>LPNX010955447.1:332912-393487 GCA_001517045.1 Pseudotsuga menziesii
ACAGCTATAACTTTTACCCATTATGTGCATGTTTAGATTTGGAAAGTTAAATACTGTTGTAAAAAGAAAATACTAAAAGAACTTCAAAATATGAAAATACATGTATACCTTTCAAAGGTTAATCGCTAAATCTGGTGATGAGATGTCTCCAGTAATTTGAAATAGGGATGACTTAATAAAACAAAAAGAAGGAAAGGCATTCTTCTAAAAAAAAAGAGTTATAGCATTGCCAAGTATGGACATGCTTCCTAAAAGAAGACTCTGATATAGTCCATCTGCAGTTTGGCGTGATGGTTCCAAAATTTACAGCCGTGATTTACTAAAAGGGGAAAATGTGTATTTTAAATTAAAGAAATAGAAAATTTTTGAATCATGAACAAAAATATATATTTGCATTCTGAAAGGTGGAACGAAAATTACGGAAAAGCAAGCAATCGATTGCCAAAAAGAAAAGCTTTTTGCACTCAGAACCCTAATAATCAACAACAAAAATGGTTTATCAAATCGTGATGGGAATCGGTTCAAAAGAAAAAGGTTAACTAGCGTCGAACGTGGATTCAAAAGAAAACAAAAGACATCAGTGGGATAGCGTTGGGCCCAACACACTACCATGACCACTATGATGAAAATCAAGACTCAATTAATCCCAACGCAGGGTGCTCCAAGAAGGTCTCCGACAGAAGAAAGATCGGAAAGAAAGAGTTACAAAAAAATCCTTCCACACAAAGGTTTATTTGACTGTGATCCAAATCGGATCAAGAGTTTGAACTAGAAAGTAATTGAAAGAAAACTGAGAAGAATCAGGAAAGGTCGAAATGGAGGCTGTCCATTGAGAGGTTCAGTTACCATATAAGGATTAGATATCAGAGTGCATGAAGGATCAAAATTTTCCTCCGCGTGCATCACGATATTCTTTATCATTGTCAGAGCGGGTTTAGTGGTTGATACGGTGCGTTAACTAAGGAGCTGAACACAATCCATGAGACTTTCAAACTGAGAAACTAACGAAGACCGACGGATACCACAAACCCATCGACAAATTTAGGTAAAGAGGCTTAGTTAAAATAAAAATAAAAACAGAGATCTTCGAAGATAAAAACAACTCGGCAGCAGACTGGCAGACCAAGATTTTAACACATCAATAGAACATAAATCTATAAAACCAAACAAAATTGATCAGATCGAAAAAAGGCATACAGGATTTTAATGCCTACCGTGTCAATTTATTTGTATCAATCAGACAGACGCAACTTCCAGGTTAAACCACCTCCCAGCAGCTTCCAGGTTAAACCGCCTACCAATGATTAGATCTTATTGTTTTTATCGACCACATTTTCCCATATCAAAGGCAAGGGAAAAATTATATGCAAAGGTTGGAATCTGATAAGTATTACTAGACATATTTGTATCAAGCAATCAAACGTAGATTCCAGGTTAAGACTAACAACATAGTAATATAGATGGAGTAATGGTAACGCAAGCAGAAAGTTTGATTCGATCGTACATCTTTTAATCGAGGGAGAGTAATAACTAAGTTCAAAACGTATCCATACAACGGACTGATAATTTCGTTTCATATTAAAATAAATAAGGTAAATATCCCCAATGATTCTGCACTTTAAAATCAAAATCTTTCCATTAAAATAAACTCCATCTAGATATTTTATTAAAAGGCAACCTAGATCAGAATTTCATAAAATACAGTTCCATAGATCTATGAGTAAGAAGGCAAATCAGATCTACTTACGTGAATCCAGGGAAATCACACTTGGAGAATCAACTCCTCCCAACCATAGGAGGAAGTAACTCAACGGTTTGCTCCGCTCCACCCCCGAGCTGGATCACCAACCATGCACATGAACAACAAGTAACTTCCTCGCGACACTCAACCTTGAGTCCGTAACAAGTTTTCACGATGGACTTATAAAAATAGAAAAATGCTCAACACATGCACTCAACAATCATTTTCTCCATGCACAACACGACGTCCCTTGCTATTCCAGTGCACTCATATAAATAGCTTTGCCCAGGTCTTATGCCATCCCAATCAAATCTCCAATTAGATCCTTAAATCCCTATGATTTAGGATCTTGTCTGGTTGTTGAGTTTTGGATTGGATTTAATTGGTATCACTCACTCTAGCTTGCTTACACATGTTCTTTGGTGCCATGGTTGGTGTCCCCTCATGTAGTTGAGTTCTCCAAGTGTTATTTTCTTTATTAAATAAATAAATAAAAAGTTTTGTTGGTACAAATGTCATTTTAATTTTTGAGTTTCATAACTCATTACATAATAAAAAATAATTTTCAAAACATGAAAATAAAAGAAATGTCATGGAGGTATTACATTTCTTCCCCCCTTATTTTTAACATCGTCCTCAGTGTTCTTTTTTATTCTGAGCTCCCTCTCTCATTCTGGAACATAGAGGGATATGCTTCCCGCATTTTATCCTCCATTTCCCAATTTGCCTCTTCAGGGCTGAAGTGCTTACATTGCACTTTTATTTGAACGATGGCTCGATTCCGGAGCATACGTTCCTTCCTGTCTAGAATACGGAAAGGTTCAGTGTGGAACTCGCCCTCAGGTTCTACCTGAATCACATTCTATTCAATTATATGAGTAGCATCATGTATATATTTTTTTAACAATGAAACATGAAATACATCGTGCACTTTTATATTAGGTGGAAGTGCAAGTTGATAGACTACCGACCCTATCTTAGGTAACACTTCAAATGGTCCAAAATACCTTGGTGCCACCTTGGAACATCTTCCCAAACTCAAAGAACTCTTCTTCGACTTTACCTTTAGAGATACGTGATCACCAACATTGAACTCTCTTGGAGTTCGTTTTAAATCTGCGTAACTTTTTTGTCGATCCTGGACAACTTTTAAGTTTTTTTGCACCTCTTTCACCATTTGTTCCATTTCTTTTAACATGTCTGGTCCTAGAACAATCATGTCAGGAAGGTTATCCCAAGACACATATGTGCGACATTTTCGACCATACAAAACTTCAAATGGACTCATTTTCAATGAAGCTTGATACCCATTATAATTATAAGCAAATTCTACTAAATGCAAATACTCTTCTCATTTACCTGGTTTATCCATTACATACATTCGCAACATATCTTCTAGCACTTGATTAGTTCTTTCAGTTTGTCCATCCGTTTGAGGATGATAAGCAGTACTGAAATTCAGTTGTGTATCTAGACCCTTAAATAAGGATTTCCAAAAGTTACCAGGAAATTTCACATCTCTATTAAAAATCACAACCTTTGGAATACCATGTAACCAAAATATTTCCTTCAAAAAAATATCAGCTATATTAATGGCTTTGAAAGTAGACTTTACAGGTATGAAGTGGGTAGCTTTACTTAACTTATCAACAACTACCATTATTGAGTCATGTTGCTTATTTGTTTTAGGTAACCCCCTTAAAAAAACCATGCTTATTATCTCCCATTTCCATTCTGGAATAGGTAAGGGTTGCAGTAGCCCAGCAGGATGTTGATGTTCAATTTTTACTTGTTGACACTCAATACACCTAGCTAGGTAATTTGCAGCATCATTCTTCATGTTAGGGCAATAATAGCTTTTTCTTAACTTAGTTATCATCTTTTGGTATCCCGGATGTCTGGAATATGGTTTCTTATGTAGTTCATTTAGAATTAATCGTTTAACTTCTTCTGAATTTGGCATGTATAATTGATTTTTATAAACTAACAAGTCTTCCGAGCTTATAGAATAAGCCAAATCACTTCCCTTGGCATCTATTTCCAAACATTCTTTAATCTTTAAGTACTCTTCATCATTTTTTGCTGCTTCTTTTATTAAACCTTCGAGATTTGTTTTATAACTGTTGAAAGCAACTGAACAATGTGGAATGGCATTCCTACTCAGGGCATTTGCCACTTTGTTCTCTTTGCCTTTAATGTGTTTAATTTCAAAATCATACTCGCTCAGAAAGGCCAACCACCTTGCTTGGAGAGCATTCAAGTTTTGTTGATCAAATAAGTATTTTAAGTTTATGTTATTCGACATAAAGGTAAATTTTCATCCTATTAAGTAATGTCTCCACGTCTTTAATGCATGTATTATAACAGCTAACTCTAAGTCATGTGTTGCATAGTTTCGTTCATGTATTTTAAGTTTTCTTGACTTGTAACTTATTACATAATCCTCTTGTAATAACACACCACCTAATCCTTCTAAACAGGCATCCGTAAATATTACGAAGTCCTTGTATGGATCTGCAATCCTTAGAATAGGTGCGGTGGTTAATAAGTGCTTAAGTTTTTCAAAATTTTCTTGACATTTATTAGACCATATGAATTTAGTTCCTTTCTTTTGAAGTGAGGTTATTGGATAAGAAATTATGGAGAACCCCTCAATGAACCTACGATAGTAACCTGTGATCCCCATAAGGATCAAATCCTGGTTACATCCTTAGGGATTGGCCAATCATTGATTGCCCTCATTTTATCTGGGTCCACCTAAATACCTTTCTTAGTTATTACATGACCTAAGTATTGAATTTTATCTTGAAAGAATTCACACTTGCTAAACTTTGCATAAAGTTTATGTTCTCTTAAAGTTTGCAAGACTAACTTTAAATGTTCTTTATGCTCTTCTTCATTTTTAGAGTAAATTAATATATCGTCAATAAATATTATTACAAACTTATCTAAATATTTGTGAAGAAAATTAGTCATTAAACACATGAACGTGGCTAGGGCATCGGTTAAGCCAAATGGTACAACAAGGAACTCGTAATGGCCGTACTTTGTTCTAAAAGCAGTTTTATGGACATCCTCGTCCTTAATTCTTACTTGATGGTAACCAGACCTTAAGTCGATTTTAGAGAATATCGACGCTCCCCATACTTGGTCAAACAAGTCGTCAATGTGGGGAAGAGGGTATCTATTCTTAATAGCCATTTTATTTAATTGTCTATAATCAATACAGAGCCTCAATCACGCCTCAATGTGTCATCCTTCTTTTTAACAAACAAGACAGGTGCTCCCCATGGAGACACACTCGGTCTAATATATTCTTTATCTATTAACTCTTGTAAATGTAATTTTAATTCTACCAACTCTTGTAATATATTATTTAAATTTTATTTTCTTCCTATGTCTACCCTTAGAACTGTCACTATAATACTCTGATTCATTAGATAGATGGCTTCCGTCATAGTAGTAAGGACAGGCAGAGGATGATTTTTCTTGTCTACGTTTCATTTTTCTCTTTTCATTAGTTATCTCATTCAGTTTATATAGTAGGGCTTCATTTAAGTCTTCTTGAGTTTTCAGTACCCTTTCATGTTCAGTCTTAAAGTTCAAAATTTTTTCTTGTAAGTCCCTCACTGTTTGTAGAATCTCAATATAAACAATGTTGTTATTTAGTGGATGCTCATTATTAGGTTCAACCCGTGCAGGTGGGGTAGGGGATCGTCTTCCATCCATATCTTCCTAGAGTTTAGTAAAACTGTTTTCTGCTATACAAGTAATAAAAACAAAAATTTACACATTTGTTAGTTTTCAGAAATATGTGTATGGACACCATAGGGCCGTCTCGTAACTTGGGCTCTGATACCACAATGTAACAACCCCATAGTATTTAACTTATGAAATTATATAATGTCAAGTGCATAATAGATAGTTCTTTAAGACATGTGAAAAATTCTTCTAAAACAAAATCAATTTAAACAAAAATGAATTATATTCCAACTTTGTTTTTAAATAGCTTAAAAACCCTTTCAAATAAACTTACTATTTCGTTTATTATAAAGTATGAAATCCACAATTAAATAAAATATCCAAAAGTAAAAATAATGGATAAAATGTCCAAAAGTAAATATATTGAGTACTATACCAACCGTAAATATAAACACATATATAATTGGATTTACATAAACCACCTACAACTCCCGTCGAAAGAATGGTTATAAACTCTTTTTAAAAATACTCTTCAAAAAGACAAAACAAACATATAATCCCCACTCCTTTATATAAACTATCCATCTAAAAATTATACAAACTATCCAACTTAAGTTTCGAAAAAAATAAAACTTTCCAAACATAATTCCTTTAATTGTGATTCCATTTAAAACTCTATTTTTAAAAGCTTTATTCATTTAACAGCTAAACGGAACTTTCCAAACATAATTCCATTTAAAACTCTATTTACAACAGAAGTATATTAATATAAAACAACTTCATTTAACAGCTTTATAAAAAAAAGGTTTCGATATATTAAATTGAATCTAAAGCTTAATAATTCATAAAAAAGGAAAAGGATAATTACCATTCCAAAATAAAGAACATAATTCCTTTCAACTATGAGCTAGACGTATACAAATTATCAGGTTTATAAATGACTGATGTATACCTACATGTGTCAAATAAAAATATCAACTACTTATTAACTAAAAAAAATTATGTAATTTAAAAATTATTACTTTGGAATAAATTACTTTTCACGATATTAACAACGGTGGAATAATTTATGGCCGGGTTTAAAAGAACACATCATAGGTAAAGAGGTAAATGCGGGTTCACTCCACGAGATCTGTGGATGAGTCAATGGCAGTAATGGAACACTAGCAGTAAACTTATAGTCACTGTTGTTTCAAAACAGGATTAATGGGGCCTTAATAGACAAGTGCGAGTTTCTTTTTTTTACAAGATGCGAGCTACTCAGAAAGAAAAGGAACACTCTGATTAGGGAAATAACCAAAGCAAGGAAGGCAAAGGAAGAGTTAAAAAAAATACAGATCACACCCTAAAAATCACGTATGAGCTATTTGCTAGACAGTGAGCATAAACTTTCCCATCGTAAAGAAGAAACAGTAAGGTTGAGCAAGGATTAGCGTCAACAATAGGCCGAGACTACCTCCCCGAAGAAAATGAAAAGCTCCATACTTCATTGAAAAAAACTCATGATAAGGAACAAGAAATACAAGGCCAATACACGATGAGTAACAAGTTTTTTTTTATGGTGAAAGGGCTTTACATCTACCTCATATTTTTTTAATGCACTCACAGGTAGATGCTTGCATAAATGGGACAGAGGGCCACCGCCCACTCCAAATGATTTCATGCTACAGGGATAACTCTAAAGATTTGACAGTGAAGTCCCACATGTCCCGATTTCTAGGTATATGTAGCGAATATCAATTTTTTTTTTTGTAAGGACTAATCTCAAACTTCTTGAGCATGTTCCTTTAGCCACGATGAAAGGAAACGAACGACTGAGATAGAACGGGTGCCCGATTTTATGCTATCGGATCCGATTGTGAACTGACATTTGGAGAAACGATCAGCCAGTGGAAGGACACGATTCACCCATTGTGACAAATATCTGCAGATCCAAAACGCAGTCCAAAGAAGTCGAAATCCAAATCTATAAAAGGCAGAGTTAAAAAAAACCGCAGAATGTATACAGAGTATAACTCACAGCAACCCATGAATCAAACGCAAACTTGGATCGTCGGATCTGAGTTTACAGTACTTACAGAACAACAAATCCCGATCTGTGAAAATCAATGCAGTCTTGGATTTTATGGGATCTAAGCTTTTATAGTAAAAAGAAACATATACTACAGTTCCGTAAAGGAAGACGCAGACACAAGAAGTTTAAAAAAAAGTAGCTGATCTATACTATAAAATAATATGCAGTAAAACGAGATTGCAGAGGTATTATTTTCTTAAAAGCAAGCCGTTTTAGCAGACTGCTATTTTCATTTCATATTAAATCAACAAGGTAATTATCCACAATAATTCTGCACTTTGAAATCAAGAATTTTTCCATTCAAATAATTTATAATTAACAATTGATTACCAAGCAATATCGATCACAATTTTCACAAGAATGTAGATTTATAGATCTATGTGTAAGGAGACAAATAAGATCTACTTACATGAATCCAGGGAAAAAAACACTTGGAGAATCAACTCCTCCCAGTCATAGGTGGCAGCAACTCAACGGTTTGCTCCGCTCCACCCTCGAGCTAGACCAGAACAGCAAGTAACTTTCTTGCGGCACTCAATCCTCGAGTCCATAACAAGTTTTCATGATGGACTTATAAAATATAAAATTGCTCAACACATGCACTCAACATTGTTTTCCCCTGCACAACACGACGTCTGGTGCTATTCTAGTGCACTCATATATATAGCTTTTGCACAAGTCTTATACTATCCCAATCAAATCTCCAATCAAATCCATAAATTCCTATGATTTAGAATATTGTCTGATTGTTGAGTTTTGGATTGGATTTGATTGGTATCAATCACTCTAGCTTGCTTACACATGTTCCTTGGTGCCATGGTTGGTGTCCCCTCATGTAGTTGAGTTCTCCAAGTGTCATTTTCTTTATTAAATAAATAAGTTTGTTGTGCAAATTCATAACTCATTACATAATAAAAATAATTTTCAAAACATGAAAATAAAAGCAATGCCATGGAGACGCAAGCAAAGTATGGAAGACCTTTATTAATGTGTTTACAAATAAAGTAATGTGTGTTTGCTAGCTACAGGCGGAGAAGAATTTGATTAGCAAAATTCACAACATGCAAGCAAAATGGGAACAACCTTAAACTATACCAGAATCTAATTGGATCTTTTATGACAACTTCGCCTAAAAATATGAGATTGTTCATCTTCACAAAATCTTGGAATAAATATTGTATCCCACGGTCCATTATCGTCAACTCTCTTAACCAATTGAACTGTTGATAAGAACCAGATGGATTTGGCAATTGAAAGAAACATTCTCAGAACAAACATTGCAAATTTTGGGAGTCTGTGAGCCATATATCCTTCAAGCTCATGATATGCTGACCGAGCCAAGGTGGTAGATGTTCCAACCAAGGGCCAATATTTAACATAGTTAGTTGTTGGACGTAGCCTTGAGTCTAGTCATATTATAAATCGATACCTTTGTGTTTCTTCTTTCGAAGACATTTTATTTGTTGCTAGAGGTAACCAAAATTAAGCTATTGAAACTGAGGACATCCCTAAATGGAAAAATGACATTGATTTAATTGGCATCATCTGTATTCTCCAATTACAAGAACTATACTAAATATCCAAAATATTTGGTTTATACGTATTTCATATTTCATTTTTCGAATGTAATATTTAACTGAATTTAACTAAATATATTGTATTCTATAAATGAAATCTGTACGAATCTTTTTTGAATGAGATAATTACTAGCTTCACGCTATCTCTGATATCTAAACAATAAACAGTGTTCATTGCAATCTAGTTTTGGCTATATCAATCACCTTGAATCAGCGCGGACTCAAATTGTTTGCTAGACTGTCTTTCTCTGAAGTGTTGC
Organism: Pseudotsuga menziesii; assembly: GCA_001517045.1. NCBI lineage: Eukaryota > Viridiplantae > Streptophyta > Pinopsida > Pinales > Pinaceae > Pseudotsuga > Pseudotsuga menziesii. The sequence continues at coordinate 342,267 of LPNX010955447.1, forward strand.
TAGCAGTGCAGTGTTGCTACTAGCTAGTGACCTACGAGAACTGAGTTGTTGCCTCTACTGAAGGCCTTCTATCGGTTAGCTTCACTAACAACGAAAGGCGAGTTCAAATTTTGTTATCAAAATAACAAACAACGAACACCAGCGGCACGACGATGCATGAATAACGGTGTTCTTCGTTGTCGATTCGATGAAAGTTAACGAGAGTTAACTCCACCAAGGATTAGATAACTAAGGGGAAAAACTAAAATTATGATGGATCTGCAGTACTTCTAACACCTACAAGTTGTTTTCTAGAAATATTAAATCCAAGTATGGAAACATGAAACCCAAAGACCCGAAAGATCTGATATCAACAGTACAAAGGGGGCATACATGCTCTTCTAAATTCTACGGACAAAAATTCATTTGAAGGGAAGGAGAAAAAAAAAGTAGGGATCTGTTTAAAGCAAAAGTCTCGCCGATTTACATACAGTCAATCTTCTGTTTAAGCACAAAATAAAATAAATAAAAAGGTTTTGCTTACAACTCACTCATTAGTGATGAACTCTGGTTTGCTTTTAAGCAACTATGAGGCGACGAACATAAAGTTTTATAAAAACACCCAAGTTATCATATCTGAGTTTTTAAAATATTTATATATATTCTATAGATAAAAAACTATTGGGGAATTCAAACGCAGACCCAAGTTATCATATTTGAGTTTTTTAAAATATTTATATATATTCTACAGATATAAAAAAATGATTGGGGAAACATCATTGCAAACAAATGGGAAAAAATGCATAGTTTTGACACCTCAATGCAGATTGAACAGAAGACCATTCAGGATTAGAGATCTGTAATTACTATGACCTAACACTCAGATTTGAGCACACACTTCCAAATTTACAGATAACCATAAAAAAAGCAGACATTGTAAATCGAAGTTATACAGATTGAGAAAGATTTTAAATACACAGATCAAAATAAATGTCTTGGTAAATAAAATGAAATTAAAAAAAAATCTTTCTGGGAAAATCATTAAATGCAAAGCATTAGATATGGTTATGACAATCAACATATCATACAAGAAATTCATATGAAGTGTTAGACTCATTGCAGATCTATCAACGTTCTAGGATACCATCAACGCATGCTTGGATTTATCGGATCTGAGTTCAACTTATTTACAAAACAAACAATGTTGATTTGTGAGATCAACCCAGACATTGGCGAAAACACACACTTCCAGATCTGTACTCATAGACGAAACGCAACCAAGGATCTGAGTTTAAGGAAAACCTGGGTTAACACACTTCCAGATCTGAAACGCAGGAAATGACTCTTTCCCACCTGTGATGACCATCAAACACATACATGAGAAGAGTCCAGATCACATATCAACGCAGATATTGAGGAAACAATTTCAGAGTTTAGATATGTACAAATCAACACATACATTGGGGAAACAGGTTGCAGAGTTTTAACTTCGATTTTGAACATCAAACAAGCAATCTATCCTTCTGTATCAAACATCAAACGTAGAGATACTTCTGTTAGACAAATAAGTTGAGCTCCGATCATCTAGTTAAGTTTCAGTTATCTGTTTACATAGTTTTCATCGCTGAGTTCAGTTGAGTGAGTCACGTTGAGTTTAGTGAGCACACTTCATTGTTTACGAGGTTGCATGTAATTCGTTTTGCTTTATTAATAAACAATCTGTCCATGAGTGTAGTGTTAACTCCAAATCTGTTCTGCTCATTTGCTGCTCTCTGTCATTTCATTTTCTGTTCTGTTCCTCTGTTTCTTTTCTGCAGATTAATTTCTTCATGGTATCAGAGCAGGCTGAAGATCCAGCCTCTGTCCAGCTTGCCGAATTGCAAAACGTTTTAGGCTAAAGATCCAGCCTCTGTCCAGCAAAACGTTTTCCAGCAAGCTCTGTAAGAATTGCAATTTTTTTTTCTCTGCAATTCATTTTTCCAAAATACCAAGTAGATTCTATTTCTTACAGCAGAAAATCTGTTAAAGGAGCCGCCAGTATATATTTTTTGAGCAAAAAATGGCTAATATGAGCAACCAAGCTCTCATGCAAGCACCTGTTTTGAACGGGTTGAATCATAGCACTTGGGTATCCAAGATGAAAGTTTTTCTGAGCTGTCATGAATGCTTAGAGATTGTTGAAGAAGGAGTTACCTTGCTGAAAGCTGAAGATCGAGATGCATTGGATCGTGATGAGAGACGCACTTACACAGAAGTGGTCAAGAAAAATACAAAAGCCTTATGGCTTATCTTCCAGGGGGTGGATGAGTCCATCTTTCCGAAAATTGAAGGCGAGAGCACCGCCAAAGGAGCGTGGGATACTCTCATGAACATCTATCAAGGAACCGATAAAGTGAAGACCGTCAAGTTGCAAACATTGCGACGGAACTTTGAAACACTATCTATGAAAGATACAGAGACAGTCGACCAATTTATGACGAGTGTAAAGCACCTCGTCCATCAAATGCAAAGTCAAGGTGAAGACATTTGCGATCAGAAAATTGTGGAGAAGGTATTGCGAAGCCTTCCTGAAAAATTTAATATGGTTGTTGTTTCAATCGAGGAATCAAAGGATCTGACTACGTTTACCGTAGATTAGCTGATGGGCTCTCTTTTATCTCATGAGGCGAGATTGCAGAGAGAAAACACTTCGTTGGAATCAGCTTTCCAAACGCAAGCCACCATAAGCAGAGGTCGAGGCCGTGGTGGAATAAGCAGAGGACGAGGACGAGGCTGGCAAGGCAGATCCCAGCTGCAGAATGCCGGTAGGTCACATGCAGACCCAGATCAGTCACATGCAAGATCTTCCTATGACAGAGGTCGAGGTAGAGGTCGCACTCAGGAATGGGTCGACAAATCAGAAATTCAGTGCCGTTACTGTAAGAAGTTTGGACACAACAAGTATGAATGTTATAGATCCAAGTTCAATGCAAATCGAGAGCATGGAACCGCACATGTTGCAGCGGAAGAGACAGTGCAAGAAACCATGTTTTACTCCTGCCATGCGACTGCAGAACCAACCGATTCAGATGTGTGGTTGCTTGACAGTGGATGCAGCAATCATATGACAGGTAACAAAGATCTATTTTCCTCTTTTGATAGTTCTGTAAAAAATAAAGTAAAGTTGGGGGATGATCATTTGGTGAATGTTCAAGGAATAGGTACCATTTCTGTACTCTCTAAGAATAATGAAAAGAAATGCATCCTAGAGGTGTATTATGTCCAAGGTCTTAAGCATAATTTGATTAGTGTAGGCCAGCTCTCTCAGCATGGTTATGTTGTAGTGTTTAAAGGGACTATCTGCACCATAAGTGATAAGCCTCCCAGTACTCGAGTCATAGCTAAAATCAAAATGACCTCGAACCGCATGTATCCTATCATACTGAAAAATGCCAAAACCCTTGAGTCTTATTCTGTTATGAAACCCGATGAGTCATCGTTGTGGCATCAACGATACGGTCATTTGTCTTTTGATTATCTCAATCAACTGTCAAAGAAATCTATGGTCATTGGTCTCCCTGAATTAGAAATCCAGCACCAAGTATGTGAAAGCTGTGTTTTAGGAAAGCATCACAGAGAAGTTTTTCCTCCTGCTGCTACCTTTAGAGCTAAATCTCCTTTAGAACTTGTTCACACTGATCTATGTGGACCCATGCAAATAGAGTCGATAGGAGGAAGTTTTTATGTGCTAACATTCATTGATGATTACAGCAGAATGACTTGGGTTTACTTCATTCGAAACAAATCTGAGACATTCTCCAGGTTCAAAGAATTTAAGGCCATGACAGAGAAGCAAAGCGGGCACTATGTGAAAGTGCTGAGATCAGATGGTGGAGGCGAGTATGACTCAAATCCATTCACTCAGTATTGCAAAGCAAATGGAATTCAGAGGCAATTCACTTGCAGATACACTCCGCAGCAGAACAGAGTCACAGAGCGGAAAAACCGCACTATGTTAAACATGGCAAGGAGTATGATGAATGGTAAGAATCTTCCCAGCAAATATTGGGGAGAAGCTGTTGCATGTTCTGTGCATATTCTGAATCGTGCACCTACAAAGAGTCTGAAAGATAAAAGTCCATTTGAGGCATGGACTGGTAAGAAACCGGATATATCTCATTTCCGTGTTTTTGGGTGTGTTGCATACGCCCATGTTCCTGATGACCTTCGGAAGAAGTTAGATAATAAAAGTGAGAAATGCATTTTTGTTGGGTACAGTGAACAGTCAAAAGCATATTGACTGTATAACCCAATAACAGAGAAGTTTATTATTAGCAGAGATGTTAAGTTCCAAGAAGACAGAGCTTGGGATGACAAGGTCACAAGCAGCTTTGTTCCATTAGCTGATACAAATGAACCAGTGATAGAAGAACAACAAATTCCACCAAGTACTCCAGATTCTGTGCCAAGAAGACTAGCAGCACAAGATCCAACTAGTGATTCAGATCAAACCATTGCCTCCATGCAAAGGCAAAAGACAAGAAGTCTCGGTGATTTGTATGAGCATACTCAGCCATTAGATTTGGATGCACTTTATGCATTCATAACATATCAACCAGAAACATATGAAGAAGCAGCCAAAGAAGAAGCATGGATAAATGCCATGGATGAAGAGATTGAAGTCATTGAGAAAAATGACACTTGGGATCTTGTTGATCTCCCTGAAGGAAAGAAAAGCATAGGTGTAAAATGGGTGTACAGATCCAAGTTCAATGAAAAAGGAGAATTTCAAAATCACAAGGCCAGATTAGTTGCAAAAGGGTATGTGCAGCAGCATGGAATTGACTATGAGGAAACATATGCCCCTGTAGCCAAACTTGATACAGTTTGAGCAGTATTGGTTGTTGCAGCAGAGAATAGATGGTCTGTTTATCAAATGGACGTGAAGTCAGCGTTTCTAAATGGCATCCTGAATGAAGAGGTATATGTTGATCAACCTCCTGGTTATGAGATCAGTGGCAGAGAACAGATGGTGTTTAAGTTGAAGAAAGCATTGTATGGCTTAAAGCAGGCTCCTCGATCATGGTACAGTCGCATTGATGCATACCTCATCAAAAATGGCTTCATCAGAAGCAAAAATGAGCCAACCTTGTATATCAAGAAGGATCAACATGGTAAAATGTTAATTATTTGCTTATATGTAGATGATATGATTTACACTGGCAATTTGGAAATTGATGAATTCAAAGCTGTTATGGAAAAAGAATTTGAGATGACTGATCTCGGTTTAATGAAGTATTTCCTTGGTATTGAAGTAAGTCAGTTAGAATCAGGCATGTTTATCAGTCAGTCAAAGTATGCATCAGATTTGTTGAAAAGGTTCAAAATGCTTGAATGTAAGGCTGCAGCTACTCCTATTATTTTAGGCACCAAGTTGAGCAAAAATGATCAAGGAAAGTCCATTGATCAAACTCTGTATAAAAGGCTAGTGGGCAGTCTTATGTACCTCACCGCCACTAGACCAGGCATAATGTTTGCGGTAAGTCTTATCTCTAGATTCATGGAGTCACCCAAGGACTCTCATTGGCAAACTGGTAAAAGAATTTTGCGGTATGTGGCTGGAACAGTTGATTATGGTTTATGGTATCCTTCAGATTCAGAAAGTTCTTTAGTTGGTTTTACTGACAGTGATTTTGCCGGAAGCATTGATGACAGGAAAAGCACTTCTGGTTATGCATTCAAATATGGATCAAGTCTGATCTCTTGGGCATCAAGAAAACAACCAATTGTTACATTGTCTTCTACAGAAGCCGAATATGTTCCAGCAACTTCCGCAGCATGTCAAGCTGTTTGGCTAAGAAGGTTAATGAGTGATTTATCACCAAAGAAATTGGAGCCAACTCCAATATATTGTGACAACAGTTCTGCAATTACATTGTCCAAGAATCAAGTCTTCAACAAAAAGAGCAAGCACATTGATATCCGTTATCATTTTATTCGAGAATTGGTAAATGAAGATGTAATCACTGTAAAATTTTGTAAATCAGCAGATCAGCAAGCTGATATCTTCACAAAGCCTTTGGGCAAAGAAACATTTGTATCACTCAGATCTAAGCAGAGTATTGTTAGTGTTGATGACCGTCGAGCTCCAACTTAAGGGGGTGTGTTAGACAAATAAGTTGAGCTCCGATCATCTAGTTAAGTTTCAGTTATCTGTTTACATAGTTTTCATCGCTGAGTTCAGTTGAGTGAGTCACGTTGAGTTTAGTGAGCACACTTCGTTGTTTATGAGGTTGCATGTAATTCGTTTTGCTTTATTAATAAACAATCTGTCCGTGAGTGTAGTGTTAACTCCAAATCTGTTCTGCTCATTTGCTGCTCTCTGTCATTTCGTTTTCTGTCCTGTTCCTCTGTTTCTTTTCTGCAGATTAATTTCTTCAACTTCCAGATGTAAATCACAATCAAACTAGTGTAAAATGTAGTTAAACAAGTATGCAGAGATACAGATGTGAATTGCAATCACACAAAGGTAAAAGGCAGTCAAACAAGTGTAAATCATAGTTAAACAAGTATGCAGAGAGATACAGATGTGAATTGCAATCACACAGAGGTAAAACACAGTTAAACAAGTGTAAATCGCAGACAAGGAATCATATGCCGAGGAGGGTTGTTTCTTTCAGGTTTCCTTTAGGAGGAGATTCAAAGCTCAAGTCAAATTCCAATAGGAAGATATTATCTGAGACCAAGACCGAAGTATTGAGTGGGAGGATCACGAGCCTCAAGTTCCTAGTCCAAATCCTAAATCACGGGAATTGGAATTGATACTTTTGCATCAAATGCTAGTAAAAGTAGTGCAAACAATGAAGGTCCAGAGAATCCAGTCACAACTTTTTCCAAAAGGACTCTCAATTGGTTAGTGAGAATTTGAGAAAGCTTTAAAAGAATTGTGCATGCATGAACAAGAGGTAGAACAGGTCAAGAGTGTAGAGGAACCTTGATTGTTTGGTGGGTAAGAAGACAATGTGTCTGCATATGTTGTCCACTCTGTACACTGGAACATGTGAAAGTCATGCGTGGGGTTCATGCATGCTAAGCCTCAATATTGGATATGATTCTTGGGTTGCAGAGATTGCTTAGAGTGTGTAAACGTGTTTTAGGTTGGATTATTGATGTTTTGGAAATTATGTTGTGTGGCTACATGCTTTATGCTTTTCTGTCATATTTTTTTCTTATGGAGTATTTGCATCATTGGCGATTTCCATTCCTTTGAATATATAGAGAGTAGTTGAAAAATGTGTTTTTTTGTCTTAATGGTTGCTTTAAGGCCATTAACCATACTAGCTAAAGACTACAACATGAAGAAATTGTATTCGAAATTATCAATTTTAACTTTTGTATAAGATTAAATGTGTAATTAACCCTGTACAACAAATTTGTATTTTGTAACCATATGAAATTGTATTTGAAATTATCCAAATTTTAACTTTTGTCAAATTTGTATTTCGTAATTATATGAAGAAAAGAGTATAACATGTAATTTAATAAATATAATATATAATTTATAAATTCATTAATAATTTAACAGAAATAACATATAACCTATAAGTTTACTAATAATAGTTCACAGTAATGTATTCCTCCTTCACTGTAGACAGTCTGTTATCCTAGCCATGTATTTATATGGCAATTTCTATGTACTAGTCCACAATATTGTATTCCTCTTCCTCTTTGACTATAGACAGTCTGTTATCCTGGCCATTTATTTATATGGCAATTTCAGTGTATTTTATTAGCGAAAGATACATAGCTACAAGCCTACTAGGAGATGCAAAATATTGGACTCTACTGTCGGTGAGTCAATTGAATATAGTATAGATGCAAAATACTGGACTCTATTGTCGGTGAGTCAACTGAATATAGTTTATGGACTGCTAAATTAGAATTTAATTTGCCAAATTAAATTAGTCTTTTATTTTTTGAAATTAGAATTTAATTGTGTTTTAATGGTAAAATTGGATTCAGCACATTCAAAAACCCCGGGCAACCAAAATTTCAAAACTTGACAACTGTAACCTGGATTTTGGAAAATATAGACCTTCTTTTTACAAAATTGTGCTAAAAAAATTCATCTATTTACACTCAAATGGTCTAATTTTTAGACTAGGTCTTTACTAAAATGAATCCACTTAAATTATGTTGTAATTATAAACCTAAACCTTGGAAACTGAATGGCCATGGATTTATGCCTATAAAAAATCCAAGTAATCAAGATTTCCACTAACACGATGCTTGAACTTATAATTACCTAAAAGTCATGGTTGACATATGACAATCCTGCAAGTATTCCTGAGTTGTCTTGAATACAAATTGCAAACGGTATTTATGTTTTAAAGTTTGCCTGCATATTTTTGGATTGGCAAGTTTCTTTAGCTCTCATCTTGGACCTGTTACGAAAAATAGGCACCAACATATCAAATAAATGTGCTCTCATGTTGGACCTGTTACGAAATGATTGCTGCAAGGATTGCTTTCTCTTGATTATCAATAAATGTGCTCTGCAGGGATTGTTTTTTCCTGATTATTAATTCCAAATTTCAAATCTATGGCACTACAAGACTGGTAAATCATCACGGGTAAGATGAGAATTAAACAATGTTCGACATTCTCCAATAGTAGGTGGCCCTCAAGGGGAATGTGTAATATTTTAAAGAACACCCATAGAGATTATAATGAGAAATCAGAAGAGATCTTATTCAACATTAAGAGATGAGAATATTATTACTTTCGGGGCCATATCCAATACAACTCCAATGGAAAGATAGTCAATATGAAGGACTTGTTATGCCTAAGAAACGGAAATAAAATAAATAAATAAAAATGCTTCTCAATCAAAAAGGTCAATAGTTTGGATCAAATTTTGTTGCACTAGAAGACAAACAAGAGCCGTGAATACCCACATTTGTGCAAATGTAATAATTGAGAACACATACATGTATGAAAACTAACTACGTGCAAACTCATATCTAAATCTTGTTTTCAAAGCATGGTACTCTTAATGCACCTATTTCAATATCAGTTTAGGTAACTGTGGAATTTGTATGCATTTTGATTTTTTCCAATACGAGTTTAGGTTGTGGAATTTGTATGCATTTTGATTTTGTCCAATACGAGTTTAGGTTGTGGAATTTGTATGTATTTTGATTTTGTCCAATACGAGTTTAGGTTGTGGAATTTGTATGCGTTTTGATTTTGTTCAATACGAGTTTAGGTTGTGGAATTTGTATGTATTTTGATTTTGTCCAATACGAGTTTAGATTGTGGAATTTGTATGCATTTTGATTTTTTCCAATACGAGTTTAGGTTGTGAAATTTGTATGCCTTTTGATTTGTCCAGTCATTGGAGACATCAGCTAGGTGAAACAATTTAGTTGTGGACATCACAACATGGAGTAAATTCATTGGAGACACTAGTTGCTATTTGAAACAAGTTAGGACAACAGGGAATAAATTCATTGGACACAAGTTGCTATGTGAAACAACTTAGTTGTGTGCAGCACAAGCCAACCAAGTGAAAGGACATAAGAGAGTAAATTCAAAATGAGCACTGAAAGTAGTCAGCTCTAACACATCCAGATATTCACCCTTGAATATTTCAGCTCTAACACATCCAGATCTTCACCCTTGAATATTTTCAAATGTGAATTACACTACTATTGACATTTGCAATCATGGGTACAAGTCCACTGCCAAAATTATTCACACACCAAATTGAAATACTCAGTAAATTGCCATAAAATCACAACACCAAATTGAAATAGTCAATAAATTTCCATAAAATCAACAAACTTCAAGTCTACGATGAACTGGATTTCACGAGAATTCTGCGTCCAACCTCTGCTATTAACTCCCCTGCTAGTCAATTAGCGAAATGAACTGACAATCGTTGATCTTTCTTCGCCCAACTCCTAATCGTTGAAATATGCGGGCCATTTTAAACCATCGCCCTCCATAGAGTGACTTTCATACCTCCAATATTCGAGCGTGATATCCAATGGGGAGGTGACACGTCTTTTATGCATGTTTCCTATCGCGCACAAAAAGAAATTATTTGTCCGCGCTAGTCCTCCCAGTGAAATCTCTGTCAACCATTGATATATTTAGGGATCAACCTTGTCTGTTGATCTTCTCCAAGACCTATCTCTGTCCTTGATCATAAAGGTGCTTTGTTCACGATCACTTCTGGTTCTCAGTGCTTATCTTAGGGGTTATATCTTTCAACGGAATTATTCTTGACCATTAATCTCACGATCTTGACCATAGGTCTATCAAATATGTGTGTACTCGTAGGATCATGACTGCATTTGGTTATGGGATGTAATAATGGTATGATACACCTACTATGTTGATGCCCTCCATTGGGATTTTTTCATTTTCATAGGAGAAGTACTCTTGGTCTGTTGGGAATGGTTATGACTGAAAGGAATGCACCTACTATGTCTTTCAATCCACTGTAACTGGTAGGATTAATTTAGTTTCTGGAAAGAGCTGAAAATTCTAAGGAAAACGTATGTTTTCTGCACCCCGGAGTCTGCAGCAAAAGGTGGAAGGCGGGAGGCGGAAATCATAAGGAGAAACGAGGCTGAGTGTATCCTTCCATGATCCAGAGTCCGTCTGTGAAAGGCAAAAGGCAGAAAGCGAAAGGTGAACAAATGAGGGCGTCGTTTGTTAAGTTTCGAGTTCCATAGTTCGCAGCGGAAGGCGGAAAGGTGGAATGCTGAAGGTGGAGATGTTGATAAATGACTTTGTTGTTTGTTAAGTTTCTGAGTTTCGCAGTCTGTAGCGAAGAGTGGAAGTATGGATAGACGATTTCGTTACGTGTTAAGTTTCCAAGTTCCGCAGTCTGTAGCGGAAGGTGGGAAGGCGGAATGAGGAAGACAGAAGTGTGGATAAAAGATTTCGTCGGATGTTAGGTTTCTGATTCCTGAAGTCCACAGTGGAAGGCGAAAGGACGGAATGTGGAAAGCGAAAGTCGAAAAAGTCAATTCTAGTGCGGAAATGACTTTTCTGGTTGTAGAAGTAGATTTATGCGCGGAAGGCTGATTTTTTCTTGTGGATTTTCATGTTGGTTATTTTCTTAAAACTTAAGGATGAAGGTTTATGAAGATTATAGCTAAAATTTATGTGAAATAAATTATGTTTGAAATAGTTTTTATATTATGCATTTTTGCAGGTTATTTGGGTATGTGACATAAATTACCACATTTGACTAGCGATTCAAGCTCACTAAGTAAATATATCCCACGTTTGCCTTGAAAGTTTGAGTCTTTCTCATGAGCTAAAGTCACAAATAAACTTGGGGTTAATTAATCAAACTCAAAGGAGTTGACTCGACGTATTTTCCTCAAAGAGCATAGGAGCTTACTCGACTTAGTTGCCTCGAAGAGTATAGTCAAACTTGAGAGACTATCAGACTCAGAATGAGTTTGGTAACATTGGTCTCAATATGAACATGTCAAAGAACATTCTGTTGGTATACCCTTGAAATGATGCTCCAAACATAGTGGGCAGCTCAACTTTTCAAATTGTCAATTATTATGGATGTCCACTATGAAACATGTGCTTTCATTTCAAATAGTAATAGTATAGATCCTCTCCTCTTTAACACAGTAAGCAAGGATCCGTCTCGGTCGACCACATTTAAACCAATGTCTGTATAGTATTGGAACTGTTCTGGAAAGACACCATCGACATGTTATTTGGCCACGATTGGGTTTTAGACCTCGAAAGACACTATCTGCTTTTTTTTTGTTTACTGGGATTTTGTTGAACTATCCTTTTTTTTCTTCTGTGTTTGAAACCTGGCTATGTGTGGTTTCCCAATACGTTTATCGATCTGCAAAACCTTAACTCCGAGCCGATGTATAACTGGGTATGCATCCATGTTTCTGCACGTTGGATCTGTCAGTTAAAACTCAGATTTTGATCTCTGGGGAGACATCTATTTTTTTTGTTTGACTGCGTGTTACAGTTATTTGACCGTGTATTACACTTTTAGCGAAACTCATGTGAGTCCTTGAATCTTGTTGTCGCGCTTAGTCTAGGCATTCAGTTCTCTAATCCAGCATGGTGATTTCTACCACCAAATTTATGACCAATGGTGACATGATTGAATCTAATCCCGGATGTTTTTTTATTTCCTGTCATCCTTGGGTATTTGCACTAAATCCTCATATGCCAGTATGCCATCGAGTTTTTTTTCTTTTACCTTAGAATCTCTCTAATTTTTTTTACTGAGCCTTTCACCTCAACCTGTCGTTTGGTTGTAAATTCCACCGTCAGTCTTTTTGTTTTGGTTGAACCACTACTGGTCCAACGGACTATTGATTAAAATTTGTCAAGATGGTAAAGTGTCATAATCAACTGAACCATGGCTTCAAAATCTAGCTGAATGCATACATCTATCAAAAGTTATTTACTTGAGATGAAAATTTAGATACATTTTATGCATAAACCAGTGAAAGCGAAGGACAAATAGCAATTAATGTCATTAGTTGCTTCTCAATTGATTCAATTTGTTGCATGTGAACTTTGGAGACAGGATGTTTCATGTCATGTCCTAATTTCATGTACTAGTACACAAGGCCATTTCCCTCTCAACTCACTCTCTTCTCAGATTCTGATTTATATGGTGTAAATCTGTAGCAGCAATGATAAATAGGATCTAAGTGTATGGCCACTGGAAACATATTCAATTGAATACACTAACTATCAATTTTATTAAATGGACCGCATATTCCACAAATGAAGGACATTCCAACTAATTTCTGCTCATTCTTCATACCAATGACATAAAATGAAAAACAGTTGTCCATCTTTCACTTTTCAATGAGGTATGGAAATATCCAGATCTGGAATTCTATTACTTACAGAACGCCTTAGTAAATGGTTGTCGCAGATATCTCTCCACCATTTTTTACCAATAGCCATCAAATATCATTTAAGCATTGGAAAGTTTATCGGAGCAATTGTCATTCTAGGTTTTATTAGAACTATCAATAGCAGCATCGTTGTCATAGCCTATTCAAGTTAAGGAGATACAGTCTCGATTTGATTCTGGACCATATCCCTTTTTTTTAGCAATCACCTAACCATAGCCGGCATCGTATGAGATATGGCATATTGCTTGATCATAATTTCCATTCTTAAAATTAAGTATAGTCTTGCCATGTGATTGCTCGATCTTTATTGGAGGAAAGTAATTTTTATTATTTGGTAGAAACTTAACTTTTTGAAGTCGATGTCTTCCTAGTAACATACTACATATATTAGAACACTTTGTGCATTCCTTATGTCACATTAATGTTTGAAATACTTGGAATGAGCTATAGGTAAAAGAGTTCTATATATATAATTATAATGAATAGCTCAATATATGTTTTATATATTTTTTAAATAGAAGAACAAACGATAAATGTGATGGAAATTTCTCATGTCACAATATATATTGAACTTTGCATTGGGAATATATATTGGAATAGCTATTAGTAAATATTTACTAAAAAAGCTGAAAGAAATGAAGATTTTTAAATTGTTTTTTTATGGAGCCTCCAAAGGGAATCTTGGAAGAGCGGGAGGTGGCGGGGTTGTTGTTGGTCCAGACAGGAAAGCTGAGATCGAGCACTATTGGAATATAGGGCAAGATTCGAATAATATGGCTGAGGCATATGGGCTTTGGCAAGGTCTCAAGCAGCTGAAGAAGAAAGGAGTGGAAGAGGTAATGGTTTTTGGAGATTCCAGGTTAATAATTCATGCATTGAATGGGGGAAGCCAGTGTAAGAATGAGAGATTAGCAAGATTAATTAATAGAATCAAGTCCATCACAAAAATGTTTAGGAAGATAATTTTTTTTCATATTCTTAGGGAGCTGATTTCTATGGCGGATCTTGCAACTAATAAATCTATAGCTGTAGGTCAAAATGAATTATATGTAAATCTGCTTGTTAGTATTGATATTCCCCCGTAGATCGATCCTATTATATCTAGATAGGTTTCTTTGATTGGAGGAAGTAGAATTTGTAATGGTTGGTTGAAACCAGATTCAATTTTCAGCGATTTCTGTGCTTAGTTCTAATATATAACATATCTGTTTTTGTTAAAAAAAAATAGAAGAGTCTTGAAAATTGTGTAATTGGAGATTGTAGCTTCTATATATGGTTACATTTTATATATTGATGGGTTTTATACATACTAGAAGAGAAATTCATATGTGCTATATATGTTAAAAGAATTTATTATGATTATTAGTAAAAAGTATCATTTTATGGGGTTGTTACACTATGGTGCTTGTGAGGTTTTTAAAAATGCCTTTAGTTGTACTTTGAAAACTTTTAATATTTTGGACAACTTTTATGATGCTTGTGAATTTTTTGAAAATGTTTTTAAAAAAATGTCTTTAATTGTATTTTGAAAACTATTAAAGACAACTTTTATGATGCTTGTGAGGTTTTCGAAAAATGTCTTTTAGTTGTATCATGAAGACCATCTGGAATCTGGATGGTTAGAATTAGAAATGACAAATGCCTTTGGCAAGTACCAAAGTTTATTTTCACAATTAATCCTACTCTTCTTCATAAAATGCTTTTTCAGTACTAGAAAACTTAAGGCAATTTAACATGTGTTGTTGGCTTCAGTTCATTTACTATGTAAATGTGTTCATACTACATACTCTGGAAAACATTTAAAGACTCTACAAAGCATTGACCCTTGCACTAGGCATGGATTTTCCAAGTGTGAAGAACATCATCCCTAATCCAATAGAAATAAACTCCGAGTTTATTTTGTATGTGCTAATACAAAATAATATAATTTCAAATTTGATTAGATTTAACACAGAGAGACTCATGTTTGTATGTGTAATGATTTACTTTACAAGTATTTATTACAGACTTCAGATTTGGAATGTAATATCCCAATTTTGACCCCTATTGCATTAAAATTGTACATGATGTAAATATCGTTATTTAATCACAGTGAGGAGCTCAAGGCCAAGGCCCCGCCATGGATTCAACGTTTCATGTATCGACAATTAAAATCGATGTCGATGGTTATCGTGCTAGCCACGCATAGTAAAAATTGGGACATCATGTAAATATGCAATTAATAAAAATACCCACAACTAGCTATGTCGCTGCAACGTTCCCCCAACTAGGTATGAAGTTAATAATAGTTCGACCTAATGAACTCGCATACGCACATGTATGTTCTATACTCTGTGAAGCATTGACTTTTTTAATGCAAAATTTTGTGTGTACATAAATAGAAATGCTTAAATAAATGCATGAAGAGTGGAGTTGTGCCTCAAGATAGACAATATGACATATTTGCTTTTTACCTCCCAATATATAAGGGTTAAATCTGGTAATAACTAGTGAAGTTTTATAACTTGTAATTGGAACGGACACGGTAATAATGCTTAACTAAGTTGTAGTTGGAACCTATAATGTTATGAAGAAGACATAAATAACATGTTCCCGATATTAGTAAGATGTCGATATCTACTTGGGGTGATATGTAAAATGTTTAAAATCTTAAGATAATGATTGGCATGTTTATCTTCTTGTATGTGGAAGAGAAACAAGTATGGTTACAATAAAACATGTTTGCATTGAAGCATTGCTTGATTGCACTATGCTATAAAGATTGTCAAGGAAGTGCAACCAAATTTAAAAGTTGCCCAGGATTGGCAAAAAAAAGTTACGCTGATTTAAAATGAGCTCCAAGAGAGTTCAACGTTGGTGATCACGTATATCTAAAGGTAAGGTATAAGAAGAGTTCTTTAAGTTTGGGAAGGTGTTCCAAACTGGTGCCAAGGTATTGTGGACCTTTTGAAGTGCTATCTAATATAGGGCCGGTAGCCTATCAGCTTGCACTTCCACCTAATATAAAAGTACACGATGTATTTCATGTTTCATTGTTAAAATATATATATACATGATGCTACTCATATAATTGATTGGAATGTGATTCACCTAGAACCCGAGGGCGAGTTCCAGACCGAACATTTCCGCATTCTAGACAGGAAGGAACATGTGCTCCGGAATCGAACCATCTTTCAAATAAAAGTGCAATGGAAGCACTTCAGCCTTGAAGAGACAACTTGGGAAATGGAGGATAAAATGCGGGAAGCATATCCCTCCATGTTCCAGAATGAGCAAGGGATCTCAGAATAAAAAGAACACCGAGGACGGTGTTAAGAATAAGGGGGGAAGAAATGTAATACCCCCATGACGTTGCTTTTATTTTCATGTTTTTAAAATTATTTTTATTATGTAATGAGTTATGAAACTCAAAAACTCAAATGACATTTGCACAACAAATCTTTTATTTATTTATTAATAAAGAAAATAACACTTGGAGAACTCAACTACATGAGGGGACACCAACCATGGCACCAAAGAACATGTGTAAGCAAGCTAGTGTGATTGATACCAATCAAATCCAATCCAAAAGTCAACAACCAAACAAGATCCTAAATCATAGGGATTTAAGGATCTGATTGGAGATTTGCTTGGAATGGCATAAGACTTGGGAAAAGCTATTTATATGAATGCACTGGGATAGCAGGGGATGCCGTGTTGTGCATGGGAAAAATGATGATGAGTGCATATGTTGAGCATTTTTCTATTGTATAACTCCATCGTGAAAACTTGTTACGGACTCAAGGATTGAGTGCCACGAGGAAGTTAGTTGCTATTTTCGTGCATGGTTGGTGATCCAGCTCGAGGGTGGAGCAGAGCAAACTGTTGAGTTGTTGTCTCCTATGGTTGGGAGGAGTTGATTCTCCAAGTGTGTTTTTTCCTGGTTTCAAATAAGTAGATATGATTTATTTTCTCATATACTTCAGCTTGACTTATGGTTGTTTGCTCACCAATGAAATGAAGCGTAAATGGGATATTGATAGATCTTTAAATTGTACTTTATGAAACTATGATCTATGTGTATTTCGTTGAAATCAAGTATCTAGCAGCTACACGTTTTCTTTAAATCTAACAAAACTTTTTGGAACGAATCATATAAATATTGGTTTAAATTGTTACATAGAGTTTATGTGAATGAATTGCTTCTTAATTTCGAGTTGCAAAGTCTTTCAATTAAATTGTCTTATGAATCTGTATTATATATATTTTTCTTTTAATATAAAGGCCCAGATCCGTCTCTATCGGCAGATGTAAACCAAGATCTGCTTTGTACTGCATGTTATCGAGGTTTTGACATCCTTCGCCTGCTTATGTTTTCAGTCAACTGCATGGTTTATACCTGACATTAGTCCATACTCTTTTTAAAATTTATTTTGCATGATCAATAAAATATATTGACAATGAAAACAAACCCCTTGTTTGTGTTTCTTTAATTAATTAGAAATCCTTTCTGATGTATTGGTTTTGGAGTTGTTACAGAACTAGTGACAATATGATCGATCTAAACAGATAGCCAAGGAGATGTAATATAAAATGATAAAATTGCAACCAATTCATGGGAAAGAATGTATCATTGTGTTATAATACAACAAGGAAAAGATACAACTGTGATGCCTTAGCATTGCAACCTCTTTTTAATGGTTTCCTCCTATGCCAACAAGTCACTCTAGCATTTAGACAAAGCACACCAAAAGGTCTGATCCTCTAGATAAATTCTTCCAACATATACCTGCTATAGACTTTTCTCCCCTCACCCATGGCACAAGGCTAGATTTACAGGGAAATGTAGACAAGGGGAGGTTGAGATAAATGTGGAAAAGGGATGAGATATAATCCCAATAACCATGGAGGTCAATCCATATCCAAAATAATAGGAAGGAAACCCAATCCATTGAGATCTCACCTTGGAAGCTTCTCGAAGGCTCGTTTTTTTGGTCGTACAAAGGGTGATGCGACCTGTAGGACAGAGCAAGGTGCGTTAAAATGGATAGACGATGTCTGTTGTATAGACAAGTTGCACCGATGGTGCACTTTGGAAATGAAGCAAATTGCATCTAAGGAAATATACGTGGGTTGTTAACGAAGCAAGGTGTGTCTAAGTTGCAAAATTTACGAAACTTGTAGGGAAATGGAACAAAGGCTCATCCATCATGAAAATGTCTAGAGGTGGATATGGCCACTAAACATACAAACGTGGATCCATATCATTAATACAAATGTAAATCGTAGCCACGATACCATACCTAATGGATCTACGAACTGATCATAGCATAGCCATCGAGCTATACAATGTGGATCTATGTGACCAAATACCCACTTGATGTCCATATGGGGAATGACTCAAACTATCTCCATCGCAGCTTGGGTAAGGTATACAACAATGAATACCCAAATGATGAAACATACACTATGAAGACTTGGATAATGTGATTCCATGTGTTTGGAGAGTCTCAATGCATCTTTCTCAACTCTCTCCCAAGTTTTCATAGCATGTCCCTCTCAAGCACTAAGATTTACTTAAACCACGCATTCAATCCATTAATCACCATTGGTAGGAAGGAAACACTGACTCACATGGGGTTAAATTATGACGAGATTTTGTTGCTTTTTTGTCTAGCCATGCTTGAATATACGATGTATGTATGATTTATTTTTCGTCGAAGAGAGCTCGTCATTTGATTGACATTAGAGTTTCATGTTGTAAGCTCGATGTAATTCTATCGTAAATTAAGGGAAAAGTTCCTCTCCTTTCAGTAGAAAGATTAGCATATTCTCGTCTAAAATTCGGCTCATTACTGTCATAAGTTTAATACTCAATCCTCTTTAGTTTCTTTCCTTTTAGTTGAAATATCGACGCAGTACAAATAAAGTAATAGCAAAGTATGTGTTTTCTAGCTACAACCGGAGAAGAATTTGATTAGTGAAATTCACAACATGTAAGCAAAATGGGAACAACCTTAAACTATACCACAATCTAGTTGGATATTTTATGACAGCTCAGCCTAAAACTCTGAGATTGTTCATCTTCACGATATCTTGGAATAAAGATTGTATCCCACAGTCCATTATCGTCAACTCTCTTAACCGATTGAACTGTTGATAGGAACTAGATGGATTCGACAATGGAAAGAAACATTCTCCGGACAAACATTGCAAATTTTGGGAGTCTCTAAGCCACAATTCCTTCAAGCTCATACGTTGATCGAGCCAAGGTGGTAGATGTTCCAACCAAGGGCCAATACTAACCTAGTTAGTTCTTGGACGTAGTCTTGAGTCCCGTCATATTATAAATTGATACCTTTGTGTTTCTTATTTCGAAGACATTTTAATTGTCACTAGAGGTAACCAAAATTAAGCTATTGAAGGACATCCCTAACTAACAAAACGAGATGGATTTGATTGGCATCATCTACATTCTCCAATTACAAAAACTATACTAAATATCCAAAATATTTCGTTTCTACGTATTTCATATTTGATTTATAGAATGTAATATTTAATTGAATTTAACAAAAACATATTAACAAATTTAACAATAAATGAAATATTAACGAAATATATTGCATTCTATAAATGAAATCTGTATGGATCGTTTTTTAATGAGATAATTACCATCTTCGCGCTATCTCTGATATCTAAACAATAAAAAGTTGGAATCTGTTTAAAGTCAAAGTCTCACTGATTTACACACAATCAACCCTCTGTTTAAGCAAAAAATAAAATAAATAAAAAGGTTCTAACTTCTGCTTACAACCCACTCATTAGTGATGACCTCTGGTTTTCTTTTAAGCAACTATGAGGCGACTAACAGAAAGATTTATAGAAACACCCAAGTTATCATATTTGAGTTTTTAAATCATTTATATATATTCTACAGATTAAAAAAATGATTGGGGAATTCAAACGCAAACCTAAGTTACCAGATCTGAGTTTTTTAAAGTATTTATATATATTCTACAGATGAAAAAAACGATTGGGGAAACATAATTGCAAACAAATGGGAAACGTTGCAAAGTTTTGGCACCTCAATGCAGATTGAAGAGAAAACGACTAAATCGTAGACACGATACCATACATAGTGGATCTACGAACTGATCATAACATAGCCACTGACTAATACAATGTGGATCTACGTGACCAAATATCCATGTGATGTCCATATGGGGAATGACTCAAACAATCTCCATCGCAACCTTGGTAAGGCATACAACAATGAATACCCAAATGGATGAAACATACACTATGAAGACTTGGATAATGTGATTCCATATGTTTGGAGAGTCTCAATGCATCTTTCTCAACTCTGTCCCAAGTTTTCATAGTATGTCCCTCTAAAGCACTAAGATTTACTTAAACCACGCATTGAATCCATTAATCACCATTGGTGGGAAGGAAACACTGACTCACATGGGGTTAAATTATGACGAGATTTTGTTGATTTTTTGTCTAGCCATGCTTGAATATATGATGTATGTATGATTTTTTTTCGTTGAAGAGAGCTTGTCGTTTGATTGACATTAGGTTTTCCTGTCGCAAGCTCGATGTAATTCTATCGTAAATTTAGGGCAAAGTTACTCTCCTTTCAGTAGAAAGATCAACATATTCTCGTCGAAAGTTCGGCTCATTACTTTCGTAAGTTCAATACTCAATCCTCTTTAGTTTCTTTCCTTTCAGTTGAAAGATCGACGCATTCTCATCGAAATTTCAGTTGATTACCGTCATAATTTTGATACTTACCCCTCCTTAGTTCGTCTCCTTTCAGTTAAAATGTCGACGTATTACCATCAGAAGTTCGACTAATTACCATCGTAAGTTCTCCTCTTTGCCATTGTAAGTTCAATACTCACCCCTCATTGGTTCCTTTCCTTTCAATTGAAAGATCGACCTTTTCCCGTCGTAAGTTTGGCTAATTACTGTCATAAATTCACCTATTTTTCGTCGTAACTTCGATACTCGACCCTCCTTAGTTCCTTTGTTTTCAGTTGAAAGATCGACGTATGCCCTTCGAAAGTTTCGTTCATTACTATCATAAGTTCTCCTCTTTTCCGTCGTTGGTTCGATACTCACTCCTCTATAGTTTCTTTCCTTTCAGTCGAAAGAGCGGCGAAGTTTCGTTGGAAGTCCAATGGCATGCATTAATGATTTGGCTATGCCAAATACTCCACGCCTAACTTTTGAGACTAAATTTTTATTTTTATTTTGGAACTTTTAACTATATATATATATATATCCTTTATTTAATTAAAATAGTCCAAACCTCTTTCAAATATATATTACTTATGATATCACATTGTATCCATTATATACACCATATACCCAAAACATTCTATTTTCATATTTGAAATAACATGGACGAGTTAATAACTATTGTTTTTTCGTGCATAATTTATTTATTATATTCCAAAACAATTTCATAGATGACAAGCTTATATTAAAAAAAACAATATGGTATCACCACCGATTTGGTCTCATTAAAATTTTGGAAGATGTTATATGATAATTCGCCTCGGTCATAATGACCATTTACTTTGCCTCTCCAAACTAACGTTTTTAAGCAGTCGACCAAAACAACCAAAATCAAGGTGTAATTTTTGGAAATGGTGTAATTTTTTGAGATTAGGACATCCACTTAATGCACATTGTGGAATGTGCAAGTGTTTCATTTCTAGAGTTTCATTTTTCTTTTCTAGAGATTGATTGATAAAGAAATAGTTTATTATGTTTATGTGCCAACTTTTTTAAAGCCTATTTTTGTTACAAATATCAATTTTGCCATTTATCCCATTAAAGTTACAAATCCATTTTCCCCCACATTGAATTCACCATGGAAACCCAAAAGGATAACTCTCATCCTTTCAACCATTTTTTTCAATCAATCTCCTTGCCACTATTTATTAGTCATTAGTCATTTTTTTGTCAATCAATCTTCTTGCCACTATTTATCAATCTCCTGGAACCTGAAGTCATTAGAATCCATCGGCAACGCCCTCGGGAAATATATCGATCGAGCTGAGAGAAAGGATCAATACTCATGTACAAGAATACGTGTCGAATTCGATCTAGAAGTTAGGATACCAGAGGATATAAAACTCACGGTCGCAGACTGGTCTCGCATCCAAGAATTGGATAACGAACAACTCCCATTTAAATGCAGACATTGCCATGGCTATGGGCATTTTGCAAGGCACTACAAAAAGAAAGCTGAGGAACACGGGGATAAATCAAAAGGAGAACAATGGACACAAGTACAGAAATAATCTCTACCAAAACAAAACAACAGATCCAAAGAAAAAAGGATAACAATGGGGACTAACACTCCCCCATCAAGATCAATCCAAGGGGAAGGGAACTCTGCCCCTCCTTTGCCAGATGCTTCTAGGAACCCGTTTGAAATTCTTTGCACACCTCCAGAGATATCATAGCAAACAAACGAAGAGATCGAGCATCAGAACCTTCCCCCTGTAGGGGAGAAAAACACCATAGAGGCAGGCCATCCGGGTTCTCTTATAAGAAGCTCCTCTCCTCCTTCCTACGCAGATATGATAGGAAAGAAGCCACCAGAAAACTCTGGCTCTTTTGAAGATGAGACTTTTGAGAGGCCTTCAAAAATAATAGGGAGGAAATCCAAAAAAAAAACGAGAGAAGAGGAAGTGGAGAGGCAAAACATTTGAGGGAGCCAAGCCACTATCGAGATGTCCATCGGGAGAAATACCAAAACCAAGCCCCTCAAGGGCAGTTCTAACTCCATCCTCGATAAATAATGTGCTTAGTTTCTTGGAATTGCAAAGGCCTTGGGAATCCATTGAAAGCCGAAGTAGTCAAATATCTATTGAAAGTTGAATCCCTCGAGATCCTCATGCTCCAAGAAACTAAAATTGAAGGGGACACCCTTCTTGAAATCAACAAACAGAAATGGAAGAAGAATGCAGGGAAGGCCATCAGCGGAAAGGGATCCTCTGGCGGGCTGGAAACTATGTGGTCGGATGACAAGTTCCACTTAGAAAGCTCCTTTGGGACATAACACTAGATCTTCACCGAGCTCTGGCATCACTCAAGTAAACTTTCTTTCTCAATCTTAAATCTCTATGTCCCTGTCCTCTTCTCAAAGAAGAAGGATTGCTGGAAAACTCTATCATATTTCTTGGAAATACTCCCCCAGGAACATCATTATAGCTTGAGACTTTAACATAATTTTTGGTCTGAAAGAAAAGAGAAGAGGAAACTATAGTAGGGACCAAATGCTCTCCTTTGTGGAGGAACTATCCCACCAATGGAATCTTCTTCAAACCAACAAAAGTACTCTACACCGTGACAAATAACAGAGTTGGGACGGATCATATCTTAGCACGCCCAGGGATAGGTTCTTAGTTCAAAGTTTGCTTCTGCTGGAAAAGATGCTAATTTCCTCCAAAATCCTTCCAAAATTGACCTTTGATAATAATCCCATTCTTCTACTCTTGGAAGAAGAAGAAAACTTGGGTCCATTACCATTTCAATACAGCCCTCTTTGGACAGAGAGAGATGGGTTTATGTAAGTTGTGCAAACGGCCTGGTCCACTCACATTACAGGATCAGCTACGTGTGGGAGTAGAAACTCAAGTCAACAAAACTTGCTTTGAAAATTTGGATTAAAAATCACAATAACACCCCCACTAGCCAACAAAAAGAGATTGTCCAGCTGTTAGTAGATTTTCAATTGGAAATGGAAAACAAAGAGATCACCACCGCATAAATAGAAAAGGAGCAAATTTCCCAAATAAACTCCTATCGATCCTTTCGACTTGAAGAAGAGCATATGAGGCTCAAGTCCCGCAACTTGTGGATCAAAGTTGGAGATAGAAACACTACATATTTCCACCGGCAATACAAAGCACACTTATCACAAAATCATATTTCTGAAGTAGTCTCGCCAGAAGGGACGGTCTACAAAGGAATAAACAAGCTCAAAGAGGCAACAGAAGTTCATTATCAGAACATTTACAAAGAATACGGTGAGGGTAGTGAGGAGGTTACCTATGATTTCCTCTCACATATACCCTACCTTGTAAGCTCGAAATATAACTTAGCTCTTATGAAGACTATCTCAGAATAAGAAATATGCAATGTCATCTAGGGCATGGAGCCTGACAAAGCTCCAGGGCAAAACGGTTTCTCAATCCAATTTTACAGAGAATGTTGGGAAATAATCAAAGGGGATCTTCTCATAATTATTAAAGCCTTACAACAAAAATACAAAGTGGGAGGCAACACAAATTCCATGTTCTTATCTCTAATCCCCAAGGAAGCGAATCTAGGCTCCTTCGACAGATTTAGGCCCATATCTCCGTGCAACGCTTCGTACAAAATTCTTGCCAAGCTAATGGACAATAGAATCAAGCCACTGCTAGGGAAACTCATTTCTCCTAGACAAAGTGGATTTATCAAAGGAAGACACATCTTGGATAATGCTATACATGTGCAAGAAGCTATGCACTCCAGTCATCAACGGAAGGAGAAAGGGATGCTCATGAAAATAGACATGGCAAATGCATTCGATCAGGTAAATCTCTACATTCTTTATAGAGTCCTTCACACCTTTTCATTCAGCTCTGGATTTGTCAATTTGATTAAAGCTTGCATTGGAAAGCCCTAGATACCTCCACTTGTAAACGATAGGCCAACCAATTACTTTCGAGGCTCGAGGGGAATAAGGAAAGGTTTCCCTCTCTCCCCCTTTCTGTTCATTCTCATTGTTGATTCCTTGAGCATAAAACTGACGGTAGAAAATATAGCAGGGTCAATCCTAGGTAAATGGATAATGCAAGGTCTGGAACCAATCAACCACGCCTTATTTGTTGATAACTCCCTTCTGCTGGGAGGAGCCTCTATAATGATCTCGAAAGTGTTATATGGATTTCTCCAATGTTTCTGCAAAATCTTTGTAGCTCTCATCAATAAAAGGAAAAGCATTGTGTATGGTTGGAATGTAGGCCAACAAACTAATGAAAAAATAGCTCAATTCTTGGGATTCTCGAGATATGCCGCATGGGAAAAAATCAATTATCTCAAGCTACCTTTAACTCTAGGTACTAACAAAGCTTCGTTGTGGGTTGAAGTAATAAGTAAAACCAAGAAAAAAATTGCAGGCTGGGGAGTTCAGTGGATAAATAATGCTGGAAAACTCATTCTTATAAAATTAGTTCTCTCATCCCTACCAATCTTTCAGGTATCCTTCCTCCTGGCACCAAAGATGATAACTAAGTAGGTTTCAAAATTAATAAGAGATTTTCTTTGGCGTGGAGGAAAAAATAACCAGAAGAAATATCATTTAATAAACTGGGAAACAATGAAACACCCAATAGCTAAAGGAGGTTTACAGGTCAGATATCCAGGCAATGACAACATTGCTCTGGGTGGTAAAATTCTATGGAAATTATACACAAATAGCAGTCACCTTGTCAGCCAGATCTTGAAGAAAAAATATCTCAAAGGTGTTCCATTGAGAAATATTCAGGCTACCAATACAAAAAATGGAACAATGACTTGGAAACTCTACAGACATGGATTAAAGTTCTTTCACAAGGAGTTGTATCGCATTCCTGGGAACGGAAAGACTACCCTGCTATGGCATGATAGAATCATGGGCCATCCACCCCTTGAAAACTCTGAAGAGACAAAGGACATGTGTGCTTAGCTCATCCAACAGGAAATCCATAAGCTCACGGGCATTTCTGTTTGGGACTCTACAGGGAATTGGCTGTCGTGGGCCTTCCCTAGCATTCCATGACATCTAAACTCGCAAAAGAAACTCCTCATATATGAGTTGACGGACTCAGCACCAATTCACCATCGTGCAAAGGATAAGTGGGGTTGGGGAAAGACCAGGGTTTACACAGCTTTGCAAGGATTTTCTTCCCTGCAAACTCATCATACACCAATTCAACCAGCATCTTTCTGGAACAAGGTATGGGATCCTCTTGGAATACCCAAAGTAAATTTTTTCTTCTGGATTTTAATGCACAGGAAAACTCTTACGGGAGAAAACTTGCTAAAAAAGGTATAAACAGGCCTCATATATGTGCAATGAACTAGAAACAATGGAGCATTTGTTTATGGACTGTCCATACGCACAAGAAGTTTGGAAAATTATTCTACATGGCCTCATCGTAACAACTCGTTGTCAGAACTTTATACTCCACATGGAAGGAAAGATATCCACTCGTGATACCAATCAAGTCTATGTGGAACTGAATTTGGCAGGCTATCCCCAAATACGTCTGTTGGAAATTATGGTTTGCCAGAAATGACCAGATCTTCAACAGCTCTTCGAGCCCCCCTTTGATGGTGGCCACCAAGGCCAAATCTCTTCTTCTCAAAACTCTGGCCCAACATCCTTTCAAGAGTGAAAACAATATCCTCCCTGAAGAAAAGAAATGGATGGGAACTTATGTATTCAGAGATAGAAACAAGAACATTAGACGCCCTATTAAAACTCCTGGATGGATACTACGAGACACATATGCAAACTTTCAAGACTGGTGGAAGAATCAAGGCAAAGCTACGATTTTTTTCGATGGCACCTCTAAAGGGAATCCAGGGATAGCTGGAGTAGGTGGAGTGATATACTCCCAGGACGGTTCAACAAGAGATAGCTTCAACTGGGGGCTAGGACAAAGAACAAATAACCAGGAAAAAATACTCGGGTTGCTAAAATCTTGTCAGATAGCACGTGAAAATGGAATTAGAGAAATACAGGTATTCAGAGACTCTGAAATACTGATAAAATTTTTAAACACAGCGGATCACTTCAACAATCCAACTCTCAACAAAACTTTGCAAAGGCTACGGTATTTGTTGCTTGATTTCACCAACACTATATTTTTCCACATTCTACGCAGATCGAATAAAGAAGCAGATTACAAAGCGAACTTGGGATGCCTATTGTCTCAAGGAGATTACAACAAAAATGATGAAGCTCCTAAATGGATCCCTATACCTTGAATTCCAATGATGTAAAGAAAGGAAATTATTTTTTGAATAAGTGGATGCTTGAATAATTGTAACTACGATTGCTTTGGCCCCGACCCAACCAATTTCTAAATAAATACTATAACCGTTATAGTTATAAAAAAATATGGAGAGTTCATAGGTATAAACAACTCTAACAAACCATAAACAACATCAATAATGATTTAAAAAAATGAGTAAATGCAATCTTTTGTCATATAATTTAAGAGTAAATCCATTTCAAAGTCTATTAAATTAAAAAAGAAAACGCATAGACAAAAGTTATTATTTTTTTGTCAACTTTTGTTCACTTCAAAAAATTTCATGAATTTGATTACAACTACTTTTAAAACTAGCATAGATCCATCTTAAAAGGGGATATACCAAGTTATAGTTTCTTTTCATGTTAACCAAGTTGGCATTGTATCAAACTTTGAAATATCAACTTAAAGTCCAACATGGCACCAATCCCCCCAAAAAATAGAACTACAAATCTAAGATTCTAAGGCATGTTAAGAGGATGAGTCCCCCATGCAGACATGAGTGGACCTCCCTAGTCCGTATGGTACGAGTTTATTTTTGAATTTCATTCATTATTTAATTATATTCATTTTATTGAAGTATTCCAATAAAAAATGATATTGTTGAGGGATGTAATAACAATTTTTTTACATTATATATATATAACATTTCTACTCTATTCCTTTTAAAAGTTTTAAATAGTTTTGATAAACAAAAATTCTTTAATATAAACACACATTTAAATAATAATAATAATAATCACTGTCTAGTATATTATGGTTCTACATTCTCCTGCTTTTGTATTAGGTCAAAGTCTTTAAAATTTCTAAATCCATCATACTAAAGCGAAATGGAATTTTTTTCATTAATTTTACAAATATTTTACAAAGGCTTTTTAACATTGATTGGATTTAAAGTACTAACCGAAAACTTGAATGTATGGAGTGTCCTACTTATAACCATGGCAGAAGGGAGCTCATGATTGAAATCTGCATACGAGGTGACACCGACTACTTTATAAGAGACATTGTGATAAGGTATTTCTTAGGCTCCAACGAAACCTGCAAACAATAACGGTGACTAGGGCTTACAGCAGGGAAAAGCAAACCACTCCACATCCTCATTCTTCAACATTCAAGTTAAGTGGTTAACCATATTCAATTACATAATATGCACTTCATTTAGGAGTTTATATATATTTTGAACAATCACACAAAAATATAATATTTCGGCGAAAAAATTGAAGCCATTAATTCTCTCTCCTAACACCTGTCCGTAATTCTCCATCTCACAGGTCAATGTCGGTCCTATGTGAATTCACCAGGTTATCTTTATGTATCAAAAATAAATGAAGACCTTGAAACAATGACACACAAACACAAGCAAAATGGGGAAGACCTTTAATGGCAAAGTATGTGTTTACAAATAAAGTAATGGCAAAGTATGTGTTTTCTAGCTACAACAGGAGAATAATTTGATTAGCAAAATTCACAATATGCAAGTAAAATGGGAACAACCTTAAACTATACCACAATCTAATTGGATATTTTATGACAACTCGGCCTAAAACTTTGAGATTGTTCATCTTCACAAGATCTTGGAATAAAGATTGTATCCCACAATCCATTATTGTCAACTCTCCTAACCGATTGAACAGTTGACAGGAACCAGATGGATTCGACAATTGAAAGAAACATTCTCAAGAAAAACATTGCAAATTTTGGGAGACTTTGAGCCACAATTCTTTCAAGCTCATATGCTGACCAAGCCAAGGTGGTAGATGTTCCAACCAAGGGCCAATATTAACCTAATTAGTTCTTGGACATAGTCTTGAGTTTTGTCATATTATAAATCGATACCTTTGTGTTTCTTCTTTCAAAGACATTTTAATTGTCACTAGAGGTAACCAAAATTAAGCTATTGGAACCAAGGACATCCCTAACTCGCAAAACGACATGGATTTCATTGGCATCATCTGCATTCTCCAATTACAAGAACTATACTAAATATCCAAAATATTTTGTTTATACGTATTTCATATTTCATTTATAGAATGTAATATTTAACTGAATTTAACAAAAAATATTAACAAATTTAACAACAAATGAAATATTAACAAAATATATTGCTTTCTATAAATGAAATCTAGATGGATCTTTTTTAAAGGAGATAATTACCAGCTTCGCGCTATCTCTGCTATCTAAACAATAAACAGTGTTCGTTGCAATCTAGTTTTGGCTATGTCAATCACCTTGAATCGGTGCGGACTCGAATTGTTTATTGGACTATGTTTCTCTGCAGTGTTGCTGGCAGTACAATGTTGCTACTAGCTAGTGACCTATGAGAATTGAGTTGTTGCGTCTACAGAAGGCCTTCTATCAGTTAGCTTCACTAACAACGAAAGGCGGGTTCAAATTTTGTTATTAAATTAACAAACAAACAACACCACCGGCATGACGATGCATGAATAATGATGTTCTTCGTCGTCGATTCGATGAAAGTTAACGGGAGTTAACTCCGCAAAGAATTTGATAACTAAGGGGAAAAAATAAATTTATGATGAATCTGTAGTACTTTTGACAACTACAAGTTGTTTTCTAGAAATATTAAATCCAAGTATGGAAACATGAAACCCAGAGACCCGACAGATTCGGTCTCAGCAGTACATAGGGGGCATACTTGCTCTTCTAAATTCTACGGTAAAAAATTAAGTTGAAGGGAAGGAGAAAACAAGTTGGGATCTGTTTAAAGTCAAAGTCGCACCGATTTACACACAGACAACCCTCTGTTTAAGTACAAAATAAAATAAATAATAAGGTTATTCTTAAAACCCACTCATTAGTGATGAACTCTGGTTTGCTTTTAAGCAACTATGAGGCGACTGACAGAAATATTTATAGAAACACCCAAGTTATCATATCTGAGTTTTTAAAATATTTATATATTCTACAGATAATAAAAAAACGAATGGGGAATTCAAACGCAGACCCAAGTTATTAGATTCAAAGCTGGTGATGGTAGTCATTACTGGTGGGGTTATAGTCGAAGTCGATGAAGGTGAAATGATGAGGGAAGAGGGGCGAACTAGTAGACAAGGGGGATAACTAGATAAGAAAAATAGATGAAGCTGTGATATGAGTAAAATTCGACGTCATTTTCTTGGGGGAAACACTTTTTATTCGGGTTTGGTGTATTTCAATTATTGTTGGTTTCATCAGGGACTTGAGCAACTGCTTGGAAACTTTAACTCCTGAGGGTGGTCTAGTGTGAGTTTCCAAATGGTCGGTTGATTCCGTGATAACTTGCTTGGTAATAATGGTTTTCCACTAAGGAAATTATTTAGGTAACTTATCCATAAAATTGGGAGCTTGATAGGAAACGATAGTGAGTAGTTTAGAAGGGGCTTCTTCAATCTTGGTCGAGGATGAAGGTGGGGAATTGTCTGAAATAGGAACTGGGTCATATTTTTGAGAATGTAGACTAATATTAATCTTTTTGGATTGGTCAAGACTTACCTTGTCAGTAATAGCTAGATAGGCAAGGTTCTTCTCGAAATGATTCTCAATTGTGACTTTATTAATGTAGGCTTCATTGATCATGACTTGTTTGGCTTCTAGATATAATTCATGTAGTTCATCTTTTTTGGGGTGTTGGAGTATCACTTTCCTTTTCCTATATCCTTCGCATCTTATAGACTGCTTCATTGTGTATATTTTCTTAGCTAATATGTTAATATTTTCCTTAGACAAGTTGGCCTTCGATTGGAAATCTTCCTAGAGTTCATATTCTTTGGTTGTATCTCCCGGTAATTTCTCTACTTCTGCTATTTTAGGCTGGGATACCAATGCTTTGATATCCAAAGGGTTTGTTTCTTCTTCTATCAGTCCAAAAATTTATAAGTAAAGTCCAACTTCATACACTTTTTTTTTTTTCCTGTCGGTTAGAGGTTGATCTATTTCCTTGGCTTCTCTAAGTGCATCCTCTGGGATATGAAGAACCGTATTTAACTTCTTTGAGAGGTCATGAAAAATTTCTTGGACGGTTAGGTGGTAGTATATCTCATCTACATATCCTGTTGCTCCTTGCATGTACCAGAATTTTGTGAAATCTAACTCTAGTTGTATATGGGTGGTCAGTGGAAGACTACAACAGATTGGATGGGGTACCCTTTGGGGCACCCATTTTGTTGAAATGCTGTGAGGTTGTGCTTTGGCAGTGAAATCAGGGTATTCAACTAGGGCGATTCTATACATTGCAATCCAAATAAGGAGTGATGGATAATGGATTGTCGATCCTATTTCTTGGCATTTT
Organism: Pseudotsuga menziesii; assembly: GCA_001517045.1. NCBI lineage: Eukaryota > Viridiplantae > Streptophyta > Pinopsida > Pinales > Pinaceae > Pseudotsuga > Pseudotsuga menziesii. Next base: position 373,520 of record LPNX010955447.1, read on the forward strand.
TCGCATGTCGCCTTGACAACTGTGACTAGATATTGGGCCTAGTTGAAGATTTTTGCTTCTTGGAAGACTATTTTGACAACTTCTAACATATCATGCATGATATCTTAGGTTCGACCAATATTTGTTAGACATATGGATATAATGATAGCATCGAACTTGTGTGACTCATACTAGATTGTCTTGAGTACTAATCCTTTCGAATTTTTCCCTTGAGGAGTTCATGTGAGTTCTTCAATTAGATTCGGATTCACACCGACTAGTATTGGAGTTCCTTGGTTCAACATGCCGGTTACATGGTCAATTAGGGTACCATTGATCTCAACTAGTTCATCCAACCAAAGCTTTCCTTGGTGGTACCTACTAAGAATATATTGGGCAATTAAGTCCTTTAATCCATCAAAGCCGTCTAGGAGGGGAGAAATGAGATAGTGGAAGATTTTTTATACTTATAGTCAGTTAGCTGCTTCAATCCATTTGTCATTTTGAATCCCCTATTCACGAATCTCTTTCCAATATCATCTCCACTAGTGTTCTTCAGTGCAGGATTTTATGATTCTGGTTAGTCTGGATTTCAGAGGCAGTATGGTGACTTCTTTTATGTCCATCTTATCTTTTTTTGCATCTTTCATGGCGCTGGTTGTTGTGGTGCATTTCTTTGGGGACATCTCAACTGTGTGTACAAGTGGAGGAATTGGGATGGCATGTTCTAAAATTTCTCGGTGTTGGGTTTGCTCAATTTCTTTACAGAAATGTTCCCAACTCCGTTCTAGGTCCATATGTATAGATTGGGAACTTGGGGTGCATTTATGTGGAGTAGGTGAAGGAATTAATTATTATCCTAATGGGTTCCAACTACTTCGCAAGCGTAAGGAGTCTTCTGGTACAATATCCAATCAACGATCGTCATAACTTCTCTAACGGGGTCATTCATGAAAGCATATACTATATGGTGTTCACTCATCCACTCAATTTATCTTTTGCTCCTTTGAATGGTCCATGCTAACATGGTTGTCAGTTCCACTCAATCTATCTTTTGCTCCTTTGAATGGTCCATGCTAACATGGTTGTCAGTTCCTTCTTGTCGATCAATTTCAGGTAGGTTCTTTGTTCTGCTTGCATGGTTTGTATTCATTCGCTCTGCTTGCTCCATCCTACCATCATGGCATTGTGCTTATTCCTGCCAACATCCATGTCTTAGGGTTTTGTTTTATATCGGTATGGGTAAAAGATAGTTATTTTCCTAATTGCTTCATAATTACTTAGCTACTATAACTATTATAACTATTTATACAAATCAAGTGCAAACCTAGGACACTACGCTCAACCAAATGGAGATACAACCATTGATTGGCGTCGTGTTGGAGTTACTTTTTATATCTTTTTAGTCTTGTACCATTAAAAACTTTTGTGAAGATTCATCCATGTAATGTCTTCAGTCGGACTATCCCATTTACTATTTATCTCTTCGATGATGTGTGTACCCAACCAGGCTATATGTAGCTTTTTATGTTTTCCTTTATTTGAATGTCATATAATAATACTAGGTCGTTGACTGATATGTCTTTCCTTTTTATGTTGCGATCGTTCCATGCTTTCTGTTGTTTCTTTTGCACTTCTTGATGGTGGATTGTTATTCGACATTGTTCTTTTAGTTTTGTTAATTCAAAATTTATGCCTTCTTTTTCCTTAACAATATCCATATGAAGTATATCTGCAATTACTAGTGTCTGTTGTTTAAATTGTAGCAATACAACTGCTTCATGTCCATTGACAAGTTTGAAGGGTGTTTGTCCCATTGACTATTTATAAGTTGTTTGGTATGCCCACAAGATAGCAAGTATCTTGTCATCCTGGTCGTCTTTGTCAATATTACATAGCTTTGTTAGTCCTTTGGCTAGAGTTTTATTGAATGATTCAATGGCCCCATTCAACTATGGATGATATGTTGAGCTCTTTTGATGGTCGATCAAGAACTCGTTAAGTAGTATTGACATAATATTATTAAGAAAATGTGTTCCTCTATCACCGATGAGAGGAAGAGGGCATCATTGTGTGATTATATTTTAGTATAAGAATTAAGTAGCTACATCACTGGAACATGTTTTGACAAGTTCAACTTCTGCCCATTTAGTAACATACTCGACTGTTATGATGATATACCAAGCAATTGTGCGATGTCCCGAGATTGGGAAAGGTCTGATGAAGTCGATAACCCATATTTCAAATGTTACGCTCAGATTGACAAAAAATAAGGGCATTTCAATACTTGGAAGTGGTCGACCAAATCCTTTGCACCTATCACATTTATTCACCTGCATCTTACAGTCTTTATGTAGCGTCGACCACCATAGTCCAAACTATAAAAAACTTCTCATAGTCATGTAGGCTTGGAAATTTCCCTCGACAGGTCCACTGTGTGCTTCGTTGATGATATCTTGTCGTTTATATTCTAGGACACATCGTCGAGGTACTTCATCAGGTCATAATTTGTATAAAAATCTATTTATTAAAGTGTATGGTGCAACCTTCATTGCAAGTATTTTCTTTTTCTCTTCTGGCATTCCTTCTGGGGATTTACCTTCTTCGATATATTGTGTTATATATTATAGTTCCATCGATACATATTAAACTATGAATACATGTACGTCATGAAATTCGTCATTTATTCCACCAGGATCTTCTCATGTGTCTATTCTTGACAAGTGGTTGGGACATACATTAGCCTTCCCAAGTCTGACAAATATTTCAAATTGAAATTCTTGAAATAGAAGTAGCCATCCACACAACCGACCATGATGAAGAGGTTTGTTGACTAAATATTTGAGTGCTTGACGATAAGTGTACTATACAAACAAATTAGCTAACAAATAATGTTAATACTTTTCTAATGCAAAAATCATGCCAAGAGCTTCTCATTCCGTCGTTGAATAATTTCTCTCTACTTTGTCAATTTTTTGCTAGCATATGCATTATGGTAATCCATTATGTCATCTGCATGTTGAGTCAGTATTGCTTTGATTGCAATACTTGATACATCGATATGAATATGAAATTTGATCGATTAGTTTGGGAACCGTAATATAGGGGCTTCGACTAACTTCCTCTTGAGTAATTCAAATGAAGTTGCACATTCTTGTAACTATTACGCTGCACTTGTACCCAATGCACCTTCAGGTGTACCCCAGGGAGACACGGCCAAAGTTTCGACTAGGAGGGGTGTTACTGAGCGATGGTGGTCATGGTCGGACCCTTTGGTCCTCTTTTAACAGTACTATGGCTTAATGGCATTGTTGACTGCCCGTTAAAGAGGTTTTTAACCTCGGGGTTGGTGTCTGGGGCCCCTAAAGGTTGAATACTGGGTCTCATGGCCCCATTCCTTTCTTGCGTGCTCTAATGGCCTCTGCTTCAGCCACAAGACACTAGTCTTCAATTATAGCCGCTTCATGCACCCTCTCGGCCTTTCAGTTAGTGGGTCCTTGCTCTCCCTGGCCTTCTTTCCTCAGAGGAAGATATCCTCCATGCCAAGTTGTTTCCATGATTTGAGGAGGGCGTTGAGGGATTTTATAGTCTTCTAGGGGTTAGATGGGGCATAACGCCCTCCCTCCATCCCGCTCCGGTCTTTCGTTCGGAGCGAAACGCTTATTTGAGCATGTTTTGGCACCTAGGGGTGCAAATACCCCAGGTAGCCTACCTTAGTCTATATTTTATTATTTTAAATTTAAGTTGACATTAAATAATTATAAATTTACATGTTTTAAGGCATGTAAGCCTAGATAAGTGAGTGTGAGATCACATAAATAGATCTCCTCACTTTCAATTTAAATAAAAACTTATGGGATAATACACTATGCACTTGTTTTACCCTCCTTAGGGTTTTCTCTGGATGGATGTGTTCCTGGTGAAGAAGTTTTCTGGTTAATGCAAGCTATTTTTTGGTAATTCTTTGGTGAAACTCTGCTTTTGGTAATGCTTCGATTTGTTAGAGGAACACAAGCACAAGGAGGTGAGGATTCTTACCTTTTGTTGGATGTTGGTAGATGTGCATGTTTGAAGTCTTAGTGGTGGCCCTAAGAGCTGCACTTTGCCCTAGGATAGGCCTTTACTTTCCTCTTGTCACCTTAGCAAACCACGACACTTCTCCTTGTGAGAGTGCCCTGGGGTTTCGCCTTAGTCTCTCTAGGCTAGTTGTTGCTAGGGTTTTCCTCGCCTTAGTCTCTCTAGGCTAGTTGTTGCTGCGAGGGTTTTCTTAGGGTTTTCACCATTTCTTCTTACAGAATCTGATCTAGGATTAGTTCTTAGGTTTGATTTAGTTTTAGATTAGTCTTAGGTTAGTTTTAAGTTACGGTTAGGGTTAGACCATTCCTCACATATTCCCTACAACCCAGCTATCCCCCCACTCTCATTTCAACACCGCGAGCTGCCAACCCCTTCGCGCCACAATTCTTCCCTCCGCGTTGCTGCGTAGCTCACCTTAGCCCCCTGCGTGGTCCTCCGGCAACGGCCCCTTCCGAAGAAACTCCTCCATCTCCCAGCGGCGCTTGATACCCTTCACGCTGGCCCGGCCACGCTTCAGCCCTCCTCTGTTTGCAACGACTTCTTCACACTATCTCTTGCTGTCGGTTCCTTCCTCCATCCTCACTCCCTTCGCGTTCTATCAGAGCTGCTGCAAAGCAGCTCGCTCTACCTCTGCCTCAGCTGCGCGCCCATCCCATGCCTTCTCCTCTTCTACGCAGTCTCCCATTTATCTAGCCAACCTTCGCTAGCTCCTCCGCAACACCCTCCTCGCGCGAGCTCTTTCTCCACGCTGCCAAGCTTAACCACCATCCCACACGTCCTCCTGGCTGCTGCTCCCTCTATCGCTATCCATGCGCTCGTCATCCCTTCCCATATCCCTACTTAGGGTTCGGCAATTTATTATTATATATCATTTCTTATATATCATTTCATTTGCATCTTTTAGTTTATTATTTGTTTTAATTAATTATTGCCTATAATTAGATAATGGCACGATCATAGTAGTTAATTATTTACTCTTTAATTAGACTCTATTAGGCACTGATCGATAACAATATCGAGAGATATCTTTGTGTTTAGTGTCATTTGCAGAGTCGCATAGGGTTCCCCCTAGGAGGCTTTGGCTTCCAAAGTGGTTAAGGGCAAGTGACTAGGGTGACAGTAGTCACTTGTTTTGCATATGCTTGCCGACGACAATAACCTGCCATTTCAACCGGTAACAGTAACCACATAAAGTCTTGATTGTCTTTTAGTAATTCCTCCAAGGGGTAAGAGTCATATCAGAGTAGTGTCTAATAAATTTTCGATAATAGCCAATATGTATAAGGAGTATTCTAATATGTTTTAGATTTACTGGTGGTTTTAAGTCCAGGATCACTTTGATTCCTTCCTTGCAAACAACATGTCCCAAAAGGATTCCAATTGGTGTTGCAAATATACACTTTTTAATATTTAGAGATAGTTGTATTTCTCTACATCGTTCTAGCATACGCCAGATCCATTGGACATGGTCCCTTAGTAAAAAATATATTGTCTATTCGTCAAAGTAGACAACCATAGTTTTGTATAAATATTATTGGAATGCTTTAACAACATTTCTGGAGAACACTGTAGGTGCGTTCTTTAGACTAAATTGCATAACTTTATAGGAAAATAATCCAAATTCGCATACGAATATTGTTTTATGTTGGTTTTATTTAGAAATAGGCACTTTATTATATACTTAAAATCCATTGATGAAGGAATAACATTCATGATTTGCCTAGTATACTTATGGTCTCATAAGTAAAACAACTTGAGGCAGATGAGTGCTAGTAAAAATATGAATGCACATGGTTTCATGGCGAACGACGACTAGGGTTTTGGGAGAAACGGTGCGGCCGTACGGGCCGTTGACGACAGGAATCATATTCTGGATGCCAGTGTGGTCCTAGCCGCATCAACAGGATTTTCAGCCCCGATTAACAGTTGGGGTGGAGTTTTTACCGCCGGTAAGTATTCAGGTTTTACCATACCATTTTTATTTTTCCCTTGACAGGATGGTGGGTGTAGATTTGCTTGACTACTCCAGTGATCAGCTGCACGATGAAGAGATTTGGATTGTGACAAGTGGAAGTGGGTTTTTTGAAGTGGAGGATCCTCCTCCTCCTTGGGTTGAAGGATTCAAAGCGGTGGTTCATCCACCTACTACCAGTGCAAATGTTTTTTCACCTTCAGGTATGTCAAATTCTTCGGTGCCTTCTCAAGGTTTTGTGATGCTTTATGGTGTTGGGTCTATGGATGGTGATCTGTTCTGTCAGCCGTGGAGGGAAGACAAGGTTTTTACTCTGTTGCCACCGAGGGAGAGGGATGAAGAGTCACAACACTTTGGTGACATGGTGGTGGAAGGAGGGGGCATCAGCTGGGAAGTAGCTTTAACCAGCGGTGGTTCTGTTACACTTGGTTTTCTAAGTGAAGGGTCATGGTGGGTGGAACATGGATATATCGCTCGTTTCTTAGGTTCGTGTGAACAGAGGGATTTCCCTAGCCCCGGTGGAAAATGGTTTGGTGGCTCTGGTTCGAACACTAAGGTTGAGAATAGATCGGGGCACAGTGGTGGGTGTAAGAAACTGCGCAAGAATTGGACCAAGAAGAAGGTGGAATACAATTATACCCCGGGGAAGGATATCGAGTGGAACCAAGTATCACCGATGGCCGACCAAACCTTGGTTGGGCGGGAATTAGGGCATACCTTTTCGTAGAAGACTGTGGCACTGTGGGTGGAGGAAAATTGGGTGGAACGATCCCTGTAGTGGTGACCCTTACTAGGCATTGGTTTGCTTTCAATTTCTCGGAGGTATAACACCTCTAGTGGGTCCTTTCTCACAACTGGACTTTGGACCATACTCCTATGCTCCTCAAACCCTGACACCCATTGTTTGACACTAGTGGGGAACGTGTGGATGTTGTGTCACTGTGTGTACGGCTCCCAGGGCTCTCACTTCATTATTGGAAGGAAGAACATTTCAGAAATATTGGGAACATTTTGGGGTCCTTTTTGGAAGTCGACATCTCATTGAAGGAAACGAAGCAGCAGAAGGTAGCAAGGAGTTTGGTCAACTTGAATGTGAGGGAAGGTCTTGCAGCAGATTTGAACCTTCAGTTGGGGCCGTATGCTATCAAACAATCCCCAGATTACGAAAAATGTCTCGTTTCGCTGTAGGCAGTGCCATGCCTACGGGCATTCGGCCTCCGAGTGAAAATTGTTTGTTCGAACTTTAAGTGGGCGCCAACATCAATCGGGTGCTAGGAAAGGGCTAAGGACTAAAGCTTTCTCGATACCACCTAAATCCCAGCCCTCGCAAACTTCGGACCCAGCCCCTCAGTGTGTGATGGTGGACTGGAGCAACAATGAGGAGATAATTGAACCCTTGTCGGTGGTGGATTTGTGTAGGCCGACAGAGATCTTCCTCACGCAGGGACTCCCTTTCCCAGGTACATCCTCCTTTTCTTTGTCCCCTTCCTTAAATTTGCTTTCAAGTAATGTTACTTTCTCAGGATTGGATTGGGTGGAGGGCCTAAAAAACATGAACATTTCTCCAAGGCCTGGTCAAGTTTGTAGGCCTTTCTCTACTGCTATTTTGGAGGAGCTCCCACAGCGTGTTGTTATTGATAAACCCTTGGGTGAGGCCCTGCCTATACCCTCCCCCTCTTTACTGGTCTCACAGACCCTCCCTGACACCCCTTTGCCGAATCTTCCCATACCTCTTGTACCTGAATCCCCCACTGGTGAGGCCATGTCTCCATCTCCCCCCCTGATTCATCTGAATCAGGTTATTTCCTCAAGTCCTCCACTAAGGTGTCTTATGGGGGACTAGGTCATCATGCCACCCTGGTTACAAAGGGGAGAGGGAGAAAATCCTTTATTGCTAAGGCTCGATCCAAAGCCAAAAAGGATCTACTGGAAGGCAAACAACAATCTATTGAGAGGGCGCTTAGAGCGGTGCGTGCCCAGAAGAAGGGTCGTAGATGAAAATTATGTCCTTCAATTGTCGGGGTCTAGTTGGTCCCCATAAAAGATTAACAATCAAAATGGTGGTTGGGTTGGAACACCCTGACATTTTGTTTTTATAAGAAACTTTAGGTGTGGGAGATGTGGTGCAATTGAGGCTAGAAAGCTGGTTTCCAGGTTGGGATTTTACGAATTTGGATGTTAGAGGACGCTCTGGGGGCTTGGCAATTGGATGGAATGAGCGAAACGTCAAATCCCAAAATATGTGGGGTATGGAATCGATGTAGGGTTTGAACTTTCTGGCATTAGATCTTCATATTTCATTTACTGTCTTTAACATTTACGGTCCGTATCTAAATAGGATCCCCTTCTAGGAAGGCCTATTCAACAATCCTCTCCTTAGGGGAGAGTCGGTAATCCTCGGGGGGGATTTAAATTTTTCTTTGGGGCAGGCTGAGGTTTGGGGGCCTCATGCCAATGCTGATTTGTTGACTGATTTTTTCACTCAGAAACTTATTGATATGAACTGGATAGACATTGAGCCTATCAAACTCAAGCCCACTTGGAGAAACAATAGGTGTGGTGATGGTCGAGTTGCCAAGAGACTGGACAGATTCCTGGTGGCTGAACAGGTGGTGGACAAGATACATCAACTTATGCAGTGGGTTGGATGTGGGGGTCTTTCTGATCACTTACCTATCTTTCTGGAACTCAAGATTGGACCTACATAACCACCAAGTCCTTTGAATTTTAACAAGACTTGGTTAAATGATGAGTCTTTTTAACTGTTGATCTCTAGCAGTTGGATCCATTTTAATCCTAGAAGTCTGCTTTCAACAACCTACCAATTTGCAGCTAACTTCAAAAGATTAAAGGGGGAAATCAAAGAGTGGTCTATGGGGCAAAAAATCCGGGAGGACAATGAACTAAAACTGTTAGAGGAGGAGATTTTAAGGATTCTGGAGGAGGATGGGGGTGGATTGTTGAACCAAGAGACAAAGAAGAACCTTCTCAGGCTTGCAGGGAGAAGGAATAATTTGTTGATAGAAAGGGAGGAGACTTGGAGACTGAAGAGTAGAGCTACCTGGTTGGAATGTGGAGATGAAAATACAAAATTTCTCCATGCTTCTGCTAGAGGGAGGAAGGCTACAAATACCATCTGGAGCTTGATGGATGAACATGGTGAAGCCCAATCCTCCTTTGATGAGAAGGCCATAAGTGGGGTTGCACACTTCAAGAACCTATTCAAATCCCCTCCACATGATTCTATTGTTGAAATCATCAGAGTAGCTCAATTGTTCCCCAGGTTTGTGGAGGAGGAAGACAATCTTTCACTTATGGAGGAAGTTAATGAGGAGGAACTAAAGGTCGCACTACATAGTTTCCAGAAGGATAAATGTCCTCGACCGGATGGGTGGACAATTGAATTCTTTCTGGGTCTATAGGATCTTCTAGGTGGAGATCTCTTGAAGGTTGTGGAAGACACCAGACGCTCAGGGAGACTCCCTACCTGTTTCAACTCAACCTTTATTGCTTTAATCCCCAAAGTTGACAACCTTTCCTCACTGAATGATTTTAGACCCATCTCTCTCTGCAACTATGTCTACAAGGTGGTCTCTAAGGTGATTGCTAGAAGATTCAAGGACATTCTCTCACAACATATCACTGAAGAGAAATTCATATTTTTGGAGGGGAGACAGATTCATGAAGCCATTGGGGTGGCTCAGGAGGGGTTGCATAGTATAAAGACAAAAAAGATCAAAGGGGATATACTCAAAATCGATTTGTCTAAAGTATATGATAAGGCTATTTGGTTATACATTCGTATGCTACTGACTCATCTTGGATTTTGTATTGGTTTCATCAGATGGATCATGAGCTACATTACTACAGTCTCATTTTTGTATTGATCAATGGGGCGACTTCACGTTTTTTCCATGCTAAGAGAGGACCACATCAAGGATGTCTGTTATCTCCCTTACTCTTCCTGTTGGTGGTTAAAGGTTTAAGTTGGGCCTTAAGGGAATCTAAAAGTCTTTGTTCTTTGAAGGGCATCCAAATTTCCCAGCATCTTCATTTAACTCGCCTCCTGTATGTGGATGATGTCCTCATTTTCTACACAGGTACAGTGAGGGACATCAATACTCTTTGAGATATACTGGTACTGTTCTCCAAAGCTACTGGGATGGAGATAAATGAGTGGAAGTCTACATTGACCTCTCACCTATTGTCGATTAAAGAATCCCAAGAGCTTGGCAGGGTTTTCCCTTTCAATCTGGCTGAAATTGATGAAGGTCTGAAATATTTAGGTTTTTTGCTCAAACCTAATGACTATCACAAACAGGATTGGAATTGGATTCTTAAAAAGCTGGAAAAGAGGCTGAAGCCGTGGAGTCATAAGTGGCTTTCTAGAGTTGGAATACTGGTCTTGGTGAAATCTGTATTGAAAGTTATACATGTTTATTAAATGTCACTTGCTTGGATCCCTAAAGGTATTCTGGAAGCGGCAAGGTGAATATGTTTCAGGTTTCTGTGGAGTGGCAAGCAGGATACACAGGTGACTCCTTGGGTGTGCTGGTAAAACATTGCGGTACCTAAAGGATTGGGAGGTTGGGGTCTCAAGAATATTTTCTTGTTCACGAAATCTCTTGCAGCCAAGGGGGGATGGAGATTGCTGAAATTTGATAGTATTTGGACACATGTTATGATACAAAAGTACTTATCTCCTGATTCGGTTGAATACTGGATAAGGAATCCCAAAAAATCCCATGCAGGAGGTTCTGTGATTTGGAAAGTTGTGGTGCAATCCTTCAGTGTTCTTAAAGGCAATATTGCTTGGAAAGTGGGGGATGGCAGAATATTAAGGGTTGGTGAGGATCCATGGGCCAACAGTACACAGCAAAATGTACTACATGGCCACACGGTGGAGGCACTTAGACAGAGAGACATCATTTACCTCTATCAACTTGCTACTCCTATTCAGGAGAATTTATGGTTTCAGTCATGGAGATCGGATTCATCTTTTGGGTCAACTAATATTGATGAAGGGGAATCGACACGCTATATTGGAGAGTTGAATGTGACACTCATTCAGTTAAGGGATAGGGAGGATGAACTCGTCTGGGATGTTGACCCCCACGGATGCTACACTCCAAAGGGTGGCTACTTAAAACTTAGTGCAAATGGTCTACAAAGGGAACCTGTTTGGTGGTGGAAGAAACCGTGGAAAATAAATAGGCCATTGAAAACTAGGCTCTTCATGTGGCGTGCATTGGAGAACAAGGTTCCAACCTGGGACAATCTTTAGAAAAGACATTTCCAAGGACCCGACTGGTGTATGCTTTGTAAGGCCGAGGGAGAGACGGTACTACATATTTTTCAGCATTGTGCCTTTATCAAAGTAGTTTGGACAAAATGATAGAAGACAATGGGGGTGCCATGTACTTGGGAGGGTCCCTCTTTACTACTACTTGGGGAAACAGGAGGATGAGGGATGATCAGGATGTGATGGTTGCTTTGCCACTGCTGGTGATATGGGGTGTTTGGATGGCGAGAAATAACCTTATATTTAGTGATAAATCTTGTACTCCTGCAATAATAGCAAGCCTCTCTTGTGGATTTCTGAGTGCCTTCCTTCAATATATCAGATCTACCAGACAGAGGGAAGCTTTGGTTATCAAATTGGACAAATTGGTGCCCTGGGGTTTTTTCGATGGAGTCGCACAAAATAATATCTGCGGGGGTGGAGCACTTTTATTTCTTACTAAGACACACTTCTATGAACTGGTAGCAGGCTTAGGGGAAGGCAATAACAACTCCATGGAACTCATGAGCCTCAAACTCCTCTTGGTTTTTGCAGCAGAGAAAGGATGTAGAAATTTAAAAATTTTGGGTGACTCAATGAATGTTATTAAATGGGTAAATGGGACTCAGTAATGCAAGAATATTAGACTTGTCAATATCTTATTGTCCGCTAAAGAGGTTCTAAACTCTTTTGTTTCCTTCTCTTGCCGACATGTTTACAAGGAAAACAACCAGGAGGCGGACATGGCCTCGAAGGAGGGGATGCCGCTAAACATGGGCGAGTGGAGGATTAGGGAACATAGAGAGGGTACTATTCAGGAGTACTACCACAGACAATTCATAGAATGATATGTTTTTATGTCTCTATGTCACAACTACTCTACTATATTACTCTTTTTGAACATTTTACAGGATTATATGTTTTTTGAGCTCTATAGGGTTGTCATTGGAACAACCAGCAAAAATAAGTTTACCTTTTTTGGGAACATGTTTTTTGTCAAGAACATGTAAGCTTATCTTCAAAAGCAATGTAATTGAATTATATGTCTTCTTTTTATGTTTACTGCTGGATCAGAAGATCCTATTCAAAAGAAGCTATCAGCTGAACTTGAAATACACTTTTAAGTGTATCTACAAAATGTAATTTTGTTTGAAGAAATAAAATTACGCTTTTTTCCAAGGAAAAAAAAACATTTTTTACTTGCAAAGTCATTGATGATTTTGTCTGCAAAAGGTGTACATAGACGGTCGTCTAATGTTACTTTGTTTAGTCCCCTAAAGTCTGCATAGACACGTAACTTTGTGGGGTCATGCTTGTTTGGTTGCATGATCGTAGGAATGGACCACTCTGACTAGTCCACTAGGTAGATGTTTCATGTTAGTAACATATTTTCTATTTCTTTCTTTACAATTTCTTTATACTTATGTGCCAACTTATATGGTCGTTTCTTGACAGGTATATCATCTTATTTTATGTCGATTTTTATTTCACCCATTTCTTGTACTCTCGATTCATTTTCATTTTCATCACATCACTCTCAATTCCACATACCCAATCATACATAACAAATAGAAAAAAAAAACATTAAATGTAAATGAAAGAAACAATGTGTGTGCATATATGTGTAGAGACAAAACATCTAATTAGGTTCATGCATAAGGTAGAAAGTTAATGCATAAGGTAGAAAAACATAAATTGTACCATAAATAGTACTTTGTAATAACAAAATATTCTACACTCACTTCTTATTAATTTTCTTAGTTCCATGTAAGTTTATGTTAAGTCATCATCATATTAATGTTCACCCTCATAAGTATTTGGTCCGTGTTCTAGTGTTACATTAGTACTATGCACCATAGTATGCAATGCATTTCTCGTATTACGTCATCATGGAGGCTTAGGAAGTACATGAGGAGCATCCATTATTACAACAAAAATCATTTAAATGGTATGGTTAGTTATTATTCGTAGGAGTATTCAATGAATACAAAGATCATTACATTGTTCTTTACCTAGAGGAGTAGTACACGACACCATTGGTTGGGTTGTGGTCTATGCCTTTTGGGAATTCCACGATTTGGTAGTTGTTGTATATTCAGGGTAATCAAGTTATCATCCACCTAAGTTGTAACCTCTAATGTTCCCTTGCTGGCAACACATCTGGATCCAGGATAACATTATGAAGATTGATAATTATTTTTCTGATCTAGATGAGGAGGGAACAATCTAGTGTGCTTTGTGGGGGTGTTTATGCATGGCCCCCATAAGGTACATAGGTTTGAGTAACTTCTAGAGAGGAAAATAGCCTCGTTGGTATGTGGCTCATGGCAGGATTTCAATAGTTTCACTTCTTTTTATTGGTAGTAGACGATGGTTTTCTCTTCATCAAAATGGAAGGAATGGAAAATCCATCGCTCTCTTCAACTATAGCTTCATTTTCTCCAAAGGATATGATTAACCAAGGAAATTCCTTCATGCATCTAGGGTTTGGCTTCTCTGTTTGTAGAATTTGTTCTCCTTTTCCACTAGTTCGGGCTCTACCCTCCTCTCCAATGTCCCACACTTTCTCCAATCAAACTTGAAGAAGAATTATGATCCAAGATCCGTTATCCCTCTTGTTCCTCCTCTTTTCAACTCAAAAGAATCCCTATTTGTTTGTGTCTTCTGTAAGACAAAGAGTATCCTCCTCTTGCCTTCGCCTTCTTCAATTGCTTCTCGGGATAAAACCTAAATGAATTCACAATGACATTTCCTTTTTAGTTTTCACTTAAGGATTTGTGAATGACAAAAAAATGTTGTTATTAGTATTACATATATTTAGGACATTTTATCATTAACAACTACGTATATATGTCCACATATAAGTGTGTTAAATTGAGGTGATGGTGGAGGAGATTGATCATCTCAAAGACCTGGGTGTGAAACATTATTCAAATATCTTCAAGGATGATGGAAATACAAGTATTAGCGATCAACTGAAGATTATTCAACTCTTTCCCTCTATGTTGTCAGAGGAGGAGGCTTCTATGTTCACCACTGAAGTGACACTAGTAGAAGTTGAAGGTGCACTAAAGGCCTTCAAAAGGGATAATATCCTGGGTCTGGATGGATGGCCGGCCGAATTCTACCTCGGGATTTTTGATCTTGTCGGGGAAGACTTACTCAAAGCTGTGGAGTTTTCTAGGAAGGAGGGAAGAGTTACCCCTACTCTTAACTCCACCTTCCTAACCCTCATTCCAAAGTGTGATAGGCCACAAACCTTTGTTGATTACCACCCAATCTCTCTCTGTAATTTACTTTATAAAATGATCTCTAAGATAGCGACCAACAGGCTTAAGCCTTTCCTTGATAGATCCATTTCCCCTGAGCAGTTCAATTTTCTCAAGGACAGACAAATCCTAGAACCCATGGCCATCACCCAGGAAGCATTACACACTATCAAAACCAAAAAAAAGAGAGCTTTGTTTCTTAAGTTAGATATGGTCAAAGCCTTCGATCATGTTAACTAGACTTTCCTGAAGCTCATCCTCTTACAAATTGGCATTCCCCTTTTGGGAGTAAATTGGATCATGGGATGCATATATTCCTCAAATTTTGTTGTATTGATCAATGGTACTCCTTCGAGTTTTTTCACTGCTTTTAGGGGTATCAGACAGGGATTCCCCCTCTCCCCTCTTCTTTTTCTCTTGGTCATTGAAGGGCTTAGTTTACTTATAAAAGATGCACAAAAAAAGGGTCGATTAAAGGCATTAAGATCTCCTCAATCCTTGATCTTACACACCTGCTATTCGTTGATGATGTGGTGCTCTTTGGGGTGGGGAGACTTGAGGAATGGCATGCTTTTGATGAGATACTTGTTGTTTTTAGTTCAGATTCTGGCATGTGTATTAGTGTGGAAAAATCATCTTTTTTATACAGTGAAGTAGAAGAATAGATATTAAGTGGCATCTCTAGATTTATGCCCTATAAAATGGATCCTATCATGGTTGGATTCAGATATCTGGGATACTTCCTAAAACCCCTAGGATATGGCATTGGATTTTATAAAGAATTGAAAACAAAATTAGTCATTGGACTTACAAACTCCTCTCCCTCGGAGGAAGACTCATCCTCGTTAGAGTTGTCTTAGTTGGTTTAGCGGTGTACTGGTTTGCATTGGCTCCTGTGCCCAACTCTATTCTCAACATACCTAAATAGTTCATCTTCTCCTTTCTATGGGGAAGCACACAAGATACCCACCGTCTACACCTGTCAATTTGGTAGTCTCTTTCCAAACCATTGGAGTATGGGGGTTAGAACATTAAGCATTTGGAATGGTTCTGTATTTCACTTAGGCTGAAGAGCCTATGGATGGTGGCCCTTTCAGGTTCAGGTATATGGCACCAGCTCATAAGGACAAAATATCTCAAGAACCATACAGTTGAAGAATGGTTGTGAAACAAATATTTTACTGTCAGAGGTACGTCCTCCTTTTGGAATGGTTTTTTAAGAACCCTTACCTAGATCACTAGAATGCTTAGTTGGAAAGTGGGAGATGGTTTGTCCATATAATTGGGCATCGACCCAGTAATTGGAATGGACTCTCACTATGCCCTTTCAGATGATCTCAGGGAATACTTATATTATTATGGATTAACCACACTTCATCATACCTGAAACATGGGTGAAGGCACTATCACGCAGTCTTACTGCCTTTTTGCAAAAGATTTAGACCTTGGAGGCAGATGGAAAATTGAATGGGACTGTTACATCAAAGGTCTTACTCAGGAGGGCATCAAGTTATAGGATCACATGGACAACTCCTGTGGACCCACAATCCTAACAATGGTGTTGTTACTGCCAGTCTAGCATATGATTTGATTGTCTCTTTCGTAGTGCTCCCGGATAGGAAAATTTTCATGTCAAAAATTTGGGCCTGTACTATTCCGCCAAAAATCAAATGTTTTACATGGCTGGCTGTGGAGAATGAGATCTCAACTAGGACAATTTAGTAAGAAAGGGTTGGCTCGGTCCCAATCGATGTTGCTTATGCAAAGGGAATGAGGAGTCTGTTAGACACTTATTCACTGTCTGCCCCTAAACTCTCCACATTTTCGACTGTATGAGCAAAAGATTCAATATGATGATTTCTTGGTCCAACTATTCTCTCCTGGAAAATCTAGAGAAGTGGCTCTCCCTTGAATTGGTAAATACTCATCTTCCTTTATTTATCATTTGGAGCATTTGGATTACCAGAAACTTGGCCATTTTTTTATAACAGGTCTGCTGCAAACTCATCGACCAGTCAACATATGCTGTCACTGATGAATGAATATCCATCCTCGTGCAAAACCAAGAAGGTGACAGTGGTGGGGCCGATCCATGTCTTAAGTTATCCCTATGGATTTTTCGTTCGGGCTGCTACAAATTCAATAGGGGGAGCAGGTGTTAAATTTTCATATGCTAAGCTAGATCATTAGTATTTCATTTCAATTTCATAACAAAATCATATAAACAGGATCACTGAAAGATAGACAAGCACAACCATACAAAAGGAACGCAAAGATTTATCTTGGGAAAACCCTAAAGGGAAAAACCCAGCAAAAGCTTCCTCAATATATATGCCCCAAAAGACAAAAGATAAAACCAACAAGGAGATCAAACCCTGATCCTCCTCCTTCTCCAGCTACTCTTCTCTTCTCCACTAATGCGCTACACAAGTGAGTGTGTGTTCCAAATGAGGAGTGCCACGCCTCTATTTATATTCATCCGTTCACTTTAATTAACTCATTCGACATGTACGCTCGAGTTAATCATGTAGGCTCGAGTTACACATGTAGGCTCAAGTAACCACACTGGGGTGCTAATGACCCACCTTTACAATTAGAGGGGACTACCTCATGACTCTTATTAGTTCTTCTGATTAGAAGCATCGGGGTACAAAGTAATACAAAGTGGTTCTCCCGGTAGGACCATCGGGGACCACAAAAGATACATATAGAATATTCTTCGAAGTTACAATATTTCAACACTCCCCCTTAATGAGAAGGGTATTCTACAACAACATCAACAACAACAATAGTAGGAGGGAGAGATAGAGGACATCATCAACATCATCAGGGTAACACATCTATAAATCATTGGAAGCTTTTCAAACATCATATAGTCTTCATCTTCAATATTCAATGACAACAACTCTTTGACCTTTGATCAGCATCAACATCTTCAGCACTTTGACCTTTCGATCAGCAACAACATCTTTAGCACTTTGACCTTTCGATCAACATCAACATCTTCAGCACTTTGACCTTTCGATTAGCAACAACATCTTCAGCACTTTGACCTTTCGATTAGCAACAACTTCTTCAGCATTTTGACCTTTTGATCAGCAACAACTTCTTTAGCACTTTGACCTTTCAATCAGCAACATCATCAGCACTTTGACCTTTCGATCAGCAACAACATTAGCATCATCATACTCTGATCTTTCGATCAGTACGTCATCATCATCAGCAGCAACCTGCAATCCACATCTCAAAGACAAAAAGTTTTTGGTTCACTTTTGGACTTAAAGTCCAGGGACGATACAATCCCCACCACAATCTCGACAACCGAAGTTACCGGATTGATTACAGGATAATCAGTGCCTATCACTTTAGGACTAAGTCCAAGGATGATGCAATCCTACCACATTCATGGGGACCTAAATCTCCGGATACATTTTGAACCGAGGCTCAGGGATGATGCAATCCCACCACATTCACGGGGGCTGAGACCTCCAGATACATTTTGAATTGAGGTTCAGGGATGATGCAATCCCACCACATTCATGGCTCGAGACCTCCGAATACATTTTGAACCAAGGTTCAGGGATGATGCAATCCCACCACTTTCACGGGGGCCGAGACCTTTGGATACATTTTGAACTGAGGTTCAGGGATGATGCAATCCCACCACATTCACGGGGGCTGAGACCTCCGGATACATTTTGAACCGAGGTTCAGGGATGATGCAATCCCACCACATTCAAGAGGGCCGAGACCTCTGGATACATTTTGAACCGAGGTTCAGGGATGATGCAATCCCACCACATTCACGGGGGCCGAGACCTCCGGATACATTTTGAACTGAGGTTCAGGGATGATGCAATCCCACCACATTCTCGAGGACCGAAGTCATTGGATCTATTCTGGACAGATGTCCCAGGATGATACAATCCCTCTTCATTCTCGAGGACCGAGGTCACCGGATCACTTTAGGGCAGGTGCCCAGGGATGATACAATCCCACTGCAACATCACTACTCCCCCTTTCGAGGAAGGTCCTTCTGAACCACACCAATCTTGTCTCAAAAGTGTTTGAACTTTACTCGAGACAGAGGCTTCATCAGCACATCAGCAACTTGTTCATCAGTACTCACATACTAGAGCTTTATGGATCCCTTCTGCATCATATCGCGAATGTAGAAATACCTGATTTCTATGTGCTTCGATCTATCGTGGAATACTGGGTTCTCTGTCATCTTTATACAACTTTGATTGTCACATAGAATCACGGTAGTGTCCAACTCTAGGTTGAATAATCCTGACATCAGCTTCCGTAGCCATATGGCTTCACAACTAGCAGAGCAATCTACTATATATTTTGCTTCGGCTGTGCTTAGAGCAACACTAGACTGCTTTCTGCTAAACCATGAAATCATAGCAGATCCCATGCTATAACATCCACCTGATGTGCTTTTTCTGTTTGAGACACTTCCAGCCCAATCTGCATCTGTATAGCCATACAATATATACTCATGGCTACCATCATAGTATAGACCTACGTCTATAGTCCCTTTTAGATATCTCATCACATGTTTTGCAGCTACTAGGTGAACCCGTCTTGGTTGAACAAGATATTGACTCAAGGTGTTCACAACAAAACAAATGTCTGGTCTGGTATTTCTTAAGTACATCAATGACCCAATGATCTGTCTGTATTGAGTCACATCCACTAACTTTGATGAGTCATCAGCTAACAGCTTCAGGTTGGAGTCCATGGGTGTGGCCATGGCTTTACATTCCAACATATTGAATCTTTTCAATATCTCTACCACATACTTTCCCTGGTTAAGAAAGATTCCTTCTGAACTTTTCCATACTTCCAGACCTAGGAAATAATGCATTAACCCAAGGTCTTTCATCTCAAATTCTTCTGCTAGTTTCTTCTTGCTTTCCATGATCTGTTTCTCATTCCTTGTCAAGAATAAGTCATCCACATATAATAACAAGATGATAGATTCATCTTCTACGATCTTGAGATAAAGGTTAGGGTCAGCTTTACTCTTGGTAAAGCCCATAATTTACAGGAAACTATCTATTCTTCCATACCAAGCTCTGGGAGCTTGCTTCAGGCCATAGAGGGCCTTCTTCAACTTGCATACGTGATTCCATCTGTCTTCAATATCAAATCCTCGTGACTATTCAATGTAAAACTCTTCCTCAATCATACCATTAAGGAAGGCTTGTCTTCACATCCATCTGGTGTAAGTCCCACTTCATCATGGATGCAAGTGCCATGATAGCTCTACTCAAAGTATACCGTGCTACTGGGGCAAATGTCTCTTCATAATTAATTCCCTCTTTCTGATAGAAACCTCTAGCCACAAGTCTTTCCTTACTTCTATCTGCAACATATTT
>LPNX010955463.1:4880-15384 GCA_001517045.1 Pseudotsuga menziesii
AGGAAGCCGAAATATTGAAACTGACAGGGTCCATGACAGAGCAACAAACTTCTGACCCTGCAGACACTCAAGTTCAAGATCTTGTTGCTGATGATGATGATGACATACGGATCGAAAGATCAGAGTATGATGATGATGACGTACTGATCTAAAAGATCAGAGTATGATGATGATGTTTCTGATCGAAATATCAGAGTATGTTGATGATGTTTCTGATCGAAAGATCAAAGTATGATGATGATGTTTCCATGTTGATGATGTTTCTGATCGAAAGATCAGAATGTGATGATGATTATGATCGACAGATCAGAATATGATGATGATGATGTTGCTACTGATCGAGACGTCAAAGTACTGAAGATGTTGCTGCTGATTGAAAGGTCAAGGTGCTGAAGATGTTGTTGTTGATCAAAAATTCAAAATGCCGAAGATGTTGCTGATCAAAAGGACAAAATGCTGAAGATATTGTTGCTGATCGAAAAAAAAAAATCAAAGTGCTGAAGATGTTGCTGATCGAAAGTTCAAAAAGCTGATGATGATGTTGTTGATCAAATAGTCAAAGTGATGAAGATGTTGCTGATTGAAAGGTCAAAATGTTGAAGATGTTGTTGCTGATCGAACAGTCAAAGTGCTGAAGATGTTGCTGATCGAAAGGTCCAAGTGCTGAAGATGTCGTTGCTAATTGAAAGATCAAAATGCTGAAGATGTTGCTGATCAAAGACTGAAGATATTGATGATGATGAATACTGAAGATTGAATATGAAGACTACATGATGTTGAAAAGCTTCCAATGATTTATAGATGTGTTACCCTGCTGATGTTGATTATGTCCCCCATCTCTGCTCTTGTTGTTGTTGATGTAGAATACCCTTCTCGTTAAGGGGGAGTGTTGAAATATTGTAACTTCAAAGAATATTCTTTATGTATCTTTTGTGGTCCCCGATGGTCCAACCGGGAGAACCATTTGTATTTCATTGTACCTCAATGCTCCTAATTGGAAGAACTAATAAGAGTCATGAGGTAGTCCCCTCAAATTGTAAAGGTGGGTCATTAGCACCCCAGTGTGGTTACTTGAGCCTACATGTGTAACTCGAGCCTGCATGAGTTAAATTAATCCGATATGTTAATTGAGTAAAATTTAAGTGAACGGATGAATATAAATAGAGGTGTAGTGCTCCTCACTTGAAACACACACACTCACCTGGAATAGCACACTTGTGGAGGAAAGGAGTTGCTGGAGAAGGAGGAGAATCAGGTTTTTGATCTCCTTGTTGGTTTTACCTTTTTCCCTTTTTGGGGCATCTATATTGAGGAAGCTTTTGCTGGGTTTTTCCCTTTAGGGTTTTCCCAGGATAAATCTGTGTTGTTCTTGTGATACTGTTTCTTTCAGTGATCCTGTTTTATATGCTTTTATTATGAAAAATGAAATGATATACTGATGTCTTAGTTAAGCATATGAAAATTTAACATGAGGCACTAGGGTTATTAGACTCTCCTAGTAGAGGTCGGCCCTAGTAGGGTTTTAGTCATGCCGAGATTAGTATAAATAGAGAACTGGAGTCTCTATTTATAACACAACTCATCCACACTCAAGTGTAGCGCATAGTTGAGGAAGGAGAAGACACTGGAGCTAGATAAGAAGAATATTACTACTGTCGAGATATCACTTACTATTTTGGGCTTTTCTATTTTGGTGTTGATTCTATCTTTGAGGAAGTTGCAGGGTTTTATCCTTTATGGTTTCCCTGAGGAAAAACACTGTGTTCATTGTCTCTTGTGTTTGATTGCTATGCTTGTTATTCTCTCAGTTAAAGATCCTAATAATGCTAGCTTAATGCTGAAAAACTAACAACAGAGAGTACAAAAAAAGGTACATTTTTCTCTGCATTTGCTTGCTTTGGGTTTAGGAATCATTGGAATATACACAGCTTTTAAATACCATAATGAGAGTGGAATCGTGAATCTATATAGTTGGCACTCATGGCTAGGTCTCAGCACCATTTTCTTATTTGGTATATAGGTACATTCAACCATTGTAACATCAATTTTATCAGCTCTCAGATGGATGAATGCCATTTGTATGTAATGTACATTCATCTGTTTAGCTCAAGAGTCTTTCTTATATTGTGATATTTCCTTGATAATTTATTTTGTAATGCAGTGGTTTATAAGCGATGCCCCATATTAACAATAAATCCATGCAAACTTAATGAAATACCTGATTATAAAGGAAAAAATTGCAGCTTGCAAGGAAATTTGAGTAGGGTAGGTGCAGACTTTAAGGCATTAAGCTATTAACTGTTTTCTTAGTGAAATAAAATTAAAAATATTCACACTGCAATTTCCTTTCTTTCATGGATTTCCTCCCCATATGGGAGAGATAGGCCACCCTCCTATGTTCTGCTCTAGATCTGGCCTTGTGACTGTAGAGATTAGGTTGTCTGCTTGGAGATCATACTCGATTTCTCAACATCCTTGGGGCTCTCTATTTTTGGATTGTATGCTTTGGGATGGTTCTTTTGTATGGCTTGCACAACATAAAATATTAGAATATGTAACCATGCTTTGTGATTGAAAGACTATTTTTATGGTGATTCAAGATGTCTTGTAACAACATGTTATTCGTGACAGCCTTTAGATGGTATTTTTGAGTAGTTTTATGTCATTCCTCCTTGACAACATCATTTTGGGACAATGTACATGGCTTGAATTGCATTGAAGTCAAGATGGCTTCCTTGGATTGCTATTACCAATAGCTTTCTCTTCTTACACCAGCCAGAGAGCTTGTCTCTCCTGTATTCCATTCATAAGCCTATGGGGGCAAGCTCAGCGAAAGCTATCGTACTAACTTCCTTTACTAGTTGGCTGTAAATCCCAAGGATTACTTGCTTATGTTTTGACCGTTTTAGGGAAGATGGGTGATGTTGAGGATGGAATAACTCAAAATTTTCATCGAACAACTACATCTATCGAGATATTATATTGGTGTCATATTTGTTTTGTGGTATACAGGTACTTGGAATTTTATATTGCTGTAGAAATTCATAGTTAGAATAGTGATGCAAGCCACATTGGACCATTCTATGTATAAGGTTTTATTTAGACTTACATAAATCAATATAGACTCTAGAGTGATTTTTGCATTCCTAAATAACAAAAATTGGCTTCTTGTTTCAATCTGTGTTTGTCATTCATTCCCTCGTCATTGCTGCCAAACAACTGTAGTAGCTTGATTGTGTTGATGAGGATAAGTTTGTGTCACATGATCCCTAGAACAACGTGAGGGCATCAAGAAAGAGTTCGATCACATTTATTGTAACAATAATTGCAACAACCTCATCTTCTGTTATTAGTGAGAATGCCATCAGAATTTTATCAACACTTAACAATGATGCAGCAGTCTGGCAAGAAACAAAATATTTTTATTTGTGTTGACCGATTTCCTGAGGTATAATGTGTTCATAAAATTGTTGGTCTTTGGGATTCTTTGGATTCTTTTTATGCAGCCATAAAATTTAATTCATGATACTTTATTTGTACAAGTTGATAAGTGCAGCTAAGCAGAAATTAGACTCACTTCTTCCTCCAACTTTTTTAAGAGTTCTTAAGGAAAGGGTGATCCCTCTCTCCCTTATTATTCTTGTTAGTCATTGATGGTTTAAGCATAATGTTGGTTGCTACCATAAAAGCAGGGAGACTTTCAAGCTTTAAAATTTCCTTTATCCCACATATAACTCGCTTTTTGTGGATGATGTTGTATTTTTTGGTAAAGGGGATATTGAGGAGTGGAACTCTTTTTAAGCGGTCATTTTCTATTTCTGTTCAGCTTTAGGAATGGAGGTGATCTCTAAGAATTCAGGTTCAGAAAAATTAATTTCCCATTTAGCTCTTCTCTTTCCTTGTAAAGTGGTAGAGCAGAATTCTTGTATGAAATACTTGGGATATATGCTCAAGCCTAGTGGTTACTCCTTCGAATATTTGTTATGGCTGGTTAGAAAAGTAGAAAAAGTATTGGGAACTGACCTTTAAATTTCTCTCTGTTGGAGGGAGGATTACCTTAATTAGATCAGTCTCAGTACCAATTCATGTTTATTGGTTCTCGTTGGCTTTAGTGCTCCAGACCATATTGAGGGTGTTAAGACATAAAATCTGTAACTTCTTATGACTAAGAACTTACAAAGGAGGTAAAATTCATTTGGTAAGTTGGATTAGACTCTCTCAGCTGAAAGCTATGGGGGTGTGACATTAAAAATCCCAGTTGGTTTAATAAGGCCCTTTGTTTGAAGAAATATTGGAGTGTTTTATTTGGTGATGGTATGTGGCGTGAAGTGATTAGGTTGAAGTATTTAAAAGAGCTTAGTTTTAATCTTAAATAGTAGCACTGCACTACAACCGAACTAAAGGATTAGACAACACAAGCTTTACTAGCCCACAAAGATATTGAATGTCAAATAAGAAAGGGCCATGTATTTAAGATATGTTTTCAATGGTCTCTTCTTTATTATACACACAATTCTGCAGCCCTTGTTTAATCAGGTGATCTTGATTAAATTCTGTAAAACATTTTTCACCATTAACTGTAAGTACATCCCAACCTTCTTTAAATTGTATTTTTTGAAAGAACTTTTTAAGTTCAAAGAGAAGCATTAGAACTGGTTCGACAGGTTGGGAAGCAAAAGCTCACCAAAACCTGGAGTGGCAAACCACTTAACATGATCACTTCGGTTTCATTAAGCTGCATTAGAATTGGCTGAAAAGGTTGGGTAGCACAAGCTCACCTAGCCCTGGAGGGGAAAACCACTAAACATGAGCACTTTCATTTGACTAAGCTGTAACAACCAACAGGTGCTCTTCCATCAAAATCCGCAAGAACGTGCACATAGCCTAACACGCTGCCATCTTCACCAATGGAACACAACATTCTCTCGATGACAACTTTAAAATAATTTATTTGTAATTAAAAACATGTCAAAAATGAGTCTAGTTTATTCTAACATATTATTAAGTGCCAAAAATCCCAGATGCAAAATATTTATTAAAAAAAAGGTTTTAGTAAAAATGGTTGTGTATGGCATTCTTTAAGTTTAAAGTGTCTTTTGAACAACTTTTGTGTTTTGTACTACACAGTGCTTATTTGGGTGCCTTGCAAATATTTATTTTGAGATACGTTTGTCAGGATGGTTTATGCATTGTCATGAATTTAGGATTCTTGAAGTCCTTTATAGAAACTATACTCAATACTCCCAGGTATTATATATGAAATTTGCCAATTCAAAAATAAGGTAAAAGCAATTCCGAACCTTGGTGGTCTATGATGAAGAAGCTCTTGGTCTGTTCTTTTACTTATTTTTAAAGGTTTATCTGCTTATAAATATTAAAAACACTTTATTTTGGAGTTTTTGCAGCTGGTATTAATTTTTCAAAGCATCTCTTTTCTACATAATTTGTGGTTGTTTTTTATGCACTGTAATGGTATAATTTTCATTCTATCCCTGTTGTTCCTCAGGATGGAGAATCTGGGTGGAGTAGTTTGCACAGGGCCCTACATTTTTGGCATCTTGTAGTGGTTGGAGTGCTCATTAAAGCTGGTGCT
The DNA here is from genome assembly GCA_001517045.1 of Pseudotsuga menziesii. Lineage (NCBI taxonomy): Eukaryota > Viridiplantae > Streptophyta > Pinopsida > Pinales > Pinaceae > Pseudotsuga > Pseudotsuga menziesii. The sequence continues at coordinate 10,474 of LPNX010955463.1, forward strand.
TATCTCACATTGGAAGACTCTAAAGCTCAAACACCAATTGATATGCTTTCTTGTCCAGTGCAGCAGGTTGTTTCTAAAGAAAACAATGCAGGTAGGATTTTCGTGACTTTGTTGACAGGTAGACGGTGAATTTGAACTTTTTGACATGTAGAAAAGTGTTGCTTTATAATATGAAATTAAATTCCATGTGACTAAACAAGAACTCATTAGCAATGTTTAGTATTGAGTCTTGATGCATTACTTTTTGATGTTTGTCCCTTTTCTATTCATAGGAACTACAGATCTCCTTAGCTTGGGAAATGGTGCCAACTATCAACTTGGAACTGGAAATACTAACATACAAAAGTTACCATACAGGGTGAATGCACTTCAAGGCCTCCTTACAAGGGATATTGCTGCTGCAAAGTTCCATAGTGTAGCTGTGACTACCTCAAGAGAATTATATTCCTGGGGATTTGGGAGGGGAGGTAGACTAGGCCACCCTGATTTTGATATTCACCAGGTATGGGATGTATATTGTACAAGAAAAATGCAATTGACTTTAGTAGAGAATAAAAAATCAGAGACAGTTCTATATTGTATAGTTGGTCAATGTACATAGCTTGACAGGACCAACTGGGCAGAAAATGCATTGCAACATGAATGCAGATCAAGCAAAATTGCACTAGGCATGTGGAGGCTACCAAATTAAACGTTTAATTATGTGGAAACCAATTGGAACAATCTTACTGTTGATTTATATTAACATCTGCAGTGCACTAGATAATTGAATATGTTCTAGGCTTCAGTTTCATTTTATATTCAAATAAAAATTTCAATCATTTTTTAAAACTTATTTGTTTTGTCATTGTCAAGTGTTTTTAGTGTATGCTTGATAATAATTATTTGGCATGTTTGAATGATTCAAAATTTGTTTGAATATCATCATTATCAATTAATAACAACTTCTTGAAGGATCCTAGCTCAACGGTAGAGCACCTACCTAATTATAGGCAGGAGGTTGGTGGTTCGATTCATTTGTACCCTATCATAAATTTGTGACTACAAAAACGACTAAATTCACATATATAAGACTATTAGTAGCTAATTTCTTGTATCTAGTCGTATTTAGCTTAGTCATTAATATGTTATCATCTAGTAGTTTATTTAGTGATATATTTGGTCATTAATTGCTGCAATTAGTGACTAAATCAATGACTAAATCTGTGACTAAATCCATGACTAAATCAATGACTAAATCATTGACTATCAATGACCAAAACAATGACTAAATCAATGACTAATAAGTCAAGATATTAATGACTAAGTGAAATACGACTAACTATAAGATAGTGTAAATTAGCTACTATTAGTCTCCGACTCAAAAATAGTTGTTTGTAGCATGATTTTAGTCATTAATTTCTCATTTTGTACTAGTGTATAAGGCCAACTGATAAACGATTGACAAAAGAAACATTAATAGGGTTTCGTAAGTGTGGTTTTTTTGGATGTTTATGTCATGGTTATCATGTTCAACCTTACTTTTCCCCATATTTGGTCCCTCTTTTTGTCTAGGATTTCTCTAACCAACAAGAGTTGGAGCGCTCCATACAAGTACAACTACCAGAGTACGATGTCTCTAGGCTTTTCAGAATTCATAAGTATTTGTTTATGCTACTATTAGACAAATTTGTGACACAACCTAGTCTAGGATTTGTGTTGCAAAATCTTAAGGGAAGCAAAGGTTGAGTAGCATTTGTGTTGGTGGCACTCAATAATTTCGAAATTCAAGTGTCTGATGAAGACCAAGATTTTTATGTGTCTAATGCTTAGTAATATAGTTCTTATTTGGGATTATATGTAGAGAAAAATCTAGAAGGTGTCCAATATGTAAGGTAAGAAAATAAATCACATGTTGTTTGTATATTGAGTGATTTTCGTTATTGTTGTATGGGTAGAATTAGAAAGAGGTATTTGTATCGAAGGCTTATGAGTTGGGGTCTATATCAATGTCTGCTTAAAATTTGTGTGTGAGAACATAAAATTGAAAAAGTATAGAGATTTACCTTTACTATGTACCTAGGGGGTGTCACTGGAAAAGAATGGTGAACTATTTCATGGTAAGTTTAATGTCTCATGGTAGACTATGGCTTTCCTCACTCAGGATCAAACCTCCCCAAGGCATGCTATATATATTTTATTGTCCATCGTAACATGAATCTCCAATAGGTGTCAGTACTAATAAAATTGAGAAAAAAGGTTTAACATCTCACAATTGATAGCAACACAAATCCTAAGCATCATAGAAAGCTTTAAACAAAAGTCATTAGTGAAAGGAAAGAGAGTGGTGGTCCCATAAATTATTGAAAAAATTGTTCCATGGGCTTATCTCGATGGGAAAACCCAAGGGGAGCCTTTTGTGGGAGGCACAGGTGGTATTATAAACTTCTTAAACTCACATTTTATAACGTTAATGGCACAGATTGGGAGGGTACCAACAACAAAGCAAATTGCTAGCTCTAAAATTGATATTAGCTTAGGTTGTCGGAAAAAGAGTTCAGAAGATTCATTTGATGAGTTACTCTATGCTTATTATTAATTTGATGAATGGATTGGTACAGGTGCAAGATATTCTTCTCAATCCAATCTATTATTCATTTCTAATATTTAAATATATATTTAGAAGCTTTAGGCCTGACTTTGTCAACATAGATTTGAGATAATGTCCTTGATTTGATCAAATATCATCTTGTTTGGGTTAGCCAATCAAAACTTGGATTTCAATATTTTCCAAGGCATTCAATTTTGAGTCTAGGAATCAAAATATTTCATACTATGTTGATGTCTCGACTTCTAAAAAATCTCAAGGTTGAGAGCCAATGCAAGAAGTGTTGCCCAAAACATTTCCTTCATGTAACAAAATAGTAGATTCTCTATAAACATAATATTTGGTGTACATGTGTTGCATGGAAATCGTTATGAGGCTGTGTGCATCAATGATGGATCTCACTACACCACAATACCCATGCAAATGAATATTTGTCCCATGTGTGCCATATGTGCCATTTGTGAAGATGGATGTATGCAACATCAAGCAAACATTCTCCCAGTATTAGTCACATGACTTGGATAAAAGTAGATGAGCCAGAATGGGGCACTGAATTATCCCAAACACTGTATGATAGAGTGGGGAGAATAGTCCCTAGATGACTAAAAATGGGACCGTACCTTCTCCTAGTAACCCTGTGATGGAGTGGGGATATTAGTCCCATGTTAACTCCCTTGTTGAGAGGGAAGGATGATTTTATAGTGACATTCTCTCTGACACTTTGTGACCAAGTTGGGAGATCTCTTGGACAGACTATGAAGGGGTGGAGAGACCACTGCATTGTCTCTTACACTCTATGATGTTGTTGGGAGATATCTTAGTCTCCCTGTGAAGGGGTGGATAGGCCATTGCATTCTCCCAAACACTATGTGATGGAGTGAGGATATCTCTAGAACACCCTGTGAAGGGGTGGATATGCCACAACATTCTCTCAGACACTCTAGAATAGAGTGAGTATATCTCTTGGACACCTTGTGAAGGGGTGGAGAGGTCACTACATTCTCTCGAACACTTTGTCATGGAGTGGGAGATCTATCGGACATCTTGTGAAGGGATGGGGAGACCAACACATGCTCCTGGACACTATACGACTGAGTGGGGAGATCTCTTGGACATAATGTGATGCGATGGAGAAATTTAGTGCATTCTCCTAGACACTCTTAGATGGAATGGGAAGATATCTAAGACAGTACCATGTGATGGGGTGGAGATACTGGTGCATATAACTAGTGCATAATGGTGCATACTAGCGCATATTACACGTAGGCTCTCCAATGGAATGGATTGATCTGGTGTATGTGGACCCACTAACGTACTGGGTTGAGTTGTTGAATCTTTGATAAAATAAGTTGAGTTGTTACATGTAGGTTCCCTAATGGACAGGGTTGAGTTGGTGCATATTGACTCCCTGATGGACTAGGTTGAGTTGTTGACACTTCTTTATGGACTAGTGATACTATGTTGGAAGAACTTGCTTATGATATAGATATGTTAGAGACAATTTTGATTTACAAATGATATCCATACTCGGTATTATAGTATGATGATTCTTCGCTGGCTAAGAGGCATTGTTGATGTAGTAGCTATGTGAGGCATCCTCATGAAGTTGGCCTTAGAAAATATAATAATAAACAATGATTATTATGCATAAAAGACAAGTCACATCGGATTAAGTGTGCAAGTTGGCCCCAGTTAAAGTGAACAAGGAAACATAAAGTGAACTATAAATAACAAGGTGCATCACTCATTTTCACCCAACCAAGTTCACTCCACTCAAGGAAGAAGTTTGCTAGCAGTTAGAAGAAGTATTTTCCAGGGTTCCCTATCTTTGGAGGAGTTTTTTCTTTGTTCTTGGGGTTTATCGATCTTCTGCTATATGTGACTACTATATATTTGGATGTATGTTGTACTTTGAACTAACATCTCTATCACAAGGTTGTTGCATTTTATCCCTTCTGGTTTCCTAGGTCAAAATATTGTGTCTATTATTTATATGCTTGGAAGTTGTTCTTTTTGTGATCCTACTATATATTATACTACTTATAATATTTGAATTATGCTGCTACCTTTAAAAACTATCAGGTAAACCTTTATGTGGGGTCTTTCCACCCCCCCTCCCCCCCGCAAAATTCCAACAGGACTTTTAGGGGGGGTCTTTCCAACCCCTCGCCCCACCAAAACCCCTCTTGGACTTTTTTTTGGGGGGGGGGTTCCAACCCCACCCCCGCCCCCCCCAAAGTCGTGTTGGAATTTTGGGGCGGCTCTTACCAGAAACCCTCCCTAAAATTCCAAGTCATGTTGGACTTTAAGGGGAGGGGGGGGGG
>LPNX010955463.1:15956-65349 GCA_001517045.1 Pseudotsuga menziesii
TTTTTTTAAGAACTGCCCCCAAAGACCTAAAAACACTTTTGGGGGGGAGGGTTTAGACAAAGTGCCACAAGCCAAAACCACCCCCAAAAGGGTATTTTGTTGTAGTGACCCTTTTTTTCCATGAAGGTTGAAAAAAGGTTTGTATCGACATCATACTGGACAAGAATTTGGAAGTGGTTAAGAGAATTCATCGCTAAATCATGGAAACTATCATAAGTGGAAGATGGAATTTCAATGTGCCATTTGAATTCCACACTAGTTAAGGTTCCTTGAAAGAGTCGTAGACAAATAGAATCGCCATTCAATGAGTTGGAGGAGAACCATAAATGAATGGTAGTGACATGGTTACCCAGTTCTTTATCAGTTTTCCTTCAAATTTAGGAATGTCTAAAGGTAACTTGATCGGAACCGGTGGTCAGGTTGCATCATGAAACATAGGTTCATTCATCAATTTCTAAATATCTGGCAAGTTTAAAGTTGCCCAAAATGGAAGACGGGGCCTATCCAGAATTTGGTTTTGAGGTGTTTGGTAAGAAGAAGACCCTGCACCAAAATTCCTATAAAATTGGTTGGGGTTTCCCCTAGCCACTAGTTGTGAAGTGACAATGGTTTGAAATGGGTTCCACACATAATCCAAAGGGTTTCTCCCTTCGGGTGCACTATATTGATTTGGTCTATTTCTGACTGAAATGGGTGTAATAAACACATGAGTGGTATTCCTTCCACCAAACAGTGAAAAGGGGGATGTCCCTATTGGTGCAGTTGAAGTTTGGCTAGTAGTTTGAAATCTAAATCCCGAAAAGGGATTTTCGCTTCCTGCAAATACACCTGAGTAAGTAGGAACATGGACCACAATGGTGAGTATGCAGGGATATGCCCTCCATACCTAGGACATATGTGGACAAAAGGAGCAGAACTATTAAGGATGTTTTGAAAATTTTGAAATAAAAGGGACTATATAAAAGGTACACCAGGTATACTAGTGACAACTACATTAGATGACCCAATAGTGTTATTCATAGAAACCAGAGGACTAATTACTATGGTACTTGGTGAAATATAGGATGTCGAAGTAAGAAATAATGACACTGTTGGTGCAAAGTGCGTGTTAGATATTGATGCACTTACATGTGGAGGAGACATTCCACCAGGTAACATAGTTGAAGTAGGGGTGTAAATTTCCCTTGATGCTTCCCCTATATTTTCCATTACAATCCATAAAGGAAGACCAATTTCGGGTTGACTGAACATAATTATTTATACAAGAACCAAGACTTCTAAGTCAATGAGGGGTGGGATAAAATTTCTTGCGAATTCTCCATCTTCCAGGTCTTCAACTTCTACTGAAATAAGATCAAGTTGAGTATATTTAATCATTTCAGGTTCGCCCAGACTTTCTCTTGTACCTGTTGATTCTAAAGAACCACTTGTGCTAACTCTTTGCCTTTAAGGTGGTGGTGGGGGCTCCACTAGAAGTGGTGGAGAATTTTGCAACCTTCTTTACCTACGAAGAGATTGATCCTCCATAGTTAAAAAATTTCAATTAAAAACACCTAAGGACAATATAGGATACCAGCAGCCAAAACAACACACTATTAGAAAATTCCTAAGTATTTAAACCAAGCAGCTAAATATACTTCTCAAAGGAAATTCTAGGATGATGAGGCCCCATAACTAACCGGTGAATGGTGAAGGACAGTTACCCGAGGTCCACAATACAATCACTTTGGGGAAAGTTTTTGAATCACCAACCACCTTTTCAAATAGATGCATGGAGTTTCCTCCCACATCTATACTAGGTACAATGGAAATATCCTTCCACCGTCACCTTTGTTAACAATAAAATTAACACCCTTGAGAGTGTTGGTCTAAAAACATATTTCTATTTCACCCGCAACATGAAGATCAAAGTTCTGGAATAAATGACAGCTTCAATATCTCATTTGACCACTGCTTCCACAAAGGAAGAAATGTTTGAAGAAAAGGTGGCTCTAAAGAGGCCAATTCCATGACCACTTAAGGGCCAAAACCCAACTCCTATAACTCACATAGTGGAAAAAGTACCTAACATGGGTATTAATTGTTCTAGAAATACCGAAAATCAAGTTGAAATGCCTAAAAACTAAGGAAAGTAGGTTTTTTGAAGGAAATAATAAAAAATATTCAATAATCCTAATCACATATTCATGGTTAAGAGGTTGGATGCTCAAATCCCAATACTATAAAAGGAAGGCACGGTGAGGTGAATTAGGGGAGAAAAATTAGAGAGCAAAGGAATGCTAGAGGAATTGAGGGCTAGAAATCACTTTTCTACCACAAAATTTCTGGGCATCAAAGGCATGGATGGTAGAGGAGAAGGTCTAGGTTATGGAGGACGAGGGAAATTTCAAGGGCTATAAGTATTTCTCCATGTTCATTTATTATGAATCAATTCAATCTTGTTCCCAATTCTTGTACAATGTTTTCCCTTCAATGCTTCATGTTGGATGTAGAATTAGTAGGCAATTAGATCTAACCCATATTTTTTAAATATAGTTTGGTAGTGATATTTGCAGGTGTGAAGGAGACTCAAGGAGCTGCAAGGAAAACCATCAAGGGACTCCATCAAGTAGAAAGGCAATGGAGATGTATTCTCCTCTCTTCTTCCCCTTCTCAAACTCAATGGAAAAAGGTTTCAAAGCTTAGTATTTTTATGACAATTGATTTGTTTTCTGTCAAATGGGATTCACCCACCCCATAGAAATAGGATATTATTTGTTTGCTTCAACTGTAGAATACTCCACTAACATAACGGCGAATCCACTGGGGAGCTATGGGGTTCTTCTCTTGAAACCCGTTTTCTTGATATTTTCCCCTTGTTTGGGAGTTTATTTCTTTTAAAATCCTTTGATGCATGCTTTATCTTTGTCTTTAAAGGATTTATTTCAGTCCTAGAGTCCATGATCGACCAAGTCTAGCCTTTACCCAGCCAAATATTGAAATATTTGGACGAGATCACTGGTTTATTGGGAAATCGTGGGTACAAGATATGTATAGTCTTAGTTCCCTCAAAAAAATGTGGGTATGAGCTATTCATATTCATGAATTCCTTTTGGAAATTTGTGGGTACATGCTAGTGACAATCGCGAATGGAACAGATACCCATGAAGTATCTAGTATCTTGGGCATAAAATCCTCAATTCTTGTCCGTTTCAAGAAATTTGTTTTGATGTGGAAATATTATACAACCTTATAATTAGTTTTATAGTCTAATTTCATCCATTTTGGTAAAATATCTAGGTATTTGTTAATATTTTAAATAGTTGTGTGCTTACTAGCTTGAAAATTGTCAGCAATTGTCAAAAAACTAGGAATCACAAATTACTGCTTTAGGCCTATATTTAGGGATGATTTTGAAATTTGAATATTTGTAGATGACACATTAGATACCTATAAGGACCTATCAGGAGCATCTTTGAATAAATTAGGATCAATTTCACATGAGATTTGAAGTCTTAGAAACCTCCTTAAAAAGATAGGAAAAACACTTTGATTAGTAATTTTTTGAGTTTTGTTCAAGTTTTTCTTTAAAAGATTCCTCACATCTAAATGTTTATGACATATTTACCATTTAGATCATTTATTTCACTATTAATGGCTGAAAATTTTGTCTGATTTGGTCACTTTAATCACATGTTTGCATAAGGAAATTGTCGAAAAAATGAAGAACATGGTACATTGTTTCAATTTATGAACCTCTATACCTTGAATTTTGAATTCACATTAACTTCCTTACCTCCCACACATATTGAAGCCACAATTAAGACACTTTGAACACCATCATTTAAAAATCAAATTCACATAAAATCTCAAAAAACAGACCTATCAATTAAGATCAGTTCAAACATAATGAGAGGATCTTTTTCGTTATTTTCAAGCTTCTTAAGATAAGTTGTGTTCGATCCATGAGTATCCTCTTCACTTGCACTTTCGGGTGGTCTAGTGAATGCGAAAGTGGATCTCAAGTGTAATAGGAATTTTTGAGGTTTTTGAAGCATAGTGTTCAAGGCACGAGTATCCTCTTCACTTGCACTTTTGTGTGGTCCTGTGAACGAGAAAGTGGATTTCAAGTGTAATAGGATTTTTTGAAGTTTTTGAAGCATAGTGTCGAGCCACGAGTATCCTCTTCACTTGCACTTTGGTGTGATCCCATGAACGAGAAAGTGGATCTCAAGTGTAAATGCTTGTCATGAAAAATTAAAAATTGAGTCACGATCCTACATACATCAGTTTAAGAGACTTATTAGAAACATGAAAAAAATTGAACATTAAAAAAAAATCATTTCTAATTAGTGATAGTCGAATCAAATTGAACACATCTTATGTTTGAAGCCAACCTCTTGAACCCTTGCTTAAAAAATTTGTTTTTTTTTCAATTTTGTATAATTTATTCTATTTTGCAAGATGCATGTTTAAAGGATTGTCAAAAAAACCTCTTACCTTGCTTCTAGTATAAAGAGTTCATCGAATGAAAAGATAGGTTTAAAAGCATCTGTGCATTGGCTTGGTTCAGTATCATAAGTCTCAACACCATCCGTTTCACCACCACTCCTTGAAACTAGTCAAATTACCTTTAAAGTCAACACTTAATCTAAAAACAACCAAGACTTTATCTTTTATGTCACCAACAAGATTAGGATAGGGATTTGGGTTAAGATGGTGAGTTAACACTCCAAAGTCACAAAACTTTGAAACTAGTATTGATTAAAGAGATTCAAATCCATTAGTAGCAAAGAGTTCTTGCTGGGAAAGTGCTTCTAAAACAAGCGTTAAGCATGAGGTAAATCCAAATTAGTAAGGGTGGTACTCCCCCTCTTGCTTCCTTGGTGGGATATGAGCACACTAAAGTATCTTAGTTAAGTGACAAGTCCTCGGGGTGACATCACTTTCTTGATATAGTTAGTTTATGTGAATTATCCTAGACTGTCCTACCCGGCCACCAATTGTGAAATGGTAACCATAGTATCGTTTCCTAGGGCATCACACAGGTTGTTGTGAGTGGGGGACTTGCAATACCTAAGACAGAGACAAGGTTGTTTCAGATCCTTGGGAGAGTGAATAGCCAAGAGATAACACTTGCACCCCTGGTGATTGAAGAATAGTGTAACTGTTACTCGTACCTTCACTATTTAGTAATTCTTAAGGCTTAATGTCCCTCAAGGGCTGCTAGTTTTGGAAGGCCCTCTAAAAATCTAACTTTTCACTAAACCTCATTTTTTTGGAAAGAATTTTGCTTGTTGCTTCCTTAGGGACATTTTTAGTGGTGTGGACACTTTTGTTTTTTTGGACTCTAGATTTCCTTTAGAATTGGTTGATTACATTTTTACATATTTTTCAATTCTAGAAACTCAAATTTCAAAGTGGCTTCTCTCCTGACCCGCCAATCACGGCTACAACGAGGTGAGTCACCAGAACTTGAAGTCCCTGATAAAACACAGAAACAGACACAAAAACATAACTCATAAGACATTGAAACAAAACCATTTTTAAATTCAATTAACAATAATAGAGGAGATCAACATCAACCTAATCCTTAACCATCTACAAAAACAGTTGATAATATTGCTCCATTTGAAATTGAAACAATAGAAAACCATACAACTGATCATGCTAACCCACCTTTGAATCTTTCAGACCCAGTAATACTTGTGGCAAAAACATTGGATAACCTCAACCCTCTTTTCACATATTCAAATAACATGGGAAATCTGACACTTAACCCTTTGGCTTCTTTAGAAGATCTAAGAACCACATCGGTTCAGCCCCAAATGGTGGCTGGAGGAGGAAATGCCTCCAATTCGATCCCAATGACAATCCCAATGGTTAATGTACATGTTAATAACATAAATTCAACCAAAAATTCAGTTCCAATTGGTACAGTTCTAGGTCCCAATCCTGGAATTACATCCACTTCATATACAGATATCCCTACTGTTATCCTGTAAAATGGCACTTCTCCGTTTGAGTACAAACACTCAATGTGTCGGTACACAAAATGACAAAATAGATAGAAGTGGCCAAAACACTATAGATGTGCATGAAATTTGATACATCATCCTCTTACCAGGTTAACCTATTTTTTATAAGGTCATTAGGCTGAATTCACAACTATTACCATTGCAACCTGTGAACCATTTGAAAGTATTGACATTACAACCCGCATATACATCAGTAGGGTTGGAATCCATGGGTTTCCCTTATGAAAGTCACATATCATGCACGTCTTGCTATTATTAATAGTCATGAATTCCTTAATCCAAAGTTAAAAATATAAAAAAATTTAGTCAAGGATAGTTGGGATTTTAATCATAACTATACCAACTTCCCCAACCATCCTAACCTTCGTAACCTCTCTCTTTCCTCATGTATAAATAGAGGGTAGGGGTTGAGGCTAAACATCATTCACTTCTAAAGAAAAGTTATGTTGGTAGATTTCCTTTAGAGATCTTGGAGCAGCAGAACTCAGTGTCCTTGGCTAGCAGAGGAGCACTTCTTTTAGATATTGGTTGTAATCTTACCTCACTTGTTTATCAATAAAGAGAAGCGTTCTTCCCATTTGTCTCTTTGTACTCTTATGTATTATGATTTATAAATTATTCTATTATTTCATTGCAAGAATATTGTTTCATTGATCATCTATATAATATATAAGATGTTGGAGGAAAGATATTGCTCTTTGCATGTGTTGGAGATTCCCCAAAAGCTGTGGAAGCAATTTGGATTGAAGAAGAAAGATTGGATCGGCTGTCATAAGCAATGTACACCTAATTTATTCTATATTTCTCAGTCAAATTCTAAAATGGCTGAATGTATGCAGGTTTATTTAGTACGTTGGAAACCCGAGAGACCCTACATTATAAGGTTGTATTCACCTGAACAACAGAACCAGGGACTCTGCTGGGGAGTCCAACCTATTGTGGGTCCTTTCTTTTGGATTCCTTACCAGTCTAGCTCTGTCTGATCTTGTGAGTGTATGTTTTTATTTTACCTTTAATTTTCAGTATTTTATGTTCAGAACCTTTATGTCATTTATTTTTCTCTTTAAAAATTTTTGACAGCATTTGCGAGTTGCTTCGGTAACAGTCACGTATTTCATGTTTTATTCGCAGGTTGCTTCAATGATAGTCATGAATGGTATGTGACCTACCTTGATGACAATCATGAATTTCCTGTAGGTGTCTATTAGTCCATAAGTTTTTTGCATGTCCTTGTTTTTATGATATTTCAGATTCTTGTTGAGGTTCTTATTTAACATGATACTGTAGTTTTAGGTGTGTACTTTTCACTGGTTGCTTGATCAATCAAGTATTTTTGAGTGATTTTGATTTGGATTCTTCATTTGTGAATGTGTTGGGTCCTTCCTGCTTGGATTTTGGTCTAAGTGCTTGTCGTTTTGGGTCATTGATCAATCCTTTAAAAAACTGATATACTTGGGACTACTTTTCTTGTAGTCTAAGTCTATCATTCTTTCCATCTTTTGGATCTATTAGTCCTTTTAAGTCAATATTTTGACAAAGTCTAGGGTTTTGAGTCATTTCCTCCTATTTGGTTGAAGTGTGTTACTGTAGGGTCTGACTTCTATCATTTACAATTATATGACCAGGTTTCTTATTTCACTCAAATTGCATTTAGTTGCATATGAATTTTGAATTTTTTGAAAAAGGAAAGACAAAAAGCATATTTTTGTTCACTTCACATTAGGTTGCATAAGTTGTTCTTTTCACTAGTTTTTTTCAGAAAAATCAAATTTTTTTAAAGTCTTGTAGTTTCTCATATTGTTTAAAATTTTCATTAGCTTTCATTTACAAAGGAAAATAAAGGCAAAAATTTGTTTTGGTAGTTGCATTCATTTTTATTTCTATGCATCATTTTCTTTCACTTTGTCGAGTCTATAATATCATTCAATCTCATTCCTATATCTTTGACTAATATGACCCATTAAAAAGAACGTTTAATTAAAATTTATTAGTAAGTTTCTTTTTATAGGTTCATACATCAACTAACTTAGGCTAGGATTTTGGACTAGGAGTTTAAACTATCCAAAATAATTTTATTTCAAACGTAGTGGCCTTTCATTAGGTAAATCCTCTTCTACAAGATACAATCTAAAAATCTTCTCTCACATAGGAATTAAGCACAAGTTTGTGTGAGAGATCGGTTGATGATATAACCCTCCACTTCCTTATTCGATCGTTTACCTTGATATTTATGTGTTTGGGGCTCTTTTCAAAACCACCTCTTGGGTCCCATGCGGTGCCAGTGTTGAAAGGGTTTCGGGCTTAGCTACCCTTCCCATGCATAAGGATCAGGCTTGTGTTTGTTCCAATGGATTCTCGATGTATATTTGGTAGCCTTTAGTCTCCAAACAATAGAATATTACACAGGTGGTATTGAAAGGCTATTTCCAGTACACCTAGGATAGACTTAAAAGGTAACCTCAGTAGAAAATTTGGGAGGGGGCGGTTGGTTGATTCCAACACTTGCACCTAGAAACATCTTCACGAGACGCCAAGTAACCATCCTTTGATATTCACTGGTTATACTTGGGCCCTAATCATCCCAGGATTTCCTTTGGAAGGTGTATCTTATATCTGGTGTGTCTGTGTTACTTAGGACATTTTTAGTGAGTGTTGTTGGCTTGTGTGTGTTTAGTTGGACTTAAGGTGTGTGAGTTAAATTTATAGTTGTGGAGGACCAACCTCTTCATATATCCAGAAGGTTGAAAAACCTTCCTTCATCTGCTACAGTGGAGATTCTGTCGCCACCTGAAAGGAGGAGAATTTATACGTATGGTTCCTTTGAACCAACTGGTGTTAGTGAAGTTCCTGGTGAACCGGGACTTAGGAGTAATCGAATAAACATCAACAGTAGAGATAGAATACCTACATAATGACGAGTTTGCAAGAAACTTTAATCCACCTCTGACTGATTTGAACGATCATGTGATAGTCCAGGTCCTCCCATTTATTTCACTTGGTTCTGATGTTCCTTTGAGTCGAGTTATGTCTAGCTCAGGAGATGGTATCTCTACCCCAACTTTATCCATTTTGGTTGGTGGAGCACCTCTTCAGGTGAGTACTCCTAGACCTAGTGCATCCATTTCACCTCTTTCATCAAGTGCTTGAGTGTTTTAACCCTCAGCACCTTCTAGTATGATAGGTAAGTCTAGTAGGGTGGTCACTGGGATCCCCAGTACACCATTTACTGCTCCTTTATTTATGCAAACTTCTCAAAGTGGTCCAAGTGGATCCACCTCGTTTGTTCAATGTTTTCCATGGAGTGGAGGACATATTCCTCCATCCACTCCTTATGTAGGTCCTACACCTGCATATGTGGGAATATCATCTAGAAACCAAAATGCCTTTACAGGTCATAATTTTCAGACACCTAGTCAGGTTTCAGCTCCTTTCACGATCTCTCCCTTTTCACTTTTTAGTGGAGGGATTCATGCTCTTGTGTTTCAAACTCTAGTTTCATATGGAGAAGGTCAAAAAACTTATAATGCACCACAAAATAGTAATCCACTAGCTTTTAGGTGGAATCCTTTCCAGAATGTTGTAACCACATCACAACCGGTGGCTAGGGGAAACCCCACCTTTTCGTTTGGGAGTCAAGGGGCAGGTACCTACATACCCCAAACTCCTTACTATCAAACTCCAGTTAGAACTAAAATTCCTTTGCAGACAATGTTAAAATTTCCATATTTTTCAAATATAATGAATGACCTTGTGTGACACAATGTGGCATGGCCACCTGTACCTATTAAATTTCCATGAGACATTCCTCAGTTTGAAGGAAAAGCTGGTGAAGATCTAGGTGCGCACATTACCACTTTTCACCTTTGGTTCTATTCAAACTCACTGAATGATGAATCTATTTGGTTTAGTCTCTTTCAGAGAACACTGACTCATGTGGCAGTAAAATGGTACATAGAACTTCCTTCTGCTGCATATGATAGTTTTATGGATTTAGCAATCATGTTCCTTAACTAGTTTCAACTTCATGTCTGGTATGATGCTGACAAAAACTTGTTGTCAACTTTTCGAAAAAACAAGGCCATGCATATTTCCAATCATAGATAGGAGTGGAGAAGACAAAAGAGGCTTATAAAAGCCATTACACCTCTCAAGTTTCTATTAGAATGGTTCTTAAAATATTTATTGCCTTACATTTCTAAGGACATATCCACTTCGGGGGTGACCATGAAAGAAGAGGTTATCCTTAGATCCCAACAATTAGACTTGATATATGCTCAATCTAGGATTTTGTATGAAATCATACATGAGAAGTTGAGGTCTACAAACAATCAATAAAAACCCAATCCTGGACCCCATGCTGATGGTGTGGTTGGTTCAGTTACTTCTCCTATTGTAGAATCACTAGCTAAAAAACTCCATGAGTTGTCAGTGAAGCAATCTGCAACAGAGGCAGCTAAGGCTTCCTCCCCCCCTCACCACAAAATGCAAATGTTTTTTCACATTCTTCTCAAAAGGGAAATCAGCAGCCCAATGGGAAAATGAAGAAAGGGAAGAAGTGTGAGGGTAACTAAAGCAAGCAAAATCCCACAAACAATGTTGATGGGGGGGGAAAGACAATAAAAAGGTCAAGTTTCCCTGTAAGTTGTGCCAAGGAGACCACCTTATTTATCAATTCCCTCTTATTGAACAAGCTTAGAATTTGTTGAAGAATCAACAACTGACTATCCTGAAAGATCCATTTCTCCAAGGACTGAATGGAGCTTCTGTTTCGAATGTAGTTGGGGGGACTTATAGTGATCCTCCTGATCAAAACTATATCAACATGGTACGATCCATCACTTTATTCCAAACAAGAAATAAGAATTGTAGTAGGGAAAAATACCTAGCTACATGCAGAAGCACCTGCACTTTCATCTATAGGACGAAAGGGTAGAGTCTATGGTTGGAGAAGAACCTGCAACAAAGGGTTAGAGGTAAATCAATGGAAAACCTACAAAACAATGTCATAAATCAAAGCATGCATCTCTAAATAACCTATAAAACAAGAAATAAATAGTAGACATAAGACCTTATTCCTTCCATCTTCGTTTGAAATGGGGCCACCATGCCCTAGCTCAGGAAGCTACCTCTCCTCAAGGTTGGGTGGTATGGAGCAATGCTCAACATACAAGAGGCTTGGCTTAATGGAGAAAATGGAATGAAGGGGGGTGAATGGCTTGAGAATGATGGTTTATTAAAGCACTCATGCAGGCAGCGTAACAGTAGGAAGAAAATGGAGGTGTGTTGATAGTGACCCCTACACCCCTATTTATACTTTTTCTCAACATCTTAGAATTTTTAGCCCCAAGTCAGGGTTTTAATCCCTTTATGTGGTTTTAAGCCTTTTCCTCCTATTTATTATCTCCTTTTGGGGTTTTTAGGCCCTTTTATGCGTTTTATACCTTTTTTGAGGGCTTTAGCCCCCTTATGAGCTATTTTGGTTCTTTGTGGGTTTTAAGCCCTTTTTGATGTTTTTTGAGCCTTTAGGAGAAAGCATAGGTTAAAAAAGGGTGTGGGGGTAAACAAGGGTTAGGACATGGAGGCCTTTGCATGGTGTAGGATATATGAGCATTTTTTTGGGTTAACAGATTTCCCCCTGATGTGTGAGGAAAGGAGCTCATCGTATGGTCAACGGACATCATAGGACCTATTTGGGATCATGGAGAGATCTAGGGAGAGGCAATGCTTCTTAGGTCGAGACATGGTGGCTTTGGTTTTGCATTAATGTTGATTCACAACAATGGGTGAGATACAATGAATATGTGACATAAATATGGATGAGGAGGGCATCCCCATGCTCATAACCATTTCAAAAGAATAATGTGATCCAAGATCCTAAATGCAAGAGCCAATCACATACAACTGGTGTTACATGATGGTGGCCTCAATAAGAGGTTGAATACAATACTGATATGAAGAACTGATACATCGGACCCAAAGAATTCTCATGGAATGTTATATCTTCACAACTAATAACCTACTGAATCTGGAACAGTACATAACCGTGGGGACTTACAGACGGAGATTCAGAGTCTCTGTGGTACAATATGTTGCATCAATCATGAATCTATACAGAAGCACTGCTGGGGATTCTAAACAATGTTTCCAATGCAACCCACAATTACAAGGGACATGAAATTGTCTGGGTCCCTTAATCGACTCACCAATGTTCTAGAGTCAGGTGACAACCGGGGTGTTCGACCAAATACTGCAAGGAATGGTACCTGTTGTAATCTCACAGATCACATAAGGTTACCAATAATACATACTAAAACATACATAAATCTAGAACAAAGACAAGAGACAAGAACAGATAGGATTAAACAGATTATATTATTACAATGAGTTCATACAAAACAGAGAACTGAACTGAGTTCTCATTTGGCTCAACAGCCTAATATATACAATTTACAGACGGTTACAAAATCAATACCTGTTGGTTCAGTAAACCGACGCAACTTTTAGATAGCCGACCTAATCTTTTGGTTTAATCGGCCGACCGACTTAGTTGGCTGATCGACTAAGTTGGCCCATCGACTTAGTCGACTGATCGACTAAGTCGGTCCTCATTCAAGTCAACTTATTGACTTGCTCCTTCTACATCTCCCCCACGAATAAAACGTTTCTTCGTCTCAAAGAAACAGGGAGGTACACAAAATTGGTTTGTTTGGTCTTCGAAAATTTTATTGTGGCGGACTGTGGAGACGGATGGTTGGTCTTTTCTGTACACAGACCTCAACAATAGCTGGAGCTGTGATGGCGAGGTGATGTTGGAAATCTGTCCAACTCTGCAAAGCTTTTTGGATGCTGATATTTAATGTGGTTAAACTGGACAGGACCGACATCTTCTCGGAGATGGGGACTTCTGCTATCTTTTCCATGTTGGGGCCCATGAACTGGTTTTGCTCTTCTGTAGTGTCGATGAGTCGTTTCATCTGTGGATAGATGATGTCGACTTTCTCTAAGTTGGGAAGAGCTTGTTGCACCTACTGATGTGCTTCCTGTTCCATTTTATGTAGTTTGTTGGTTTCCAGCACTATCTGTTCTTCTATTATCGGCCTAAGTGCTGCCTCCATGGTCTTCCTACTCTCCAAAGCCTAAATCCCTTGCCGAGTCTATCGTGTCTGTTGATAAACTTTCCCATAGTGAGTAGGCCAGTCTCTTAAGATTTCTTCGGTGACGACAGACTCCTCCATATGGTCCTGTAGTACTTTATATGCTTTAGAGAATGCAGTGTACTGTGCCAGTAGCAGTCTGGAAGTCTCCTCTTTCTGTTCCTCCTTGGTTTCCTGGAGGCGCGCCTGGATGGTCGACACCATGCTCTCAAATAACTGGTATGCTATTTCAAGTGGTCTATCAGTGTCGACTTCTATGGGGCCTGGTATGATGGACTAATCTAAATTCCTGCATTTGTCGAGAAACTTGACCTGTTCTGTATTTTTGTCTGTGAGCTCTTTAGTTTTTTGCTCAGTCCGTGTCTTGGATTCTTTGGCTACAGTTTTGAGGAGTTGGCCCACCTCTGTGTCAGTCAAGGAGCTTGCATCTCTTAAGCTAATCCGAAGTCTGGGAGTCTTTCCATGATGCTCCTTATTCTTCTTGTGCTTTTATACCTCTGTCTCCTGTGTGCCTGCAACAGTTGAGGGGGGGCCTTTGGTTTGTGGGATAGAATTCGATGGTTTTTCTAGCTGGGGAGGTGGTATGACCACCTCCGGCTGTGTGGATGTAGTTGGTTGGGATCGATCTGTCTGTGAATTAGGGGGTGGTGGTGATTCTTGTGGCGGTGGTGAGGGGGAGGCGGAATGGTCAGGGGTGATGGGTTTGGGGGAAGTACGGTGTGGACTTACGTCAGAAGGTATGTCTGCTTCTGGGGGTGTAGTGGTTGGTAGGTCAGCCTAAGGTTTAGGGTCGGTCAGCTCAATGGTAGACTACACTTGGCCAATCACGTCATCTTCTTTGTCGGATTGTCGTGTGAAGGTCGACGTGATGTGTGCAAATATTGTGGGTTGTGTTCTGCTATCTGTATAGAGAGGAGACTGGGTGGAAATTTTTTGGGCCGACTGAAACAGCGCAGGAAATGTCTCGAAGAAAGCTTTTAGCTTGGTATCTTTATCAAAATTTTCTTTTACTGTCTCCAGCATTGCGCTTTTGTATAATTCGAGGGGGTTGACCAACTGTTGTGTCGGTGCTTGCTCCTCGACTATTTTTTTCGGTGATGGAGGTGGAGGTGTCAACATAAGATCGACGACATTTTCAGGCATCATCATTGTCTTTGCCTTCTTTGGTCAACCTTCGGGGGATCCTGCTTCTACAAACCACTAGAACTGAATTTCAACTGACACTTTATTTGCGGCGGCATCCTCTATAATGTCAAGGGCCATAGCTTCCAGTTCGTCGTCATCATTTGATGATTTGGCAATGATAATTTTGCGCTTACCTTTGCCCTGTTGTTGTTCTTGCCCTTTTATTTTCTTCCAGGTTGCTGCTATCTCACTAGAAAGTTTCTTAATTATGCCTTTTAACACAGCATATTCAGGGTTGTCTGGTTTGAGTTCAGGCATTGGTTCCTGAGTCGGAACAGCACTTGCTGGAGCCAGAGGAGTTGTTTGCTACTGTTGTTGTGCTGTTGGTTTTGCAAGCTGTGGTACTGCTTGCTTTGTGGTCAGAGGTTTGATGGTTATTTGAACCCGACCAGTAGGTTCGACCGGTAGGTCCTCCGACACAAATGTGCCGATGTAGAGGTTGAGCTCGTAGTCTTCCTCTTTCTCTTGGTCGGTGAGTGGCACTTCGATTGAGAAGTCAACCTGTTTTGCTGCTTCGGGCACTGGAATCTTTGTCTTAGTCTGTCGAGACAATTCTCAGAATATTTGATCGACAGATGGATAGTAGTCAAGGGATTTGGTGTTGGAAGCCTCACCCTGCATGTACCACAATGAGGTATGGTCGAGCTCCAGCTGGATGTGGGAGTTTGCAGGTATATTTCGTCGGATGTTCTGAGGCACCCTCCATCTAGTCGTGCGAACCTTTAGTTGCTGGAACCAGTTTTCCAGGAATAATTTCCCTTGCTCTAGTTCATGTAGGGTTCCTTTCTGGGAAAAGGGTTTAAACCTATACATGTCGAACCTTGATGGCTCGCAAAAGACTGGGCTCCCTTCTGGACAGATGTGGTACATAACGATCCATAGGATGAGGGAGGGGAACTTGATGATTCGTCCCATCTCTTGGCATCTCTCGCAGACGGTTTTTATCATGTCAGCAACATAATCTCCCCATCTGTAGAGTCTCCCGTCGGTGGAAATTGTGTCGACGGCTTCCAACATTTCTAGTTTGAGGTCGCTGCCTTGACCTGCCAATGTGAGCATGATTGCGATTATTTTGGCCACAATCTGTGGTTTTCTAGTTGTAATTTGGCCGATCATCAACCCCTTTGATTTTTTCCCATAGGGTGATCCCGTAAGCTCTTTGACCAGTCCTTCTTTGATTCCGACTGGTACAGGGTCTCCTTTGTTAGACATGCTAGTGAGTTTAGAGATGACATCCCCAGAAATGTCAATCGATTCATCAAAGTAGAACCGACCCTTGTGGTATCGACTGATAATAAAATTCACAGCAGCTTCCTTTGTGCCCCCAAAGCTGGCCATCAGTGGTGCATTGGCATATCCAAAGAGGGTGCTGCATCTAATATTTTCTACTGCTTGAGTCATCTTTTTGTCGACAAAGGCCCACTCTTGGATCTCAGCCCATAGTTTCTGCCATGGGCCCTCCTGCACTTTGGCATTTTTGATGTTTTTCAGTCTACGGACCAAAGGTGTATCCACAACCTGTACCTCTTTTGCCTTGGTCGATGCTCTGGTCTGTTTGGGAGCCATTGTGTTGGTTTGGTCGATGTTATTACAGGGTTCTTGGCTTTTCGTCGACTGAGTGTGCGAATGCTCTATGTGTAAAGGGTGCGGTGAATGAACCTTCGATGGTCCAGTATTTATAGGTGATGGTGTGGTTGTGTGCGGTAATGGATGTATTAATTGTGGATTTGACGTTCCAGCTGTAATACACATGTGTTAAGTAATGGTGATTTGCTTTCGGCGCTCGAGGTCATGAATGCACAATGGGACTATCGAGGTCGTTAGCTGGTATCAATGCTGAGAATGGTCGATAGGAATGGTCGATGAAGATGGTCGATGGTCATGATGTCGGCTGTTGAAGTGGTTTTTTCCTGTCATGGTTTTGTGTCTGGAGTATAATTTGTTTTGGGAATTTTTAGCTTTTTATGGGTTTTGGTTGCCGGTTTTTTTTTTTTTTGTAACGTTTTAGTCGGGCTCCATTAACAAGCTTCCGAAATACTAGGCCCTACAGCATCCTTAGTCGAACTGAACCATTGGGGTGTATTTCATCGACAATGTACGGTCCCATCCACTCAGTGTGGAGTTTCTTAGGTTTTCCTTTGATTTGACTATTGTAGAGTAAAGTAAAGTCACCGACCGCTAGGTTTTTGTTCTTGATGTTGCGGTCATGCCATGCTTTCTGTTGTTGCTTCTGAATTTCTTGGTGTTGTATGGCAATAAGTCGGTGCTCTTCCAGCTTACTGAGCTAAAGTAGTCGGTCCTTCCTTCCCTGTTCAACATCGACATGGAGAATTTTGGCAATAGTAGGCGTCTGTTGTCGGAAGTGTAGAGGGACTACAGCTTCTTATCCGTAGACTAGTCGAAAGGGGGTTTGGTCGGTCGACCGTTTATAGGCTATTCTGTATTCCCATAAGACTGCAGGTATTTTCTCATCCCAAACGTCCTTGTCAGCATTACATATTTTAGTTAATCCTTTTGTCAATTTTTTATTGAATGCTTCATTTGTTCCATTCGACTGAGGATGATATGATGTACTCTGTTAGTGGTCGATGTGGAATTGGTTGGTCAAGTTTTTGATAGTTTTATTGACAAAGTGTGTCCCTTGGTTGCTAATCAATGTTAGTGGGCATCTGAATCTAGTGATGATATTTTCATAGATAAATTTAGCTGCTACCTCACTCGAACATGTATCGATAGGTTCAGCTTCTACCCATTTAGTGACGTATTCTACTGCAGTGATAATATATCTTGCACCTGATCTTTTTGCCGGGATAGGAAATGGTCCTATGAAGTCTATAGCCCAGATTTCGAATGTGAGACTGGGGTTTACTGATATCAAGGGAATTTCTGTGCTTGGCATAGGTCGACCAAGTCGTTGACATCTGTCACATCGACTAACAAAACTTTTGCAGTCTCAGTGGAGTGTCGACCACCATAATCCTGAATGTTGGATTTTCTTTGCAGTTGTGTCTGCTTAGAAATGTCCTCCTGCAGGTCCATAGTGTGCTTCATGCATGATTTGGTCTCGTTCATGTTCGAGTACACACCTTCTGAGGATGTCATCTAATCCCATTTTGTATAAAAATCCATTGATGAGGCTGTATGGTGCAGCCTTCATAGCTAAGATTTGTTTCTTCTTGGTATTCATACCTTCTGGTGCCTGACCGTTTTCTAAGAACTGAGCTATTTCCTCTAGTTTTTCTAGCACTGCTTCTATGCGAAATAAATGTGCATCCGGTAAGTCATCATCGACTCCGGTCGATTCCTCTCCTGTGTCTATTCGGGATAGATGGTTAGGCCTGTCATTTAACTTGCCTGGTCGGACAACAACTTCAAACTCAAATTCTTGGAAGAGGAGTAACCATCGAAAAATCCTCCCATGATGGAGTGGTTTATTGACAAGGTACTTCAAGGCTTGATGGTCGGTATTGAATATGAAGGGATTGGCTAGAAGGTAATGTTGATACTTTTGCAGGGTAAAGACCATACCTAAGGCTTCTCTTTCTGTGGTCGAGTAGTTTCTTTTAGCCTTATTTAATTTTTGACTGCTGTAAACTATAGGGTAATCCATCCCATCATCTCCTGGTTGAGTTAGGATTGCTCCTATTGCTATTCCTGATGCATCAATATGCACATGGAATTTGATCGACCAGTTTGGAAATTTTAGAATGGGGGCTTCGACTAATTTTCTTTTCAATTTTTTGAAAGAGATGTGGCATTCCTCTGTCCACTTAAACTCTTGCTCTTCCTTTAGTAGTTCTTCCAGAGGATAGGTCATATCTGAATAGTGTCTTATGAATTTTATATAATAGCCTGTATGCCCAAATAACACCCTGACTTATTTAGGGTTTACTGGTGGTTTCAAGTCGAGGATAATTTTAATCTTTGCAAAGTCGACCTTGATACCTTCTTTACAGACAATATGCCTAATAGTATTCCTATGGGAGTCATAAATATACATTTCTTAATGTTCAGGGAGAGTTGAATCTGTCGACATCTCTCCAACATAAGTCTGAGCCATTTACAGTGGTCTTTTAAGGTGGAGTATTTTGTTCAGTCGTCGAAGTATACTGCCATGGTCTTATATATGTATTCTTGGAACGTCTTGACAACAATTCGAGAAAACACTGCAGGTGCATTCTTTAATCGAAAAGGCATAACTCTGTAAGCAAAGGAACCAAATTCACACACAAATGTTGTCTTCTTTTGATCCTCTTTAGCTATTGGTACTTGGTTATAGCCTGAGAATCCATCTGTGAATGAATAGCATTCATGTCCTGCAACTTCATTCAAGATTTCATCCGCATAAGGGGTTGGGAATGGGTCTGTCGGTGTGACTTTGTTGAGTTCCCTAAAGTCGACACAAATTCATAACCTTGTAAGGTCATGTTTCTTGGGATGTACGACCATTGGACTTGCCCATTCCGACTGGTCGATAGGGTAAATGATCCCTGCTGCTAACATGCTATCGACTTCCTTTTTGACTATTTCCTTCTATTTGTGAGCCATTTTATAAGGTCTTTTCTTAACAGGTTGAATATCAGGTTTAGTATCAATTTTCATCTCTCCCATTTCTTGGACTAAGCCTTTTAGGTCTTTATAGTCCCTAGCAAATACATCTTGGAACTCTTTTAGTAAGTTCACGATCTCGGTGGTCTGTTGTTCGTTCCAGTAGTCGCCAATTTTTGCTAGTTTTGGTCGATCATCGTTTGAGATGTCGACTTCTTTAGTTTTTACTTCGGCATCTAGCCACTCTGGTGCTTTAACTTCATTTATCGGTCGAATTCCTTCTTTGAACTGTGAAAATGTGGCAGGGAAGTTGGCTGCAGTCATTCTGTCAATATCTTCTTTGTCTGTTGTTGCGATTTTCAGGATGGATCGGATAGGTTTTGTTGTTTCGATGTGGTTGGATTTCCATTTGAAGCTCTTTCCTTCTGTGTTTTCATTTTCTAATTGTAAATGGGTCGACTTTGATTTTGACCATATTTGTAGATTGTTACAGTCCTTTATCTGTCGATGGTCTTGTAAGGGTTGATTTTCGGTCAGTTGGATGAATTGTTTCATTTGTTTTGCTGTCTCAACCAGAGCTTCGTTTTGCGGTATGAAATTGAAGTCTTTAATAAAATTCTCCCTGAGTTCGTTCCATAAGAAGGTTTCACCTATAGCTTCTTCCATATTATACCACTTGTTGGGTAAATCGGCTAGGGTTGAGGGGAACAAATGTGGCCAGGCTCGCTCATCCTTGTATCCCAGTCTTCTCCACTCCTTTTCACAGGTTTTGATATGTTCCTCTGGGTTTTGGCCTTGAGTAAAGATAGGTATCTGAGCTTGCTGGGTTAATTTCTTTCCTCCGAACATCTCAACAAAGTAAGTCGAAGTAGTTGTCCAGGTCTGTAGTTTCGTCTGATGGGTATCCCACCATCTAGCTACTTGACCTGTAAACGTTTCAACTAAGCTTTGAAGTTGTCCATGTTCACCAATATTTTTAGATACTTGCTCAATATGCCCGAATGGTGATTCTCTCTCCTTATACCTTGGTAGTTGTGTAGAATTTAAGTTAGTTGGTTGTAAGGTAGGGTGTTCCCTGATTTTCTTTTCGAATTTTTTTTGGGATAATGGATACTACAAAGCACTGTTGGGTGGGTTTTTTCTATACTTTTTGTATGGTCCAGTACCCTCTTGCTTGTGTTTCATAATTCTCAATCTCCCAGTTGTACAATTCAGCATCTGAGTTATAACCAACTGAGTCTTGGTTACCTAAGTTAAGTTCTCCACGGATGTTTGGTTTTGTGTAGTCTGCATCGTTGTGGATTTGGTAAAGTTGTCTGATATCGACTTCTTCATCAATAGGTTCAGTCCAAGGCTCCCCTTGGGATGGATGAATGGGTACAATGACCTTTTGACCATTTCCTTTTACTTTGATGCGTTCCTTGTCCAAAGATATGGATGCTTTCATCTTTCGACCCCAAGGTCGACCGATGAGTGCTGGGAAGGAGCTGGATCCTTCTTTTGGGTCAATAATTTCAAAATCAACCTTGGTCAAGATTCCCTTGATGGTCGTGTCGACTTTTTTCCAGAATCCAATGGGTTCAATGAGGCCTTGGTCAGCGAGTTTCAGGTATATGCCTGATTCATAAAGTCAAGGTCTACCCATTTGTTCCCAAGTATCCCGAGTCATGATATTTACCTATGATCCAAAGTCGAGTACTACTTGTCGGACGTGGTAACCTTCGATTTCTAGGTCGACAAGTGGGTTGGCATTACTTTTGTCTTTTTATTTCAAGCTGTAGATGTTTTTGGTTTGTTTTTTTGGGTTTGCTCCTTTTATTTCATGTAATAAGTCAATGAAGTGCGATACGGATTTGTCTGTTTGAACAAGTTGGAGTAGTTGATTTATTGTGTTGGGTCGACTGTTATGGAGGTATTCTTGTCATGCAATGTTTTGAAAAACATGTGTGGCTTCTTTATATGTTTGTTTTTCCTTCATTGGGTCAGGATAAACGTTTATGTCTTTAATCTTACTAATTCTGGGGTTATCAAGTTCTGTTTTTGTGCCTTGTCGAGTTACAATATGTAGATTTTTAGTGGTTATTACATCATTCTTTTGCACACAAGACAAGACATTAACATTTTTCTTGGTATTAATTTTTTCTAACATAGTAGGAAAATCCTCTAATGAGTGATCTCCTACTCCACAGTGGGTACAGAATTTGAGATCAGTCCTGTCCTTGTATGGACAGTCTGCATACCGGTGACGTTCTTGGTGTCGATTATCGTACCGACGCTCATATCATCGGTCGTCATATCTTTGTCTGTTCTGATCATTTGCTGGATTGTTTTGCTCGTTATGTTGCGCTACTGCATTTGTTTGGTATACCACGTGATAGTTCTGTCGGTTCTTTAGCCTTAACTGATAGTCGACAGTGTTATGAATTTTGGTTTCGTAGATGGCGCACTAGGAAGCCTTTCCATTCTTCATGTTAAACGGATAGTATTTTGTATTGTGATCTCCGTGTTCCTGGAAAATGTCGCAAAAGGATTTGGCCTGTACAAAGCGGATGTCTTGTCGGCTATACTCTTGTCGACAGTTAATTTTCGAATAGCTGGTAGTTGATCATTTGGTGCACCAGATGTCCTGATTCTTGAGGCTGAGCTCCTTCAGAGACTTCTGTACATCCTCGATCTATTGTTCCAATATGTGGTCCATGGGGTAAGCAGGTATGTCTTCGTCCATCTCCACCTGAAGAGATTTTGTTTGCGCATCCTCATACGTTTTGAACATCTCCAGACTAATGTGTCAGCATACTTTCTGCTATAGGCCTGCAAGAAACCATTGAATTAGTAACTGTTCATCAATAACGTAATCCAGATGGCTTAGTAGGTCTTTCCAACGTTTATCGTAGTCGCGGATGGTCTCCCCTGGATTTTTTGATGTGGTTTTAAGCTTCTTCGCGGCCAGGTGCTTAGCATCTGGAGTTTTAAAAAATGACAAAAAATGAGCCTTAATCTCAGCTTTTGTCACTCTGGGTTGTCTTTCCGAAAAGGTCATGTACCATGTCAATGGCCTTTTCCTTAAGGCTCCTGCGAACTGTGCCATTTATCGATCTTCATCTATAACCTAGTTGGCTTCCCAGGTCGACTCGCAGAGGAACCAATGTCATCTGGGGTCTTCATCTCCCTCATAAAGAGGAATGTGACCGGATCCGTGACCCATGTTTGAATCACTGTCACTACTCTCAGAAGGTGGCGGCGGCGGGGGTGGGGGTGTTGATGAGGGTGGTGGGGTTATTGGGGTATTCGTGCCTGCATAATTCTGATCGACGAAACTTCCATTTTCATCGATTGTCGAGTCTTCATCGAATTGCAGTCGGTTGATGTTGACTTCAGCTGTCGATGGTCTACTGCAACGATTTGTTCGCAGGTCTAATTGTTCGATTTCTTCTAAAGCTGTATTTGGAGGGGGGGGGCAATCCTTCATGTGTCGGTAAGATCAAGTGGATACTTCGGAGGGAGACTGCCACTTGAAACGTCACCCAGTTCCCTTCCACTAGTCGACGTATAATAAGGTGTCGTCCAGGGTCTGTTTCGTCGCCTAGTCGGCTCCATATAGTGAAGTCACTAGCTCGTAGTCGAACGTCGTCTTCGACAATAGTCTGTATTCTAGTACTCGGATTTAATGGGGAAAGAGTTGTTCCTTCATCGGGAGCTCTTAGTTGCAGAGCTTATGGCTGCTCTATCCACAATTCTTCCTCCTTAGGGGACACTTCTTGCTCGATGCCCTCTTCATGTCGGTCATGACCCAACTCTGGCGGATTTTCTTCCTTGTTGTTCTCCCTAGGGTTTTGTCCTCTGTGCACCTCTAAGGCCCTTTCTCGTTGTGCTTCCCTTCTCTGGTGTCTCTCGTCCCTTTCTACTTTCTAAATGTCCAACATACTTTCATACAATCTATTCTGTCGAGGTCCCTATTGGTCGACTTCTCATTACTGGTGATTGTTTATCTGGTTTGTGTCAACTAGGATCCACTATACTCTATCTTTGAAACATGATCAACTACCCCCCCATAGCCTACCTGACGCTTTTATAAAGCCTGGATAGTTCGATTTATTTGCTTAGGAAGTATTCCCACTCCCTTTCTGTAATGAATTTCTCCCACTTCCTCTGCTTCTCCTCCCAGTTAGTGTTTGATGGTTGTTCGTACAGTGGTGGTCGACGTTCAACAATGTGTCCTGCTCCTTTCTCGATCAAGAATTTGAACAGCAAGGTCGGTAGGGAACACAAAAATTGTTCGGTGAACTCTGTGTAAAATTTCTCTTTGACGGTTTCCACCGAAGTTCTGTCTTCAACTACTTGCTCCTCACAGAAGTCGTCGATGATTTTTTCAAACCACTCTGACAAATTTGTTCTGCCTCCTCGGATCAGTTTCTCCAGCAACTGTTGTTCTTTAGTTGCATCTGGATTTCTCATCCAGGAGTTGCTTCAAGAGTTGGGGCACTGATTCGACAAAATTTTCATGTGTCTCTGTAAAAAATCTTTCTTTTTCTTCGGCGACTGTTAATCTGTTCCTTTGTGTGTAATTTTGCAAATAGTTTGCAATTTTACGTTCCCACCAGTCCTTAATCTCTTGATTTGGTATCATATGTGAGCATATATTTTAGTCATGTACTGCCGGCAACGGAACCAATGTTGTAATCTCATAGATCACATAAGGTTACCAATAATACATACTAAAACATACATAAATATAGAACAGAGACAAGACATAAGAATAGATAGGATTAAACAGATTATATTATTACAATGAGTTCATACAAAGCAAATAACTGAACTGAGTTCTCGTTTGGCTCAACAGCCTAATATATACAATTTACAGATGGTTACAAAATAACTACCTGTCGGTTCGGTGAACCGACGTGAATTTTAGATAGCTGACCTAATCTTTTGGTTTAGTCGATCGACCGACTTAGTCGGCTGATCGACTAAGTCGGCCCATCGACTTAGTCAACTGATCGACTAAGTCAGTCCTCGTTCAAGTTGACTTATCGACTTGATCCTTCTACAGTACCCTGTATGAATCTCAACGGTGCGATGATGGTTGTATGAATCTTCATGTGGGAAAAACAGACTCAACAAACACCCCATAAATCGTGGGTCTCTTCTCCCACTCGTTGTGCAACAAAAAAAATGTTTGACCCAGCCAGTAATGAGGATAAAAAACACCAAAACCATCAAGAAAAGAGCCTATCCACTGATATTTTCAAAAACGGCTTCCTAGCCATGGGGAAAATGAAGAAATATGAAAAAACGTGACCGGGGAATGCACAACAGCTCCAAAAACATGAGAGAGGATAAATACGTGAATGCATGAGGAAATGGGAAACATCTTTGGGCAATGACTTGCCACATAAGTCAAAAAACATTTTCCCAAAAATGGTGCTTCCCCAAATTTGAATTTTTGACTCCCATACCTTGCCCATTCTCATGCAATAACTAACCCAACCAATTTCTGGTAGAATTAAATGATTAGACACAAGAGACAAAATGGGTAGTTGACATTTTGATGGGTTCTCCCTTTTCCATTTGGATTTTCCCCATTGGCCCAAAGGTTTGAATACCCCCCCCTCCTTATCCTTAGGAAATCATGCCCCCATCTCATTAATTGTTGCATTGACATAGCTGGTTGTGGGTATTTTAATTAAATTGCATATTTACATGATGTCCAAAATTATAATTTGCCTCACTAGCACAAAATACGATCAGCATCGATTTTAATCGCAGAAACATAAAATGATAAATTGATGGTGGGTTTTTTTTCCCTTATCTCCTCACCATGATTAATTACAATATATACATGATATACATTTGTAATGCAAATGGGGTCAAAATAGGGGTGTTACAATGTCATTAAAAAGTGTCATCCTTTCCATATCTATACAAGAAAAATGCACGCACATACTGCTCTGTTAGACCCTGTAGTAATCGTGGGTACATTTTTGAAATGGGCCATTGATTATATGAAAATCAACCCACCTTCATCTAATGGACACCACTACATCATAGTAGCAGTGGGCTACTTTACAAAGTGGGCTGGCGTAATGCCTACATTCGACAACACGACAAAGACTGTAGCATATTTCTTATTCAATCATGTGATAACTAGGTTTGTTGTACCCAAAGAGATCATCAAAGATAATGGTATCCATTTTATGAATTCCTTTATGGATGAACTTACGACCAAGTTAGGGTTACGACAGGATTTTTCCTCACCATATTATCGCCAATGCAACAATTAAGTAGAAGCCATCAAGAAGGTTTTGAATACCATGTTGCAGTGAACGGTTAATAGGAAAAAACTAACTGGCATATGATGTTGTTCTCTACTCTCTGGTCTTACCGTACCTCGGCTAAAACAATGACCAGTTTCACTCATTTCCAGTTAGTTTATGGAGAAGAAGTTGTGTTGCTGATTGCGTGTGAGATCCTGTCATTAAAACTGGCTATCGAACTTTTACCTAACACTTCTACAGAATAATATCGACTCCTCCACCTTCATCCTCTTGATGAAACTAGAAGAGAGGCCTCATTAAACATAGAAGCACACAAGAAAAGAGTCAAATCCCAATATGAAAAATCTTCCCGTCCTCGTGTCTTTTTAGAAGGCGATTTGGTTTTGGTTTATGACCAAGACAATGATAAAATAGGAAAAGGGAAATTTGTATCTAAATGGTTTGGCCCACTTGTCATCAAAACAGTGATGAAAATAGGCACACATGAGGTAGTCAATTATCATGGGGAACCCTTGTCGGAGATCAAAAGTGGTATCTATCTGAAGAAATACTTTGCATAGACACTAAGACCTCGCAACTTTTTGTTGTATTATGTTGTATTTTATGTAAAAAACTTTTGTACAACAGTTATTTCATGCACACACTTATCTTTCTTGGTATCTATACTTGGAAGATGTCATTGGAAAATTTCACTTATTTGGGATATGCAAATGGCACCAACTGTGGCTCTCGAAACATTGCTTCTGTTGGATGGGTAATATTCACATATGACAATCAAGTTCTTAGTTTGGGAGGCTCTTTCCTTGGACCTGTGACCAATAATGTTGTAGAGTATAGTGCAACCATTGAGCTTCTAGTCGATTCTAACACCCTTGGAATCCAACGAATAACTGTTAAAATGGACTCACAATTTATTATATCCCAGTTAAATGGTCAGTATCAGGTTCACGATCCTCAACTGTTTAGAAAGTTTATACAAGTTCATCTTCTAGAATGTCATTTTGAATTCATTGAACATATTCATGTTCCTAAAAGTTCAAATAGTCTAGTTGATTCCTTAGCTAACTACGTACTTGATTGGCATCTTTGTCATACATCATTCCAATAAATCAAGCAAGTATTTTGAATGCATGGAACCATAATTGAACAAATATTTAAAATTATAAGTAAAATTCAAAGTAACATTACTTTGTATAAAATAAAACTGATTACATCATGAACCAAAAAGTGTGTTTAAGTCCAATACAATTTTTGGAATCACTTTGCACTCACCAAAAAGAGTAGTATAAACACTTTCTCCCTTTTTATTTTTCTTCAAAATAAAATATCCACAAAATTTCATAAAAATTCAAATATATGGAAAATTCAAAAAACACTTTTGAACTGTTTCAACTTCACGATCCATCATGAAGACTCATTTACAGCTGACAGAGTACCAAGTAAATGGTTCATTTCTTTTGAGATGCATCCTAGAAAGAGGTGATTCCTCTAGGAATGGTAAAAAATGAGTAATATTCTTATGTTTGTTATTTCAGATATTCAATGCATATATTGAAGCCTATTGGTTTCCTAAGCGGTTGGGTTATGGTTCCTTTTACAGGATTTTGGAGGAATTGACATGTTCAAACTATTTGATCCAGGATTTGAATGAAATACCATGATTCATGGGTTTTATATTTTTCACAAGAATCAGTATGAAGTAAAACCATAACTCCTTTTGTCCTACTTAGCCAAGATCCCATACTGAATACAAACCGTAGTTAATTGGTTATATTTCACTATCTGTCGACACATAATCCTACTTCAAATAGTCTACCTATGGAGGGAACATCCGAAAGAGTGTGCACAACTAGCTCAACCCATGTTTGAAGTACATATCCTTGTTTTGGCCTGAACTGTGCTCTTGAAACATAGGCGCATTCCCTTGCAACACTTGTTCCCTCTTATGTATTATAGAATTATTTATTCTTTTTCAAGATAATACATGAAAAAGCACTAAAAATTAAAAAACACAAAAATAAAAAGGAATATTATTGAATATATTCATAATTCATTGTGGAGAATATGGAAATAATCAGTCCTTATCGCCCTTGAACATGAAACATATCCTTGCAT
The DNA here is from genome assembly GCA_001517045.1 of Pseudotsuga menziesii. Lineage (NCBI taxonomy): Eukaryota > Viridiplantae > Streptophyta > Pinopsida > Pinales > Pinaceae > Pseudotsuga > Pseudotsuga menziesii. The sequence continues at coordinate 43,251 of LPNX010955463.1, forward strand.
CGGTTATAAGTACACCATTTACATTTGACTTAGGAAGTTGTACCAATAATTTGAACAGATATCCGCCGATAGGTTATCCTTCCTGTCATCTATGGATCTTTCATTAATTCATCTGGAATTGGCGAATTTTACAATGTTTGGTTACTCAAGTATCATGTTTCCAAGTATCACTATAATTCATGTTTTGTGTTCAAGGGAAGTCATACTAGTGTCAGCCATTCCTCACATATTCCTGACCAATCATGTCGAACTTCCTTGTGTCAGTATACAGTGTTGGATCTCGTAGATCTACCAAATTATATCAGCCTATTGATCTCAGTTTTGTGTTAGTTGATGTGGGATGCATTAAGGCCCTCCTTCTGACGTATCTATTCCTATCGACACCAAATCATCGTCTAGGAAATGGATCTACGAACCCCAGTGAATACGTTGGATCTTGCAGTCATTATTGGTAGGATTCCTCGCAAATAACAACGGGTATACATAAATGACCCATAATTGTTTGATTCTAGAAGTGTTTGACTCTAGAACACCTATTCACACTTGTTAGTTTGTACTCAAGTACCTTGGATTCCATCATCATTATCGGTGGGCCTCCTCGCATATATTAATGGTATACATCAATGACTAGTAATCATATGGTGTTTTATTATGCTTGACATAAGCTCATCAATTCTCATGATATAAAATCATACTATCGTTGGTTTATTTTAAGCCCTTGGAAAAAATAGTTGTATCACTCATCGATGCATTGCCCGAGTTGTGCAAGATTAGACTGGCCATGTCAAAGCACCACAAAGACCTGGATATTTTGCATTCATGAAAAAGTGCTTGTATAATTTTTTTATTTTTGACATGGATCCACTGTGTATTGTTCATAGCCATGCTTGTTTACTGCTAAGCATGGGTATTCTCGTCTCAGGAAGATATTGTATATTTGGGTTATTACCTTGTTTGACTTGTAGGTGCTTTTCAACTCCTGCGCTCAAGATCCTAATCATTTACCATCCTCCCATCATCACTAAAGAGTATCAGTATGAAGAGTATCAGAATAAAAGAACTATCAATGTATTTCATCCCTCAGTATAGATTTAGACCTCACACATTAGGGGGGCATCTGCTAACAATAAAATTAACACCCTTGATATTGTTGTCCTGAAAACATATTTCTATTTTTTCCGCAACATGAAGATTAGAGTTCTGGAATAATTGAGTGCTTCAATCTCTCATTTAACCACTGCTTCCACAAAGGAATAAATGTTTGAATTCAAGGTGGCTCTAAAGAGGCCAAGTCCATGACCACTTAAGGGCCAAAACCCAACTCCTATAACTCACATAGTGTAAAAAGTAACTAACATAGGCATTAATTGTCCTAGAAATACTAAAAATCAAGTTGATATGCCTAAAAACTAAGGAAAGTGGGTTTTTTGAAGTAAATAATAAAAAAGCTTCAAAAATCATAATCCCACATTCATGGTTAATAGATTGGATGCTCAAAGCACAATCCTATAAAAGGAAGACATATGAGGTGAATTAGGGGAGACAAATTAGAGAGCAAAGGCATGCTATAGGAATTGAGGTCTAGAAATCACTTTTCTACCACAAAGTTTTTGGACATCAAAGGCATGGATGGTAGAGGAGAAGGTCCAGGCTATGGTGGACGAAGAAAATTGTAAGGGATGTAAGTATTTCTCCATGTTCATTTATTATGAATCAATTCAATCTTCTTCCCAATTCTTGTACAATGTTTTCCCTTCAATGCTTCATGTTGGATGTAGAATTGGTAGGAAATTAGATCCAACCCATATTTTTTAAATATTTTTTGGTAGGAAGGATTTGGTAGTGATATTTGTAGGTGTGAAGGAGACTTGAGGAGCTGCAAGGTCAACCATGAAGGGACTCCATCAAGAAGCAAGGCTACGAAGAGGTATTCTTGTCTCTTCCTTCCCTTCTCAAACTCAATGGAAAAATGTTTCGCACATCAAGATTTTTGTCATAATTGATTTGTTTTTTGTCAAATGGTATTCACCCACCCAATATAAATAAGAGAGTATTTGATTTCTTTAGATGTAGAATACTCCACTAACAACCTTTGTAATAATTTTGATTTTCAAGATACTATGTCTACCAATTATACAAAGAAGGTCTGGAAGAATAGGCATCAGTCCAATTGATATGCATGGGAAGGGTAACAAAGCCCGAAACTCAAATAGTAACAGCATCGCATGGGGCCAAAGGTGGTACTGAGTGAATCCCCGAACGCACAACAAATCTGGTGTATGCTAACCTGGGTATTGAAGGGGTATCTCTGCAACCCAATCTCGCATGACCTCGTGCTTGACTCCTATGTGAGAGGAGATTTCCACTTCACCTCTTTGTAAGGTTGTATTTCTTAGAATAATAGCCACTATATACAAGTTTGATATTTTTGGGTAGTTTAAGTATGAATACTAAAACAAAACTCTAGCTTAACTAGTAGGTGTCGTCCCTAAAAATAAAAAAATACGAATTAATTTTAAAATATAATCGTTCTTTTTAGAGGCTATTAGTTACTCAGGGTTAAGTGGTCATAAAATCGATGGAGTATTTAAACTCAACAATAAATAAAAAGATACATTATGTAGATAAGTTTCAAAATAATGTTGTGACTTAATTTTTCTTTTTTCAAAATTAATGAAATTACCTATGTGACTTTGGAAACAAATATTTTATTTTTCTTTTTTAAAATTTCAAAAAATATGCAAAGCACCTACCTAATGCAGCTAGACTAGAATTCACATAATTTGCACTTGTTTTTATTTTCTTTTCAAAATGAAATAAGAATAAAATATCATGTACTATAAAATCTTGTATAAATCAGACTCAGGACCATGATAGTCTAAAAACAAACCTCAAACAACTCAAGAAGTTTGGAAATAACCAACTTGTAAAAAATGATAATGTCTTTGAAACAAAGTTGTTCAAACTTGGGAAATAAAGGTCAAATCAATAATTAAATGACAAGACAAAGAGTTGAGCCATAAATCAACAAGAGTTTAGATACAAAGACTCTACACACACTCAGTCCAAGCATAAGCCAAGCAGTAAGACCAAACCAAGTCTTTTCACAAACATTCACTCCAACTAACTAAAAAATGCTTGCAATTAATCCAAATAGATATCAAAGCATTGGTAACAAACCAACAAAGTTACAAAAAGAGTCTTGAACTTATCAAAAATATAAAAAACAATTTGGAAAATACAAAACCTAGCTTGCCAATTCAAGTTATAGAAAAAATGCGACTATTTCGACATGAACCCGCATATGATACACAATTGTATAGGAGGAGAACCATTTTTTATTAGGAAATACATGGGTTAAAGTAGCATGCACTTAGGTTTTCCTCCAAAAATTTTCAAAAAGAGAAAAACAAACTCAAATAACCTGAGAAATTGAGTTGGAATCAAATAGATATTGCTTCTGCAAGTAATAAAAAGGACCAAAAACTAACAGTCTGGAAGAAAGAACTACCAGAAAACCAAAAAGAAAAGGTTACTCCCTAGTGGCTTCACCATTTCTATTGTTAGGGAATAAGTAATCCTATGACTGGGGTATGAGGTCACCAACATACTAGGTTGATATACATAGTATAGAAAAAAGCATCTGAACATAAATCAAAGTTATATATTATCAAAGAGTGGAACAAATTTCAATGGATAGAAAAGATATACCTTATTTCGAAGGTTGATCCTAGCTTTTGTTTCTCTCGAAGCTATCCTTTGATCTGTTGATATAGTACTTGTCAAAGGAAAACTACCCTTCTCAAGGAACTTTCCGATATTACAAAATCAAAGACATGAACATATTATAAGATTGAAACTTAAAATAAAAGCACAATCATGATCATAACTCATTAGTAACTGAATAATGCACAAAAAATATTTGGAAGGAAATAGATCTCTTTATTCATAGAAGATTGGAACAAGTACATTCACCTCAGCCTGATGTGATCTTCTTCAATCCTGGCTCTAGTCCATCTTACTTCTCTTCTCTAAAGGAAATCCTCCAACATAACATTATCTCTAGCATGGTCCCCCTTTTCCTCTAACCCCTCTAATCTTTTTATTGTTAATTGAGACGATAAGTTACAAGGTTAGGGTAGCTAAGGAAGGTTGGTAAGTTTCCATATCAACCCCAACCACCTCGTAATTAACTTGTTTTTTTTAATTTTTAATGATATTTTAAGGAATACGTGGGTGCAACAAGAGAAACCTATGTATAACACATGGGTTTCCCTTAGGAAACTCACGTATGTAAATTTTAGGGTAAACACGTGGGTTGACTATGGAAAACTCGTGTATAACACTCGGGTTTGTTAGTATGAAAGTCACGTATATGTTCAAATATGATAACAAACAAGTGTTATCACTGGAGTAATCTTCATACAATTTAGACCAATACCTCCTCTAGACATAAGCCTGTTCAATATAACTTGTCCTTTTTTGTGGCAACACATTAAGTATCATCACTCAGACAAAAAAGTTCCATTTTGAGGTGTAACAATGTGTAGCAAATGATGCAAAGAATTTGATCTTATCTATTAACAATGATGGGAAGTTTCTAGGTAGGTTTCTCTTTAACCATCAAGGGAACCCTACACAATAAGGCCATTGCAAAGTATGATTTTTGTTTGGTAAAACTTTTCATAATACATTAGTTATTATGTATGCAAAGGTACAATTTAGAAGACGATAAATTTTAATATTTTAATATTTTTTTGTTATTTTAAGTCAGGAATCTCATTAGAGGAAATTTCAACTCAAAATGAGCCTCAAAATGTCATCATCACGTTTTTTTCAAGTATTTCTTGTTTTTGGGGTAGCGAGGTCCATCAAAAGTATGTCGAGTGGGTAATCCTTGGATATGGAATTTAATTCCACATCCAACGAGCTCTCTAGATCGAAATTTGAGTTAAAACACTGGGAGATATGTCGAAAATACGAACAAAAAAGTAGTTTTTTTATGATACCTATCCCCAAATTTATATTAAAAATGTGTTTAAGACCTATATGGTATTTCAAATTTAAAGAAATTTCATTGGCTAACACATGATGACATGGAAGTTGAATGAGGGTTAAAAGGCCCATTTTGAGTTGAAATTTCCTCTAATGATTTTTATTAATATACAAGTAGAAAGTTTACATCAAAGTAGACCTTAATTTCTTACTTTAAGGAATAATGTCCAAGATATCCAGGACATAATGTATATACGTAAACAATGACTATCAAGACTCATTGAGTTTCTCCTAATAGAATTGAAATAATGAAAACAAAAAGACAAAAATGATCATCCTTTTCATAGATGCTTGTAATAAAGACTTAACATAAAAATTATCCACATATGGATGGAATTTATTTTTACCTTAACCCTCATGTTAACTAGGACTATTGAACTAAGGGAGCTAAAAGGTTCTCGTGACCTACAAACTAGAAAAGTAAACAAAAAAGAACCTGTATGGTTGATTATTTAAGCTATATTTCATCTTAAAATCCATGTCAAGTATGATGACTTCAAGATAAGAATTTTGTTAATTGTTCTTTGCTGGTTTCTCTTTTGGCTCAGTTTACACTACAACATATTTCAAACCCTAGTGCACTCGATGAGTGCATCATACTTATTCTCCATGCATTTCAACTCATGCATGATATCAATATGTAGTTGTGTGTCCCTTTCCTTCATAGTTTATGTTATTAGTGATTTAAGCATCCTCTAAATTTCTATCATTTTGAAACCTTGGTATCCCTACTTCTATAGAATCCTATATTAGGGATGCATTGAAGAGATTCTATCTCAACATTATTAGTGGGTGTCTTCCCCTTTAGGAGTTTTCCTTTTTTCCTAGATTAACCATCTCAATTTAACAACCTCTAAATTTTTAAGAAAACAATTATTAGTAGTTACCATAATTGTTCAATCAGAATTTGTTAATTTTCCAACCTCCCATTTTACTAGAATGGTATTGCAATCTTTGAGTCTACTTCATCTGGTTGTCATACTACCTTCCTTTACTTATACCAACAGTTCAAGTTTCCATTTTCTATTGTTGTCCTGAAATACCTTCATTGATGCTTCCTCCTTAAGAACATAACCAGATAGAAAAGAGCCCTTACACTTCAAGCTTTAAATGCTAGACATGATATGACCATCATACAAAACATGTTTGTTCCATGTTGTATGCACCCATACATAATTCTTTGGATACCCTACTCATAAGAGGTTGATGGCAGTGCACTTTGAAGGAATCAAGAAACAAGTGAGGTAAAAACACTAGGGTTGGACTCAAAGTCCCCTCCATAAAATTATCATAGCCATTACCCTCTTCCTTATAGTCCCATGAACCTCCATTAGTATAGATTATATATTAGCCACATTGATCCTATTGTTTGCATGAGTGTCCTTTACCATAGATAATAAACTCCCATTCCCTTGATTCTTAATGAATTATAGATTCGACTTGGGCCAAGCAAGGTGCATGATTAATCTCATCCCTTAATTGTGCTATTGTTTGGGGATTATTAAATTGTTTTCAATGTAAATGATCCCCATTGCTAGGTGTTTCAATGAATGCAGTACACATCCCTTTTATCGCATATGGGAGGTTAATATCCAAATTATGAAGTTGGATATAGAGTGATTTGAGCCTGTAGGGGTTGAGTATTCCCATAATTGTCTCTCTATATATATTCAACTAAGTCACCCCCTCATTGTCCAAGCTGTCTGCTAAGTTGTTGGATTTTCACATGACAAGCAAAAAAATGAGACATTATTCTCTTATTTACTCTTAGAATTATTTCCCAAGCAACTATTACCCTCTAGTTGTTGGTTATTTTCTCAATCCTTTCCCTGTTCAAGAGCTTCTAGAGAGCCTAGTCCAATATTAGTGAGTTACCTTCAATAATCATTTTTCCATAGCCTTTTTGGCTATGGTGTGTAGTCTTTCCTCCATGACTCTAATTTATGTCAAGTTATTTTACATAGAGATCCATCGAAAAATTGTAAAGATTCTTAGTATCTTACCTATATTATCCTTGAATACACCTGATGCTCCAAGTGGTATAGGTTTTTCTTTAAAATCCCCATCAAATTTAAGTTTGATGAATCCCTTCAAGGCAGGATAGTGTAGATCTAGTGAGTGGACTTGCTGAAGGGATGACGTGTTCAATGCATCAATTTTATTAAAATCAAGTCCCCATTTGGATATAATTCTATGTTCATAAGGATTCCATTATTTATTCTTTGCATTGTTTAAAAAATATAAAACAACAATGACAAAGAACACAAAATATATGTAGAAAACCTACTATGACTAAGTAAAATCACGGGGCAATTGTAGCTTCAGATTTTATTATTACTCAACAAAACTTCGTATAATTTTTTTGGATAAAATAAGGTCATTTTCCTTTCATAAAATACACAAGGTTCTAGTAGGAACCATGAACCGCTCTCTAGGGGAATGCCAGAGATCTGGATACTGAATTCACCTCCTAACACCTATGAATGAAAGAAGGTGGTTTTTTTTTAGATTTGATTTTAATGTCTTTCTAGATCCATTCTGTCGTACTTTTTTAAAGTTTGAAAATTATTATATTGATTTGTTTCCATATTCCCTTGAGAAAAAATCCAAGGAGGAGGAATTATCTCTTGTTTAAGACATGATTTTCATAAGGGTAATATCTCCACTCTCTAATCATCTAAGATAAATCATTCTTTATTTTGTTTGTTTTCAATATTGTTGGTGCACCTTTATCCCATATATATTCTTCATGATTATATTGGATGAATAGTTACTGCATATAATCTTGTTCTTATCTACACATCATGTAGATAAAAGGTCCTTCAAATCCCCTTCACTCAAATTTATCCCAAGTTTGGACCTTTTTCTACATTAGTAACTAGAAGAAAGAATAAATTTTTTGGGCCTTAGATCTAGATTCCATACTTTTCTCCAAACCTCAACCTTCTTCATGGAATTATGATTTGCCTCTATTTCATAGGCTTCCTTTTCCTGAAACATACATTCTCCTTTTTGTATCCATTAAAGAAAGTCTTTCCCATATTAAGATATGGTTCTCCTATTTTGTAGTTACACTATGATATTGTTGGTTGTGGATCTTGATATTCCTAATTCATAGATTATATTGTTCAGCTGTGTTTGTACGATAGTTTTACTGTACACTCATCCCAACATGAGGTTGAGATGGGACATTGTCCCCCTGCCTGGGTCCAGGGGGGGGCCATCCCACCCGTTGGGAGGTCTGGGGGGCAGTGGGATTCTGATAAAGGGGGCTCAAGAGAGAATTCCCCAAAAGAAATTTTTTGGGATGTTTGTTGGCCAACAATTTATGGGACCATGGTATTGGGTGACCTGTGATATTTTCCCATGGTAATTCTCCTATAAAAGGAAAGTCTTGTAATACAACTGTGTATTCTACTGTAGCATTGTAAAACACTATATGTGATTTTGTGAGAGAGTGAAGAAGAAGTGCAGCGGGTGTGTTGGAGGTTGTATCCCTTCATTTTTGCTAGAGGGTATAATAATAAAAGGACTGACAATTTCTATGTGGACGTATCTCGTATTGGTTGAACCACGTTATATTGGTGTCTCTCTTTTAATGTGTTAATGTGTTTTATAATTGCATATTGTTTATTGTTATTGCTCTCCGATCTTGCTTTTCTAACGATTGGTATTAGAGAAAAATGTCTATTTGGATGGTAAAATCGTAGGAAATAAGGGTTCCTAGTTCGAGTGAGAGAAATGGCAGAAGAAGGGAAGTTTAGGGTCGAGAAATTTAATGGCCAAAACTACCAGTTATGGAAGATGAAAAAGTAGGAGTATCTGTACCAGAAGGATCTGTTCTCACCGCTGGGAGGAAAAGTAAAGCAACTTACAACTATGAAGGACAAAGAATGGGAGGTTCTTGATAGAAATCCATTAGGAACAATACAACTGTGCCTATATTCGTCAGTGGATTTCAATATTTGAAAAAAAAAAATGGAGGATGTGATGAGTGCACTAGCTAAGCGATATGAAAAGCCCTCAACTTCCAACAAGGTATTTCGAATAAATCGTTTATTTAATATGAATATGTTAGAAGGTGGATCTATTGTTGACCATTTGAATGAATTTAATATGGTTACTAATCATATAAGTTCTGTAGGAGTGAAATTTGATGTTGAGGTTGTTTAATTTAGTGAATCTTAGGATCCTCAATATGGAATGAATTCAATGTGAAAAGAAGGCCGCTGAAGAGAGGAATAATTTAGTAAACAATGATCAATTATGCATGAAAAAATTCCACAAGCATGGAGACAAAAGTGGAAGAATAAAATTAGATACATTAATAAGTAACATATCTGTAATACAATGGTGTTACAAATAGGAGAATTCAAATACCTTAGGTAGGATTCAAATTCACCAACATGGAATGACTCTGGTGCTAGCTCAATGTGGGAAAATCACCACTAGAGCTTACAAATACAACTTAAAATAATTGAATCAGTTCATAAATAGTTAACTGATCTAGGTAGGTGAGAAAATGCACCCAACCTTCCTTAAATCATGCAAACTAGCACTAGGAACACTGAAAGTGAACTAATTGATGGGAATCAAAGCATAACTAAACATAACTGAATATCGACTAGGGTCAATTACCAGTGACTTATGGTGGCACTCAGTGTGGGTTCCTAAATTATAGGGATTTCTCTCTGGATCTGCCAAACTCATGTAAAATGTCACAAAAGGTGTTAAGTGGCCCCCATATGAGTCACCCATTGCACTAGTGAGGTGACATCAGACTCTTAAGCTAGGAAAATGAGTTTAGAATATGGTGGTCAAGGGATGATTAATTAATAATCCTAACACCTCCCCTTAATCCTAACTTGGAAAACCTGGGCTCTGGAAAGTAATACCAAAGGTCACCCATACAATCTAAATGAAAAATGTAACTACTCAATAAACTGAGGAAAATGGGGAAAACATCATGGTAACCCCCCCCCCCCCCCACACTAAAATGAACAGTGGATCTGGATCCAGTATCAAGCTTTCACATCATGAGAATATTTCTTCTTGAATAAAAAACTTGTGTAAATATTTCTATAATTTGCATCTTGGTGGAGCATTAATTAAGTGTGATGGTCCTTGTGTGCACTAGTTTCATGGCACTATGCATGTGAACCTCTCAACCTTCTTCCATTCTGATGACAGATAGGAGAAGAAACGTTTCTTTTGTCTCTTCTTTCTGGAGGAAGAGTGACATGATACAATTTGTTCTTCAGTGAGAATAATTGTTGATCATACCTTACCATCATGAAGAATCTCTCTGGGATTTTGTAGCACCTCTCTCAGAGAAGTGAATTTTCTTGACACAGTCCAAGGATATCATTTTGAACATGTGATCTTGTTCGTATATTGTCAGATGAATCTCCAATCATGTTTCCAACAACCTCAATAACCCTTTGAGCCTATTTAGGACTAGGATTGGGAGTAGGGACTAGATCTGGATATGGATATGATTTAACTTCATCTTCAATTCCAATATCTGATTCAACTTGGTCCTCTTCTTCAGATTCTAAATATGAAACATTAATGGAAACATTATCATATGCAAAAGGTTTAGGTAGAATGAATTTACCTTCCCTTTCAATTGGAAACTAGTATTGCATTGGATCTGAGTATGGAAGAAAGAGTGAGAATTCATATGCCTTAGAGACATGGTTTGCAACACCTTTCTTTATCAGCTTCTTAGTTGAGATATCTGAGATATTCACTGAGTTAGGACCAAATACAACTCACTTTGGTGAGCCTGTATGATTCATCTGGTACACAAACAATAAATTTGTTATCAAGGAGAGAACATAGAGAACATTCTTGAGCAATCACTAGTACAAAATGAGTAATTAACTACTATGTGACTAAAACTTCTAGTCACCACAGGTTTTTCAAGTGATTTACTACTAAATATGAACAATTTTGATTGAACCAACTATAAACGACTAATTTAGTCACCAGTTAACAAATATGATTAGATAATACGTTACAGAGTTAAAAATGACTAACATAAGGGACTAATTTAGTTACAACATAAAAAATGACTAGCTAGAAGAATATGGATTATTCATTTATGTTAGTCATTTTTAATTGTGTCATGGAAAATTGCAATTTTGACAATAAAGTCTAAATTTTGTAAATTGTCTACCTTCTATTAGTAATATTGGTGCCATGCACCTCGATTTTTAGAGATCCAACAAAGAAATTGCATGAATTTTCTCTTGACCATGTTTATCCCTGCTGCACCATTGAGCAAACCCGATTAAGCATGTGCCAAAAGAAAATTAGGTTCCTTATACATAAATTATGAATTAGGTACTAGAACCAGTACCATATCGATACCTAGAAGCATCATAGCTAGTTGTTGGTCCTTCAATGTAAGAGTCCTTGCAAGTCCCATACTGAGGTGCTTTTCTAACTTTAGTATAATTATTATTATCTATGACCATCGAACTAGCCGCACTAGTCGATGTAGCTTCACCAGGATTAGTTCCTTTAAACATCGTAGAAGTTGATCCAATTATAATTAAACTGGAGTGCTAACCCAGGACCAGTCTCATATCCATATGCAGTATAAAGGTAGATGCTCAACCTCATCTCCATGTTTCAAGTAAATATTTTGATTCCTCGACCTCTTATAGGCCTCATGACCTCTTTAGGTTAATTATTAATACAAGGGTCATATAACTTGTCCCCTTTTTAGTGACCAAAGCACAAAATAACTAAAGGAACACTTCCATGGATACAAAAATTCAACATGTCATAATGTTGATGAGAAGAAATTAACAATCATAAAAATAAAATAAAAACTAATTAAACTATTGATCCAAAGTGTTAGCATATAAACATTGCAACAAACACACGAGAAAAGGGTGAGATAAAAAGGACAACACACCAAGAAAAAGCTAGATAACAAACGCAGAAAAACCAAGAAGATATCAATAATATCTATAGTGCCTATATGTACAATAAAAAATACTTTTAGTTCAAATATTTGTTACCTAATTTAAGGGTTTAAGCATCATGGTGGAAAGCTTTTACATAACTTGAAAGTCAGGAGCTAAAAACCGGGGATATCAGAGTCGCGTAGCAAGAGGTAAAATCTTACATTGGAAGGGACGAGATCTTTATTAAGGGAACAAGGTTCCTTCCTTACATGGTTTCCTTTGTCGTTGGTGCTCTTCCTCTCTCTTCCTATACATGTAGGTTTCAATTCAGTTTCTGAATGCATCTCCTTAAAAAAAAAATTAAAGTATTGCTCTTAGTTTGACATTTTTACTTCGAGGGATTTCTTGTTCCATATACGGCTTATCTTTGGTCCTTGTCTTCACATTTCCTTTCATATTGTTGATAACCATGTTTATATTATTGTTTTTTCATTGTTGTGATTTATGGGATTACGATCTTTTCCATAGGTATAACCTCCTTTTCATGTCATTCTTATCAATTGGATAGCTCACGGTATTTTACTATGACATTGAAAAATGTCTTTGATAGTTCATAACCTTTTACATTTCCATATTTCAGTTCGAGCTCAAAATGGGTATTAGGGCAAAGAAGAAGGTCGGAGAAAAAGTTGGTACTAATGATTTTCTGGTATGTCCATTTTCCTTAAACCCACTTATAAGAAGTTGCAATGTAAATGCTAATAGAACTCTCTGCTATTGGCACTAACTTTAATTTGATATATTAGGTGACGTGGTTTGCTTTGATTTAGTATACATTACAAAATTTTGTTCTTTCCTCTCTTCATGTTATTTTCTACTCTATTTCTCCAGAGGGTTATGGTTTTGTGGAACTTGATTCTCGTGCAACTACAGAGAGATTTTTACAGAACTTCCATGGTACACCCATGCCCAGTTCTCAACAACCTTTAAGGTTGAATTGGGATACTTTCGTGAGCTGGTGACAGATGGATAGAACCAGGCACTAGGTATTCCATATTTGTTGGGGACTTGGGTCATGAGGTCACTGATATTATCTTGCAAGAGACTTTCCAAAGCCAATATTCATCTGTTAAAGGTGCTAAAGTTGTGATAGATGCAAATATATCTTGCACCAAATAAGGTTATGGGTTTGTCAAATTTGGTGATGAGAATCAGAAAAACTGAGCTATGATTGAAATGAATGGCGTTTATTGCTCATTGAGACCTATGTGTATTAATGAAGTTATACCAAAGAAGTCGTTGGGATTTCAACAACCTTATTCCATGAAAGGTATGTTTCTCAAGGATGGTAGATTATACTTGTATGTTTTTATCCGTAGTTTTATGTAGATATTGATAGGTCACTTTACATATGTCTTATAACTCAATTTTGGGAAGACAATTCAGCCAACCTAGCCTGTCTACACAATTCCATGTATCCCCTTCGAATCTTCATAAGTTATTCTTCTCTATTTCATGGCAGTTGATTACCAAGTGGTTCTCTTTTGTTGTTGGCCAGTCAATACTTTTATTTTAAACTTGTATGTAACCCTTTTAAGCACCATCTGCAACTAATGTAGGAGCTACTGTCTCATATAGTTATAAATACTTTTATTTTTTATTTTTAAGGAGATGGTATTTATAACCATTTATAACCAATGTTCTTTGTTGTGGTATTTATAACCATTTATAATCGATGTTCTCTGTTGGTCCAAACTTGGGCATGATTGTCTCCTTGGAATGTTAAATGGATCATTTTTGTCTTTAAGGACAAAGAGGCTTCTATGTGGTCTTCTGGCACCTTTTTTTGTAGAACCACATTCATACCTTTTGAAATTATTTCTTTTGTCAATATTTCTACATCCCTAGTTTGGGTGGATTTTCCTTTGTTTGTTCTTTTAGGTTTCTTGTTCCTTCCTATGTACTTACTGTAAGACATGAAAAGGTTGTTAGACTCCCATCTGTTTCCTTTGCCTAGCTCTTCTTCCATATTTTCCCTTTACCCAATGAGGCCTTGTATACTACTCCTTTGGTCTGGGATAACTTTTGGTCATGTATCCATGCTCAAGGTAAGTTCTGCATTAAAATATGAAAAGGGATTCCTCCTAATCATCTGCTTTTATCCATGAATATTCCAACAGATTTAAACTTAGAAAAGATGGCAAACCATTCTCTATATCTGGATCACAACTAATATCCCTGTGGCCTTTGGTATCTTCCATTTGTTTGTTGCTTGTCCACTTTTGATAGTTTTTCCAGAGTATTTCTGATGGGTCCAAAGTTTGTCAAGTCTAAGAACTAAACCGAAAGGTTGAGAGGCTAACCCACACTGCAACCATGTTGCCTGTATATAGATCAAATATCCAAGTCCATTAAAATGTTAGGCTTAATTTTCACATACACTATGCCCCCACACCACTGTAGGGTTGGAAGGATAACCCACACTGTAGCCATGCTAAGTGTATCTTACATAGGATCAAATGTCATAATCCATTCAAATGTTCAGACTTACTTTTATCATACACTCTACCCCAAAAAAACATGCATGCAAGGAGAGTTTCCATAAGTAACTCTTTGCACTACTACACAAAAAGAAGATGTTTTAAGACAATATCCTTTTTACTCATTACTTACCCAACCTTTTTTTGTTTCTAATTTGACTCTTTGAGTTTTTGTATTAAATGAGACAAAAAGAGGGTTTCTAAATGGATTTCATTTACTGTAAAAAGTATTGCAAATAAGATTGTTTAGTTAGTCCTTTCGGGTTACTTTGTTCAACAACAAAGTATTCTGCATTGCTCAAATTAGTTAGTCCTTTTGGGTTACTTTGTTCAACAACAAAGTATTCGGGATTGCTCAAAGAATGAGAGCTCAGAAAACATTGTTGTAGACAACAATTTTATACTTGTTTGGGTGACTTAATATTTTCTCATCTCATTGAACATGGAAAAGCATCTCCAACTGTCACCACCAAGTTTGCAGGAATTCCTAGCTATTAAGCGCCCAGTGGGGTTACACTGGAAATGTCATTATAAAGTCTAATGTTTTCAGTTTTAGGGCTGTTGTGTTGCAAGTGGCCAACTACAGGCGGATTATAGAGTAAAATGCACAGGTAGAAGGAATAAGTTCATAAATTTGATATGCGGTGTTTACCGGTAGGGAAGAGTTCCAAGGCTGAAAATCCCAAATAAAAGTGGAATAATATTGTGGGGTTAAGCAGACCATCCAAAAACTAATGGCGATGGATTATATGGGGTTTTAGAAGACCATCCAAAAACTAATGGTGGTGTCTTATAAAGCAAGGAGGTTGTAAATGGCGGCTTCTAAATCACGGCATCAAAGTGGCATTTCCCTGGTTGCAGGAAAAGAGTCGATAGTGGAAGAAAACGTTATGAAGGTCGTAAAGGGTAGAGAGCTTATGGAATCTATCACCATTTCTCCTGAAGTGAAGAAATTCTCTGGTGTCTATGAAATTTCCCTCACAGAATTCAGCCATTATAAATATTTGGGAACATAAGAAAGCTAACCATTTTCAGGTTAATTTCATTTAATTTTCCTTTGAACGCTCTATTTACTTCATTTGACACATAGTGTTTAGTATTTTAGTTTTATGTTTGTATATTAATTTGATTATTGGTAGATTTAACTTTGTGGGGTCTCATGCAATAATGTGATGGCTTACAGAGAAATCAGGTTGGAAATGGAGTATTCCAAATCTTAACAGTCGAGCTACCATGGCCATAGAGACAAAGTTGATGGGGGAAGAAATTACTATGAATGTGGAAAAGGGGAGATAGTTTACAACATAAAATGAAGAGTTCCTTGCTGCCTCTTAGATTCCCTACATGGAATCCATTAGAAATATATCAAAATACTTCAAAGCCAACAATCTCTAGGTTTGTTTCACTTAATTTTCCTTCAAATGATTTATTTCCTTCCTTCAACATACATTGTTTAGGGTTTTAGTCTTAGATTTGTATATTAATGTGATCATTGGTAGATTTAACACCAGAGTTTTAAGCGACCAACAAGTAACTAAACATGGCAAAGGTTTACATTGCAAGCAAGTAATTGGAAATGATGGATTTCAAATCTAATAGTAGTCAAGACACACGAGGGATTATGGTGTTTGTCCTATTTTCTCCATAAATGAATAGGTTCATTGACATCTATGATATTTCTCACATGAAAGCCAAACATT
Organism: Pseudotsuga menziesii; assembly: GCA_001517045.1. Lineage (NCBI taxonomy): Eukaryota > Viridiplantae > Streptophyta > Pinopsida > Pinales > Pinaceae > Pseudotsuga > Pseudotsuga menziesii. Next base: position 59,466 of record LPNX010955463.1, read on the forward strand.
CTCCAATTCATTTCTCTTCATTTTCCTTTGAATGATCTATTTGTTTCATTTGACATGCACTATTTTTGGTTTCAGTATTCAATTTGTATATTAATTTGATCCTTATTAGTTTTAACATTTTTGGGTCTAAGGAGATCACCCAAAATAGCTCTACTGACCCAAAACAGGGGTTATTGGATCATTGGCTACATCAACCTCTGGTTCAGCAACTGCTAAATCAACAACATCTACTTTTGGATCCGATGATGTCTCTGCTATCATAGCATTTGCTGATGTCTCTGTTTCCCATATAGTTCTCTCTGTCTTCACAAATTGGATAAAAGCTAAAAGGATAGAATCCTTTCCAAAATCAATTCAAAAAATTCAAAAATAGGAATCAACTAGCCAATCTAAGAAGCATCTTTAAATGCACATCCACTCGTCCAAAGCCTTACCAGGAACATTTGTCTTTAGTAAAATTTCTTGCTTCAGTAGGCCTTGCAAACTAGTACTCATGGATGTGTAAACAGGTTCATGGACACCTAAACATTAAACATTTCTCAATCTATGTTCCTTGCTTACTTGGTCTGATCTTGATCGATGTGAAGTTGTGCAGAAACAGTGTAAGGGTATTTCAGTTGTGTCATGTCAATAGTTTCATAAATTCTATCACCTTTTTAGGCTGGCATACTAAGGATTTCAGCTAGGTCCTGTCTTTGTGGTCTTTATCTTATATATTTTTTTGTTCAATTCAGCAAAATGCATGTCGTTAGGGAAAACTAAAAATACTAAAGATTTTAAATTTTCAGGTGATCATCTAGTTAAGTAAACATGGAAATGACTTACAGAGTAAGCATACTGGAAATGGTGGCTTCCAATGATCAACAACCTAATGACACTGCCAAGGACACAATGGAAGAAATAAATATGAAAGTGGTGAAGCGGGGAGGACTTATGGCATCTGTCCCATTTCTGGATATGGACCTGATTGATCTCTATCTTTATCTATAACAAGATTTGATACATAGACTCTAGAAAATACTCTATGCCTACCTATGTCCCTGCTTCCTTTGCCACTTGTAGTGCAAACTTCTAGCTATAGTTTCTATCCGTCCCCCGGTAGCTTCTTTCCATATTGGGTGGATGTGACACGTGGTGAAGGTGATTGGGCTATGTGAGTTATACCATCACACTTCACCCATTGGACCACCCCAGAATAAAGAGATCAATCCATGTTACCATCAGAGGAGAGGGACATCACTCCATACCCGATATATTTAGGTAACCATCACACCATGCTGCATCCACTCAACATGGTACGGTATTGTTGGCCGGATTTTCTGACATGGGCCAACAAGGAGAATTAGTCCACACAAAGTGCTTAAAACAGCCCTTGGTGTGTTTGGGATGACTAAATCTCGTGGAAACAAAGGCCCCATTGCCTTATGAGTTTGCTCTCTAAAATAAAGAGTCTCACAATTTTATATTAATACTATTTACTAAAATAAAACTAAAAATAAATTAAAACTAAATATTAACTAATCTATTTCTATCCTATGCTATCCTGCATAGGAGCATGATTAATATGCTAATGTTCTATGAAAATATAGCTAACAGAAAATACATAATATGACCATGAGAACAATCTACATATTCACTATCATCAATTCCAAAATAACATCCACATTTAAGAATAATAAACATACAAATTATCCATTATCTTAAAATGTAAAATTTCATACAACCATTAACAATCTATTATTTTAATATTTGAAGTTTAAAATTAATTTATCACCTAATTCAATACCTGTGAATAACACAAGGCATCAAATAAGTAATATAATAGGATATTTTATATTCAGGTTTTATTAACAACAGTCAAATAAAACCGATATACATAATATCAAAATCAAATATTAAAATATCTTTTGTGTTACAAGCAATACAAAAACATACACATAATTATAACACAGTACAAATTCTATGGTAATAATGATTGAAAAACTATGAGGAGTATATAGATATCAAGAAAAATATGGGTTCTAAAATGATACCATTTTTCTGAAGAGTGCTTACTACAACTACAAAGAGAAACTCTCAGCACAATTGATTGTCTTGACTCCAGTATTACATAGTTATCCTTCTACATGCTCGAACTCACAAAATCAATCATAATTATGGAATGATGAATGATAATGAGATAACTATTAGTAGCTGGATAAAATCAAGTTACTAGCAGAAGTATAATAATCCAAAGAAGAATCTATTCAAAGATAAGAATATATTTTTATATGAACCCGAAAATTACAATGACCAATACAGAAGAAAATAAATATAAGTATATATATAAAAAGCCTCCATATACAGACTCACAGTAATCTAAAGAAAAAGTCACTGATTGTATAGCAAGTTTCATCATTCCAAAAATTACATCCAAGGTTGAATGAAAGCGCCTTCCAACTCCAGCCTCTTGAAACAAAGTTACAAAGAGAAATAGAATTGCAGAAAGAACCCCCTAGCCCTATTTGACAACAGCATTTCCTCTTCTCTAGTATTCAAAACATAGAAAAATAGGAAAATTACAGAACCTAAAAGAAAACTTATGCAACTCTATTGAGCGCCACCCTCTCCCTTGGTAGTCCAATCTTTTCCTTTTATAAAGGCGATCAGCTTCTTAACTGCAACCTGGAATGTTTCCACAAACACTGCACGATAATCTCCTCATCAAAACGTCTGGTGTAACCTCTGCGAATTCTTCATTGGCCAATGAAATGATTTTTGTGCACACTAAAGAAATTTAAACAGGCTAGCGATGTTCCAAAAATCGTTCAAACTTATTCTTTATTATCTCCTTCAGCGATCTCGTGTAGCCATGTTTCATTCCTATAAGTTATGAATGTGAGCTTAAGCTTTCAACAAATAATCTTAGCACGTGTTGACCGATCTTGGTAATCTTAGCACGTGTTGACCGATCTTGGTAATCTTCTTTTGAGTTTGGCATGTCTTTTAGCATAATGACGAAGGCATTAACTTGATGATAATCTTGCAGATAAGCATAACCTTCTTTGTTCGTGAATGTTGGGAAACCATTTAATTTCTCAACTCGCTGATATACACGAGCCCCTCTTTCTTGCTGATTATTTGTAGTTTGTTGAGAATTTGGAAATGGAGCTATTTTGAAAAACAACTTTCTGTTTAAAATTGTAACAATAAAACAAAAATTTGTGCGAGATTCTTTCTTTTGACGATGTGGACCAATCCATGGGAAAATGGCATATTTTAAAATCTCACAATTTGGTGACATGATAGATCGCAGCTACTCTCTAACTATTTTATTTTCCTGCAAACATTAAAACAATATCATGTCAATGATCCAGTAAATTATTCGATGTTAAAATTCATGGAGAATTTATGACTTCAGTTTCTATGCAATGAATAAAGCTGCCAATAATGTAGCATCTTCTATTTTAGGAAGCTCGATCCCCGCCAAAGCATAATGACATTCATTTTTAATTTCACGAGATTATTCCTTCATTGTGTTGCCGTACTTTATTTATGTTTCCATACGTAAAAGATAGTTACATAAAATACTTATGATGGAAGTTTTCAATACTAATAGGCAAACATGTTTTAACATATTTCATAATCCCAAAGCATTTCAAGTTATATTAATATCCATACCCTTGTAAAAAAATAAAAAGTCAATCAATTTATGTTTTTAACAAGCCATTGACATTTGTAATGGTAACTTAGATTTATATATATAATTTATATATCCTTCACAAACTTTATTAGCAAAGGCATAACTTTTAAACCATTATCAATGCTATATAAAGGAAAGTAAAGAAACATATAAAGGAAAGTAAAGAAAAATCATAAATAGATATATAAGTAAAAATATGTCCATCAACTTTAAGAAAATATGGATATAAATAAAGTTTAAAATCGTTAAATATTATGATTAGTCACCCAAGTGAAATAATGAAGTTGTTTAAAGTCTAAATGATAAGACTCATCATGCTAGCATAAGAAATAATTAAAAATTAAGAAATTTATGATAGCATTTCATTCTTCTTTTATGATCAAACAAATAAACTTTTCATTACAACATTTTAATTTTGCCTAACATTATAAAATTAAATAAAAAGAAAAATTATCATGAAGAATTAAAACTTAAATATAAATAAATATGATAGATTATTCAAAATAAGGATTAAGGGTATGATTTCACTCTTTGATGTGCATTATTTAAAGGTGTAAATGTTGAAATTGAGTTTTCAGCTAATTCCTCATGAGCCGCCAAAATACTCATAATCAATTATGCATAATAAATTGAACACTTATAAGAATGTAAAAATATGAATGTGATCCAATTTAGCCAAAAGAAAGTCATAAAATCACCTACCAAAGCAAGTAAGACAAAAGTAAAGAAAACCATAACTAAACACTTACAAAAATCACATGGGGGGCCCTTTATTTTACACAAGATCAAACAGATAATAGAGATGTTCCCCCATATACAATCTTGCCGATACGGAACACAGGAATGTTCTACCTCACTGAACAGTACGAAACAATGTACCTGGAATCATGCGATGATTATGCTTAATTATGTTGATTCACCATTTGAAGATCATACACCAGTCATTGTTGGGCTGGGCTACTATACTGGGATACTCAAATTGGGCTACCTAATTGAAGAGGCCTAATTGAAGGGGCCTAGTTAATGAAAGGGGTATAATCACTAATTCCATAGGAGCCAGTCAATGGGGTTATAGTCATAGGAGCCTAATCCACAGGGAGGGAGCTCATTCATAGGGGCTACAAGGGACTAATCACCTGAAAGGGCCTAATCCTATACCCACTCCTACAGCTACACAGATAGGAGGTGTATTCATTGAGCTACAACGTAGAGCAACACATACTGCATATACACACACATTTATAGGAGGTACCTATCAAATCCAATGGTCGATCCAGGAGTTGAACACTTTATCCCAGGTGATGATGATTTTTTTTATGTTTTTAAAACCGATGGACGATGGATGCTTACTTATGATCACCTACTTTGATAAGTTGATGAGCCCATTGTTGTATAATCACATATATAATGCAACTTGAAAAACAGACAACAACCCCATCTTATGAGATAGGCACTCCAAATCAAATGGAGAATCTCATATATAATGCCAAGTTACCGCGCCTTTAAAGGGGCAATCAAATGGATCCACTTATGGCTACCAGCTTAAGCAACATAGTTTGGAGTAGTCACAAAGTAGTCTGGTTGGAACAGATTCAAAAACACTCTCATTCGCTATTTTCATTTAGCAATACCTCATTTTTATTGGGTCTGAGGTACCCCCCATCGCGGGTACTAAAATGATTTATTTATACTTCAATTTTCCTCTCCCTTTAGTCGAGCGTGCTTCACTTCCAAATGCTGAGCTGAAAGCATTGGCACAAGCAGTACTAGTTGCATAGGACCTAATAGATATTTAAACAATAGAGTACATCTATAAAATATAGGAATAAAGCACTAGAAAATATTAACCGGACCATCGATGAGGATGTTGGACTTCCACCATCCAACTACCAAGAAGAGAGTGAAGGACAACAAGTTGCTACTGAAACGCCAGAGTGTATTGTTGATGCACTAGATGATAGAAATCCAACCCCCTTACCTCCATTAGAAATAACACGTCGAAGAACTCCGAAGCGTATACAAGTTGATGAAGGAATCCTCAATTCCATTGAAGGTACGCTATCTAAACGTATTATTGCTTATCAAACTCAACAGATACTAAATAAATATTTTTTTTCTAAATGTGATGGAGATAAATGTAGATATGATTTTTATCATTGTTAAAATCTAGGGGAATGAATATTGTTAGGAAATCGTTAGGGA
>LPNX010955469.1:0-18336 GCA_001517045.1 Pseudotsuga menziesii
CGGGTCATCGCACCGCTGGACCCTTACCAAGGTCCTAGATATATTGAACCCATCCGAGCAGAGGAAGAGGCACATAACATCGATAGTCTATACCAGATGACAGCAAACCAGAATGACTATATCAATCCCACTGCAGAAGGGCATATTAGCTGGCGATGCGACAGTTCATGCGCATCGGATTCGGATGTTGGTCTCGAAAACTAGCAGAATAGACTTTACAAAGTATCATCGCGCAGATGTGCATTTATAAGTAAGTCACTGCGGTGGATTGGCGCCGAGATCGTGGAGACCCCATCGTATCATGGTCTGATGGATATTCAGGATTTTTTTGAACAGTTTGAGCAACAAATTCCTCATGAGCAGAGGATCGCAGCTATGGACCTTGCAGTTCGAGCTACACCTGCAAGATGGTGGTATGCGCATAAAGAGAATATCACATCATGGGATAATATGAAAAGACTGATGGCAATCAGATTTTCCGACAACAGAAAGTATGCTCAGCAGAAATACACAGGAGAAACTGACCCCAGGATACACATTCAGACATGTGAACAGAACTGGTCGGACATTCCAGAGGATGAATGGGTTCACAGATTCATTCACACATTGGATACAATTCCAAGGAATTGGTATACAGAGACCGAGCTGCGCAAAGGAACAACCACATGGTCACTTATGACAGACAACTTCCTACTCACCTTTGCGTTTGAGTCAGAACATCCAAGTGTTGCGCAGGCCCTAGACATAATCAAGACAAAGATTTTTAAGGATCGCACCATCTCAGTACCAGTCCAACCTAAGTGGACTATCCAGCTAGAAGAGGCATTGTAATGCTATAATTTTACATCAGAATTAGAGGAGGCGGATGAGGATCCTCGCAATACCAACATTCCTAAATCAAAAGGCACTCGCGATGTGGAGGGACCACAGTTAGAGATTCCAGCAATCACTGAGCCTATCAAGATTAAAAATATCAATATTGGCACAGATGCAGAACCTAAGTTTGCCTCTATTGGAGACTACTGGAATGATGAAACAGTCGGCCACATTGCAGATCTGTTACATGACTATCAGGACCTATTTCCCACCAAGTTCACAGAGATGAAGGGAATAGTTGGAGACCTGGGAGTCATGAGGATACCATTAAAGGAGGATGCTAGACCAGTTAAGCAGCGCCCATACAGATTGAATCCGCGCTACAAAGAAAAAGTAAAGGACGAAATTGATAAAATGCTAACAGCAGGCATCATTGAGCCAGTAGAGGAAAGTGAATGGTTTAGCCCTATGGCAGTGCAAGAAAAGAAAAAAAAAGGGGACATCAGGATCTGTGTTGATCTGCGGAAACTCAACGATGCATCACTTCATGATCCATTTCCAACACCGTTCACTGATGAAGTGTTAGAAAACGTGGGAGGATAGGAGGTTTACTCCTTCACCGATGGGTTTTCAGGCTACCATCAGATCAGAATACATCCAGAAGACCGATCCAAGACCACCTTTGCAACAGAATGGGGCTCGTTCCAGTATACGGTAATGCCCTTTGGTCTTAAGAATGCACTAGCTATATTTTCTAGAGTAGTAGTTGCTGTATTTAAAGAATACATTCATAAGTTTTTAGAAGTATATTTCGATGATTGGACTGTATTTGGGCTAATCGATAAGCACATAGGCGATCTCAGACTGATGTTAGAGAAATGTAGGGAGTACCAGATTTCTCTAAACTTGAAAAAATGTATATTCTGTGCACCATTTGGTATCTTGTTGGGTCACATTGTTTGCAGACAAGGCTTGATGGTAGACCCTGCCAAGATCGCTATCATTGTAAACCTTCCAGCACCCAACTCAGTCAAGAAACTGAGGACAGTACTTGGTCATACCGGGTACTATAGAAAGTTCATCAAGGGCTATGCAAAGATTACAGCGCCGATGGAGAAATTGCTCAAGAAGGATGTCAAATTCCTATGGAACAAGGAATGCCAGCAGAGTCTAGACATACTTAAGGAGAAGATGGTTACAACACCCATCCTAGTATTCCCAGACTGGACTAAGCCCTTCCATGTACATGTGGATGCATTCGGCATCGCATTAGGAGTCGTCTTGACCCAGCCAGGAGAAGGAGATCTTGACCATCCTATCGCTTACTCCAGCAGAAAGCTATCCACAGCGGAAAAGAACTACACCACAATAGAAAGGGAGGGCTTAGCTATGGTATATGTGCTGCAGAAGTTCAGGCACTATCTATTGGGAACCTCGTTTAAAATGTTTACTGATCATTCCGCATTGAAGTACCTAGTCAATAAACCAGTGTTAGGGGGGAGAATCTGCAGATGGTTACTCCTCTTCCAGGAGTATGATTTTGAAATCATTGTGAAACCAGGAAGACTAAATGCAGGACCAGATCATCTGTCGCGGTTAGACTCAGGAGAAGAGCCTAGTAACCTAGAAGACAATCTGCCAGATGCGCCGTTGTTTTCCATACAGATTGCAGATGAGTACTATGCCGACATTATTCAATTCCTCACCACAGGAGTAGCACCTGATGACTTTACTAAGCAGCAAAAGAAACAGTTGGTTGTGAAGGCAGCAGATTTCACCCTCATTGCAGGATGCCTATACAAGTTAGGCCCGGATGAAATTCTACGCAGATGTGTAATGATTTGGAATAAGAGTTGGATTTGGATCTATATCCTCTTTAGGTTCAATATAAATATCAATATCATGTTGATATTGTTCCTCATCTTCTCAATATGAAACATTAGAAAATACATCATTAACAAAAGGTGTAGATAAAATGTTTTTACCTCCCCTTTCAAATGGCAGCTGAGGTTGTACAAGATATGAGTATGGAAGAAAGTGTGAGAATTCATATGCCTTGGAGGCATGGTTTGAAACACCCATCACAATAATCTTCCCAGTTGAGATATCTGTGATATCTACTAAGTCAGGACCAAATACTACTCGCTTTGTTGGGTCAGTATGTATCATCTAGTATACATATAACAAATTTGTAGCTAAAGAGGGCACATAGAGTACATTTCTGAAAACTCAATGTTTTAACTTAATAGAACCCTTTCCTTCAGCTCGAATTTGGGTATCATCACCCATGTGAATACTCATACCATAAATAGTTTTTAATGAAGATAATTATTCTATGGATGCAACCATATTATTGGAGGCTCCTGAATCAATGGGGAAAGCATACATTTTTTAATAGATAGCCTTCAGTGCATGCAATCTCTCATCATGATATTCATACTTTTCTCCATAGTAAGTATTATTTGCACCTTCAGGGAGGGAAACATTGTGTTTCTCAAGGATTTTTTCCATTTGATCAATTTTCTTCTTCATACAATGACTTTCTGGATGAAATCCTCTCATATAGTGGGAGCATTGAGCTTTCTCAAATTTCTTGTTCTTGTTCTTCTTGGAACTCGAGGCTCCATCAAAAGGTATATGCTTGTCCTTTGACTTTGAATAAACATTTTTATTATCCTTTCGTCTTTTCTTCCCTTTATATTGTGCATTCCTAGAGTGTCCAGCTATGAGGTCCTGATTCTTGGAGGTATTGAGCACTCCCATCTGAATCAATTTATCTTTCTCCTGGATCAATGACTCTGTAAAAGCATATAGAGAAGGCATTTTCCAATTGGAATGGATAATATTCCGAAGTTGAATGTGGATAAAAAGGATGAGAATTCTTAGCCATGCTTGCTCAGAATTGACAACACAAAATGCTCATCCTTCCTCTCTATCCCACATTGCTTGCATTGCAAGAATAGTGCTTTGTATTTCGAGAAGAATTGTTGAAATGTATCGAAGTTGTTGTGCTGGAGTGCAATGAGTTCATTCTCCATAATATGGCCTCTAAGCTCATATTGTTTTCCAAACAAAGATTCAAGCTTATCCCATACTTTCTTTGTAGTTCTGAGTCCCTCAAGGTGGAACAACAACTCCCTAGAGATGTGGATGAATATGAAGTTGAAGGCTTCATCCAATCTATTCAGAAACTTCTCTTTATCAACATACTACTGGGGCTCGAATTCTCTTCCCATTTTCATCCTATGTAGGAATTGTTTGCGCAAGGCTATTTACATATCTTCCCTCCAATCAATGCAATTAAAGGGTGTAAGGACCATGGGTGAAAGAGGAGTTGAATTATCCATTTCACTGTATGTTTATCAACAATTATTCAAAATCTATGTAGGTACCTACAAATCACTTCAAAAGAAACTTCAATTCGTAAACATTTGTGAGTTTAAACCTTTCCACCTCGACATGTGCACTTTTTCAGAGTCTGTCACACCTGGATAGACTTATTTGGACAGAATCCATACGGACCAATGCAATGATTCCAAGAATTATGTGGAAACTCAACTGCTTCTGGTGCAAGCATGGAAGTCTCAAAGGTTTTCTGCTAGCCTGAACATAGGCTATGATACCATGTTAAATTTCATGAACCATATATCTACAAGAAACAATGAGAGCTATCTGAAAATAAGTATGTCGTGGAATTATCAAATCAATTTAAACTGAACAACAGATTCATGACAGAAATTTCACACAAATCAGACAAGTATTGCTCATATTATCATAAAATTAATCTCAATTAATTAATCAGAAATACAATAAATAGAATCTGAATATTGTGGATAGGATTCAAATCTACCAACTCTAACTAATTGTTTAGCTAACTCAGTGTGGAAAAATCACAACTGGAGTTCACTAGTCTAACCCTGGATGACCTAATCAGTCTACAATCAATTAACTAATGAGGTAGGTGGAAAAAAGGAGCCACACTCCCAGCATGCATGCAAAACTAGCGCTATGATAACTAGTTGTGATCTAACGGATAGTAACTGGAGCATAATTGAGCATAACTACTTACCTACCCAGGTCTACTGAAGGAGACTGCTGGTGGCACTCAAAGTGACCTACTAAAATATAGGGATTGGTCCTTGGGGTGCATAAACCCATGCATCTAGATGTAGTAAGTGGAATATAACCCCTAGGTGTGTCGCTCATACTCTATCTAAGTGATAATGACTTCCTAATTTAGGAAAATGACCAACTAGACTATGTTGGATAAAGGAGGATTAATTAATCCTAACAACCCAAGAGTTTTCTAGCCATCAATTCGAACCATTGCATAATATTATTGGTCATTTCATCAAAATATGACTTTATTAATGTATTAAATTCCTCCTTATCATACATAACTTCTACTCCTATTTTATCACTAAACACCACTAAAGCATAATTGACTTCTTCACCTTCTTCTCTTCGACTGACAATGTCTTCAGTTTTAGTCTCTAATGGAGGGAGATAATCATTAGGAAACATGAATAGAGAAATTCAACAGGTGATAATACCATGATATGATACCACTATAATGTACCTTATTTAGTGAAACTAGGAAAACTATCCAATATATTTCAGAGAGGATTCAAAACTTTGTCATTGAAAGCATTCTTTCTCAACACCCCCATTGAAAATGGATTTCACATTGGATCTGTGATTATGAGACAAATGGGGAAGATCAAGGGAAGTGATATTAGGGTTTGATAGGATTTGACAAACTGATATATGTGGATTATTAATATGGTTTGGTTGAGGAATTTTTACAAACAATTCACATACATCCTCCTTCAATACTTTGTCTAGTTTCAGAACTAGGAAAAGGTAGTGAACTAGTATTTCTTGGTTTGACTCCAAACACCACAGAAAATTTCCAAATTTATTATGGAGGTGTTAGCACTTGTGATAATTTTTGAATATTTATACACGAGGAATATACACTAATCCCCTTTCAAAGGTCTGGACTAGTGAAAAAGGAGGGGTAGGGTAAAAAAAATTTCATATCTTATGACTTAGAGGTATGCAGGAGAAGATTTGATGTAATTGGAGAGGCTTATTCCTAAGCCTGTATGTCAAAACAATAATAAATACTTTGGCGCAACCTGGAAATGTGCCTAAGTATGAAAAATTGAATCAAGGAAAGGGTTTGGGAAAGAATGGACGGTGGAAATTCAACCCACATAAGAGATCGAAGGGCCAAAAGTGATTTTCTCCCAACAAAAAGCCAGAGCAGTATTTCGGAAGTGGAAAAGACAAAGTTTTTGTCATTAAAAAGTTAAAGTCCTGATTTTTTATTTCTATGATCCAAGATCTGACGGCTCAAAACACTTCTTCCAAAGATAAATAATCTGGAAAAGAAAAAAGGGGCAAAAATTAGAAGTCGAAAAACCCAAAGTTTATAAGTGTAAAAAATTGAAGTTTCGATTTTCGTGATTTGCTAGATTCAACGGTCCAGAAAGTTTCCTCCCAGATTAATGGTGCGAAAATGTGCATAAGGGTGGAAATTAGAAACATGAGGTTTCCAGGTATAAAAGTTGAAGTTCAAATTTCTGCTTTCCTAAATCGGCCAGATCGACGGTCCAAAAAACTTTCTCCCATATCAACGGTGAGGAAAGGCGTAGAAGGGCGGAAATAGGAAGTCAAAAAACTTAATGATTTTGTTATAAAAGGTTGAAGTTCTAATTTCCATGATTTGCCAGATCAACAACTGAGGATAAATTTGATGGAGATCGACAGTGCAGAGTGATTAGAGGGTGGAAAAGATGATGCGAAGGAGGAAAGACCAAATTGAACTGTGAAAAAGCCATCAGCCCATTTCCCACCTTCCACAGATCTCAGATCAATGAACCAGAATGAATATTGAGGTAATATAAATGGTCTAGAAGTGATTTCGCTGTTAAATTGTAGGAAAGGAAAAATTTGTTGCAGAATGATGAAGGAAGAGTCGAGCCATCATTTTCATCCAGCAGGCGCGGTTTCCAGGTGTTCAATTTCCCATTTTTTTCCATCATGGGCATCTCAACATGGTTACCTATTTTTATTTTTGTGATCATGGAGAATATTCCAGATCAAAAGTTGTTATGATTTTATGCATATGGTTTAGATCCCCATTCTCTGTATTTGGATCTATTTTGAGTTTGGTCTTGGGAGCCTTCTTACACTATAAATATGCCCTTGAAAGAGGAAAAAAGGGTTGGAACTTTCATTTAGAAAGCATTCTGCTCTTGTTTTTTTCCCTGTAAATCTCTTGGAAGTATTAATGAGAAACTTTCTCTTGAATTTATGAGATTCATCGCGGTTTTTACTTTAAGTCTATTTTTCCTATTTTATCACTTTCATTTTTGTGTATTTTTTGCCAATGCGCTCTTGTTGTATATGAGGAATTTGCGCTCAGTTAAGTGCTCCTCGTATCAAATGTTGCATTTGTTATGTGTTTCTAGTAAATGTTTTGGAATTCATCTCCTATGCTCCATTGCAGTTACTAGCCTTTCTTATCCATTCTAGTAAAGGTGGTGCAAGAGATTCATCTACAGATATGTGCCTCTTGTTTCACTGGCCTTCCTCCTCCTTCTACTATCACCCTTTCAAGATATTTGACTGTTTGTGATGCTTACTTTGCCTCGAATTATAGAGGAAAATTATCCCCTCATTTTTTCTATAATACCCTTGATTGAATCGGGTTCTGACTCCATTTCCCAATGGTTTTCCTGTCTGTTTGTTATACCATTTCTTGAATCTATCAACACTCATTTTACCTCAGAAATATAGCATTTTGCAATTTGTTCAAATCTATATGTATATGTGAATTTTTTCTATGATTAGAGAGATCCCTCTTTGATTGTATTGGCTAGAATACAGTCTAAAGGTTGGTTGAAATGGTTGCCCCTGTGACTTCCTACCATAACCATAGGAAAATGATAGGGTGATAACATCTTGGTGCTTTTGCCAGGGACCAAACGAGAAAATAATCCCTGGGAAAAATTACATTGCTTAGTTCTACAAATTGATTGAGCAGCCAGTCCTAGACACACATTGGTTGTATATGCTCTGGCGACTCCACTCAAAGTTTTGAAAGGTGACTCCACTGGGGAGACCGGCATCTAGAAGGACCAAGATAGGGAGGAGGTTTCAAATATTCCCTGAGTATGAACAACAGAGTTTTATATTTTACTATTGATGGTGAACAATGGTCAAACATCAAGAAGGTCGTGCCTCTTTCACTTGGTGACTCCACTAGAAATACCGACAACCCAGAAGCTGCAAAGATTTTCATAATTTTCTATGGAAACTATACTGGGGAAATGAGCTCATGTAAATACATGGAAATACATTGTAAAAAGAAATATAAGGAACTCAAGGGTGCATCTTCTCCAAGGTACCGTATCCTTTCTTAGAAACTTTTTCTATCATTTCCTAAGCTTGTCAAAGAAATTTCCCATGGTTTATTGCGCTCAAAACAAGGTCATGGACCTACCCTGGTACATCCTTATTTAAAAACTAAAGGTATCTCTTCACTTTGTACATATGATTTTGACCAAGATCCTTCAGTCAAGCCACATAAGAACAATGATATTTCCTATAAAAATCATGGTGCTACAGTTGATATTGCATCATTTTATGAGTCTCTAGGGAAAGACCTCCGACCCTTGTCTGATCATGAGTGCCCCTTATTTCCCTTCAAATTAGCCTCACTAATCTCCACTACCACAAATCATCTCGCTTCCCTATCCATGTCTCCCACCACTTTAGAGCTTAAGCAGCCTTCATCATCCAGTTTTACATCCGCTCATACCTTTGCAGTTCCTCGCAACACATTGATTCCATAAGTCACACTTGTTTCAATTCCTCTTGCAAACCCTACTATAATCCCAGGAAAATCTAAAAGTTTTTCCCCTCAGACTTCTCCATGTTGTTCTTCATGACATCCCCCATGAATTTGCCCAAAAAATCAAGCAATTTAATCGAGAGAGGGGGTATTCAGCCGAGGAGAACTTGCGGTGGTTTTCATACTAGACAAACTTGGATGAAATAGACCATGAGGATATTAAAGTTAGACTGTTTTCTCAAATCCTTACTGAAGAAGTAAGAGAATTTTTCACAAATATTCCCGACAACTCCATTTTAGACTATCAATATTTTGAAGATTCTTTCAAAGACAAATGGGTAGAAAATAAAAATCCCAGGGAGTGTTTGTCCAAATTCCATTCCATGAATAGGGGAAAGAGTGAATATGTCTAGGAGTTTTTTGATGGATTTATGAAAGTATATAATGCTATCCTTGCCTAGTTCAAGCCTCCCCCTGATTCTTCCCAACTCCAATATGTTGAAGCTTTTGATAGTGATTTTACCTTATTGCTGAGTGAAAGAATATCTGCCTCCCTGGCCAATATGATGAATGATGTTATAGAGGTATAAATAAACCTGATTGCTGCTAAGAGAAAATGAGAGAAGAGGGGGAAAGAAGAAAGGAAAAAGATCCCACACAACCTTCTTCCTCTAATTCAAAAGAGGCCAGGATGGAAATGATGATGAAAATCATGGAAAAGATGATGGAGAGGCTCACTATGGAAAACATACCACCTCCCAGGGAAGAAAAATAGACACATAATAGAAACCAAAACTTTAGAATCCCACTTCCTCCTCCAAGAAATCAAAGCACGCCTGAAGACCAACAAATCAGGACACCTTTCCTGGATAATTATAATACTAAGGAGGGAGGAGAAGATCCAATGGGAAATCAAAATCATCACTTTGGTGATATTCATTTTGGGATAAACCTTGCTGAGGGAGACAATTTATTTGCTCAAGAAGAGGTTTCCCTTGTTCAATCAGTAGTTACCCTTTCGTGGCTACAATTTATTCAAAGAAATAATATTCTTCCTGGAGTATACAGTCAACCCGTGTCAAACCCTGTCAATGGTGCTATTAAAGAGGATTTTAGTCCACCTTTTTATGAGGAGCGGAGAGGTGATGTACCGAAGGAAGTTCATATTAGTTTGCTTGATGAATATTACCATCAACATGAGGGAGGAGTGGATAATGAGAAGGGTGAACAAGTAGAATATGCTTTGCATTCCAATCCTCCTTTTCACGAGTGGGAAGATAATAAGCCTAGTGTTGTACAGGAGGAGTGTTATAATTTTTTTTATGAAGAATGCAATCAGCCTGTTACAAACTATCTGCGGAGTAGTTTTGAAAAATATTTCACTCCTCCAATGTATGATGAGTATGAGGGTGGCTTGGAATATGAGGGTCCTAAGTGGGATGTCCCTTCTTGTTCTTCCAGTTCCAAATTTTCATGTCAAGAAGAGTGTACTTCACTTGATTATATTGAGGATATTCCCTGTGAGATGTATGAAATAGATCAAGTTTTAAATTATAACATTTTATATTGGTGCCTCATTCACAAGTTGTCATGAGCATTCCTTACAGGGTTATTTTGAAGATCAGTCTGACAGGCTGTTGGTGGAGGTACAGTGTGAGTAGTAATATCGGGACAAGAAGATAATAAAAATATTTGAAGACTGTCCTAAAGTTTATGATCCAATGTTTGATTATATGGAGCATCTTTGTCATGACAAGTACATAACAGATAATTTTAAACATTTCTATGATTCAGTGGTAGAATACATGGAGAAGCTTTGCGGTGGAAATAATGGGTTATATGTGTGTAGTAAAGATCAAATCTCTCATCATAACCTATTTCCATTAATTCCTTCATTTCCGATCAAGCATAATGAAGGAGGTCAATCATTGGATCATTTGCTTGATTGGATTCATTGGAAGTCAGAAATTACTTGATTGAGCATTATTGTTCAGTAAGTAGGGTAGATCGGAATTAATAAGATCTACATGGCGATCATTTATTTTAAGCAATTTCCAGTTTGTTTTTAGTATATGTTCAATTTTTTTTTTTTTCAGATCATGTTTCAAGAAATCTTGGGACCAACCCAATGGATCAGGAACCTAGGCCACATGGTTCTTTGCTACCTCACATGGAGGATAATATCCCTGAGTTGGAGCCATTGTTAGTACTTGTGCTAAATTTTGAATATTACTACACGAGGCATTTGCACTAATCCCCTTTCAAAGGTCTGGACCAGTGAAAAAGGAGGTTTAAGGTCAAAAAAATTTCATATCTTATGACCTAGAGGTATGCAGGAGAATATTTGATGTTGCCGAGGAGGCTTATTCCTAAGACTGATTGTCAAAACAGTAAGAAATCCTTTGGCATGACCTGAAATGTGCCTAAGTATGAAAAATTTGATCAAGAAAAGGGTCTGGGCAAGGATGGACGGTGGAGATTCAACTTGCAAAAGAGATTGAAGGGCCAAAAGTCATTTCTGGCCAACAAAAAGTGGGAGTGGAAGTCCAGAATCAGAAAAGACAAAGTTTCAGTAATTAAAATGTTCAAGTCCCGATTTTCTATTTCCATGATCCAGGATCCGACGGCGCAAAAAAATTCCACCAAAGATAAACGGCCCAAAAAAGAACAAAGGGGCAGAAATCAGAAGTAAAAAACCCAAATATTATAAGTGTAAAAATTTGAAGTTCACATTTTTGCGATCCGCTAGATCCAATGGTCCAGAAAGTTTCTGCCTAGATTAACAATGCAGAAAGGCACATAAGGGAGAAAATCAAAAATAAAATACATGAGGTTTCCAAGTATAAAATTTGTAGTTCCAATTTTCTCTTTTCAAAATATGCCAGATCAACGGTCCAAAAAACTTTCGCCCATATCAACGGTGAGGAAAGGCATAGAAGGGTGGAAATTGGAAGTCGAAAACTTAAGGATTTTTTTTATAAAAGGTTGAAGGTTTTATTTATGTGATCTGCCAGATCAATGGCTGAGGATAAATCCAATGGAGATCGATGGTGCCAAGTGATTAGAGGGTGGAAAGGATGATGCGGAAGAGGAAAGACCAAATTGAACTGTGAAAAATCCATTAGCTCATTTCCCACCTTTCAAGATCTCAGATCAATGGCCCAGAATGAATCTTGAGGTAAGATCAATGGTCTAGAAGCGATTTCACTATTAAATTGCAGGAAAGGAAAAATTATGTTGCACAACAAGGAATGAAGAGACAAGCCATCATTTTCATCCAGCAAGCGCGGTTTCCAGGTGTTCAATTTCCCATTTTGTCCATCATGGGCATCTCAACATGGTTACATGTTTTGATTTTTGTGATCATGGTGAATCTTCCAGATCAAAAGTTGTTACGATTTTATGCATACGGGTTTGATCCCCGTTCTCTGTATTTGGATTTGTTTCGAGTTTGGTCTCGGGAGCCTTCTTACACTATAAATATTCCCTCGAAAGAGGAAGAAAGGGTTGGAACTTTCATTTAGATAAAATTATTCTCTTGTTTTTGTCCCTCTAAATATTTTGGAAGTATTAATGGGAAATGTTCTCTTGAGTTTCTGAGATTCATCACGGTGTTTACTTTCAGTCTGTTTTTCCTGTTTTATCACTTTCATTTTTGTGCATTTTCTGCCAATGCACTCTAGTTGTATATGAGGAATTCACTCTCAGTTAAGTGCTCCTCATATCAAATGTTACATTTGTTATGTGTTTCTGGTAAAGTTTTTGGAATTCATCTCCTATGCTCCATTACAGTTACTAGCCTCTGCTGTCTATTCTACTAAAAGTGGTGCAAGAGATTCATCTGTAGATAAGTGCCTCTTGTTTCATTGGGCTTCCTCCTCCTTCTTTAATCACCCTTTCAATATATTTGATTGTTTGTGATGCTTACCTTTCCTCAGAGTATAAAGGAAAATTCTCCCCTCATTTTTTCTATAATACCCTTGATTGACTCAGGTTCTGACTCCATTGCCCAATGATTTTCTTGTCTCTTTGTTCTACCATTTCTTGAATCTATCAACACTCATTTTACCTGAGAAATACATCCTTTTTCAAGCTGTTCAAAGCTATATGTATATGTGAATTTGTCTATGTGACAAGAGAGAACCCTCTCTGACTGTATTGGCTAGAATACAGTCTAAAGGTTTGTGGAAATGGTTACCCCTGTGACTTCCTACCGCAACCATAAGAAAATTATAGGGTGATAACAGGAGGGATCCTATGGGATTTAAAAAATAATAAAATATCTCAAACAATCAATGGTCGAATTAGAAAACTCATTTTAACATCTTATTCAAGTTTGCACAATTTTGGCCAATTTCGAGCTTTGTTAGCCATGACTGTAGGAGGTTCCAATAGACTCCAAATGGTATCGAATTTGAAAAAAAAGATATGGTGATTCTTAGAACATCCCAAGGTGACTCATTAGAAATTTTTATCTAACTTTAGTCTTATGAAACTTGGTTTGGGTCTAAGGGGAAAAGGGGCAAATTTCCTAGGGAATTGTGATCAAATTCCCCCCTATGGTGGAGGCCAAATTGGCTCTCCAACTCAAGTACGGACCTCCAAAATTTCATAACAGAGTATGGGGATTTATATAAGTCATACATGGAAGTAATTATTCATGGTTATAAATATATTAAAATCGGTTATGAGTAGCAACATCTATATGGTAACTTTCAGGGAATTTTCTTATGGGGAAATTGCATTACTAGTTTAAATTGGACATATGAAAAGTAGAATAAATGGTCCAGATGGTAACATAACATATAATGGACCTATATAGAATAAAAAATACTACCCCAAAATCATTGAAGCCATATAAAATCTCTCATACGAATTATTTGATATAAACTCTTTCAAGCTTGAAGCCAATTTCATTAGAACTAGTGACTCAAAAGAATGAGAATGCAAACTTTTTACACATGGATTTATGATATTTTGAATTACATAGAATACGGACTTAAGAGAACATATCCATACATAATATAACTTATATTTTGAATCAAATAGATTCAGCAAAGTGCAAGCACCACTCCAACAAGTGCTTCATCACATGAGAGTATGGAGCAATGGAGAAGAAGGAATGGGAGAATAGGGAGATAAATGAGAAATCGAGATGTATGGACCCTCAAAATGAAACTAAACACCATAAATAATCTCCATTTATATATATAAATAGAATTTCCATGAACCAACTTGAAAATGAATCCACATCCCTCAAATTTGGTTCAAGCAGGGAGAGTAAACACCGACCACTCAATGGACAAGAAAAATATCTCAAAAATGACAAAGTTCACATAAAAAATGATCAAAATTAATTCTCCTTACTCACGAAATCCTTTTATTGACTTCATGAGGCCTCCTAAGGTCACATTTTCCTCCATTTTCTTCCTCCAACTCATCTTAGTGGTTTAGTAACTCCTATGGCACTTGTCTTATTCTTTATTCTCCAATTTTTTCCCCAATTCAAATGAATGCATATAACTCCCAATGTTCCCTCTTGGTGGCTATTTTTATCCCTTTAATTTCATATATGTCATAGGTCTGCAATCAGGTCTGAATTTTTCATATTTTTCATAGAATCTCCCATCATTAGTTATCATAGAGTGCATGGAATCTCCTTCCAAGTGGAAAAAATTGTCTTCTTAGTCTCTTCCAATTCCATGGGATTTACTCTCCTCTCTAATTCAAATTCCTTGTCTAATTATTGGCCATGTGACACCACATCACCTTCCAAGAATGTTACATTCCTCATGGGTTCTAACTTGGATAAAGGTCATGCCAAGTGTGTGGGGGAATCTAGTCACCCAAAGACTCCACAAACTTTCAATTGTCTCCATGAACCAATGACACCTTATTTTCTTAAATTTTTTTGTTTATGTGACCCATTTTAATGTGAATATGGTAAACTAAGGTCCTTTTGAGTCCTATATCACCCTTATTACAAAATTTATGTATCCACCTGTTGAGGCATGGAAAATTGCAGGCAACAACAGTAAGGGATTCTCCCCAGTAAACGTTCCCAAATAGCCCATTACTGTTTGGTATGGGGAATCTGTCCGGTTTGCAGTCCGGCTACCATAGGTCAAGTAACAAAAATAAAATGTTTTACTAGTTGCGGCCCGGTCCACCGTGTATATTTTTGTTTTTTTAGTTTTAAGTATGATATGCAAGTGCCTATCTAAAATGCAGATAGATAGAGAATATGAGGAGTGGTCACAATGTGATGTGCAGGTTATTACCTCTCATATTAAACTCTCTCGCATCTAAATCACACACAGCAAGAAATTAAAACTAACTACCTAACCTATCCCTAGGGAGCAGAATTGTCATTCATTAATGAGTAATGTATTTTGTAAATGCATTATGAAAAATCACAGATAGCTGATACTTCTTTCAAAACACATGAACATTAAATATATTTGAACAACCAGATAGCCAATTGTTTATGAACAACATTCATTAATCATAGTGGAAATTTTCATAAAATAAACCAGAGAAAATTCATACAAGAACATAGGTTCAAAGAGTTAGAATGATCTCACAGTTAATGGACACAAAGCTAAAAATGAAATAGTTCATCTTCAACAAATCCATAGCACAACATTTGAACATTCCACCAAGCTTTCTCCAACAAGCAAATTGTAATTATCTATTGCAAAAGGAAATAGTTCTTCTTACAATATGTCTTCACAAATCTATCTGGGAAAAAGTCCCCTATTTACTCTAACTTTCCTATATTTAAACAAAATAGCAAAACCCTTGGGATACCCCCCCCCGGGTGACATTTGGGCTCCCCAACCCTTTAATCTCATAATTTTGTACTTTTTTGAGTGCTCATGATTCATATAATGCGTTACATTTAGGATTAAGACTTATGAGTACTTCATAAAACGGGTCCAGCTCGGTAACTGATGAACCTTTTCCAAGCCTAGGCCTCTGTTGTTGTCGATTCTGCTTTGTCTTTTATTTGTCCTTTTTAAGATCCTGTTGATCGCAGAACATCTCTTCCTATCACTTTTCAGCCAACTTCCTTCTGCTTTGTCCTTCTTCGCAACAGTAATCATCAAACTGGGTCTAGAGAATCTTCTAAGTCCATCTACAATTAAAACAAAAAATTCATCGTTAATTCAGATTGCATCTTTTCAAAAAAATGTAAACCATACTAACAGTAAAACTAATTATCAAAAGTGAGGCCATGTACTGCGCTCTTGTTGTGAAAACCCCAAAATGATAAAAGCATCTAAAACCTCTGCCATCCATAAAATAAGGTAAAAACACACACAAAATGGCGGGAAAAACCCTCACCGGCGGGAAAACTAAGCATCGGGCAAAAAAAAATCCTCATCCGTGAATGGAAAAACTACAAGTCGAAAGGTTAGTTCACTAAGCCACCATAATGGCGGAAACCAAAAAGACTAAGAATCTCAGGTCAGCATAAAGTGTCGGTGAAATAAAGCATTAAAAGCTGTCACATCGAAGATCAGAACAACTATAGCATCGGATGGTCAGCATGATAAGGAGCCGCAACGGCGGAAACCATACAAACAATGACTTTTGTGATCAACATAAAAATTTGGTGAGTGAAATAACTAAGGAATCCGGAAGCATAGTCCCGTTCATAGACGCAACGACGGACAACGAACAAAGTAAAAGTTTCGCAGTACTAATAAGTCAATCGGCGTCAGAGACCTTTAACAATAAGTGTCGGGGCTAAGAACCACTAATCATCGGCGATAAAGTACATTGCACAGTGTCGCATCCCCATTGTGTTAGAATAATCAAACCCATAGTATTACCCACTTAGACATTAATTCATTTATTTTTGTCTTATTTTCCTAGTTCATGAGTCCCACCATGTTCAAGTTGCTAATTGCCTATCCATAGAGGTCAAAATTGCCATATTTGACTCATGTAGCGCTTGGGAAAGCATTAGGAATCAAATCTACTTTATTCCTGGCCTCCTAGGCGCCCTTCTGCTTTTTCTGCTTTGTTGACTGCTTTTTCAGTTTTTAAAGCACATAAGGAAAGCAAGACTAGGTGAGGTGAACCTGTTTTATTCCCCTTTCATCCTCCACTCTTTCCTCCATGAAAAATCATGTATGAGCTGCCATTTCACCACTCATTAGCTTTCCCATATGCCATTGCCAATTCGTGAGCCTCATGACAGATTTGGGATCAGATTTTTACACCTATGGGGGATTTGCCTATTTTGGGTAAGCCTGATTTATGCTAGATTTGGATGCTTCCTCATGCATTCAATTTCTTCATGTATTCTATTTATTCATCAGCCTATGATATTACAGGGTTGGCTATTGTACACTGAGTTAATATAATTTTGTGTTACAGCTCCATTTTCAGTCTCCATTGTTGACAATTTTGCATGATAAATTGTAATTTGTTGTGAGTGAAATTAATCTATTGCTGGTCAGAATTTCTACATGGTATCAGAGCCATTGTAGGTTGTTACTCTCCTTCAAAAATTGTTTTGCAGGTTCGACATCAAGACTAGGAGCCTTCTACTGACAGCCGGGACAGATTTTCTAAAGCTATGGATTCACAGAAAACTATCCTCACTCCCTTCAAATATTTTGAATGGAAAGCAGAGATGGAGATATTGTTGAGAGAAAAATGCCTCTATAGGGTGACTATGGATATAGAAGCAGAGCCCAATGCTGCTGCAGAGAAGATCAAATGGCACAATCGGAGATATGAGGCCTATGGCCTCCTATGTCTCAGTATTTCTCGAGACCTCCTTTTCCATCTCGATGGATTAACTTCACCGGATCAAGTATGGGAGAAAATTTCTAAACTCTTCGGAAAGATAGATGAGATGAGGGGACACCAGATAAAAAATGAGCTGATTTCCCTGAGTCCCAGTAATTTTGAATCACTGCAGCTATACTTCTCCAAGTTCAAAGCACTAGTTTTGTAGCTGAAACAGTGTGGTATTGAAAAGAAATATGATCAGCTCATATTGGCCATCCTCTCGAAGCTAAGACTTGACTGCTCATTCTTTGTTTCAACCTTCTATGCCACAAAACTCACAGCTCGAACCTGGAAGATGCCCAGCCTTGCAGATTTCATGGAATCTCTCACACAAGAACAAGACAAGCTAGTGATGATGGGCACCATCAAACCATCCAAAGATCAATCTTTGATTGCTGGAGATTCGAAGGTGGATTCAAAAATCAAGAAGAAAGCTAAAAAGCCACCTGAGAAAGGAAGAGACAAGAAGCAGTCTCCAGAGGATCAACAAGGTCCCAAGAAAAATACCCAGAAGAAGAAAAACAAAGGTGAAATGAACAAGTGCTCATACTGTTCGAAGGGAAATCACACTGAAAGCTCTTGTATGAAAAAGCAGATTGATATGCTGACCATTCTCCTGGAGAAGAATGGCATCTCCCTTCCAGAAAGCTCAAATAAGAGAGAAGGAGGATCAAGTTCTGATGACAGAGAGAGAGTTCATGCTCTATTTACTGGCACATCAAGCTCACCCAGTTTTATCATAGATTTTGGAGCTTCAAGACACATGGTTTCGACTAAGGAGGCCTTCTCCTCATTGGATATGTCAAAAGGACCATCTATTGTACTGGGAGATGACTCTCTCACTGAAA
>LPNX010955469.1:20243-211702 GCA_001517045.1 Pseudotsuga menziesii
CCTTCTATATTCATGGATCAGCCCCATGAGATCCATTGGAAAGCAGCCAAGAGGATCCTTAGCTTTGTTCAGGGAACAAGGACACATGGGATTTTCTATAAAGCCAATTCTGACCTTGAGTTAATTGGTTTTACTGACAGTGATTGGGCAGGTGATAGCACAGATAGGAATTCCACTTTAGGTTATGTGTTCATGCTTGCAGAAGGGCCAATCAGCTGGTCAAGCAAGAAACAGAGTGCCATTGCACTCTCATCTACAGAAGCTGAGTACAGAGGAGTTGTCAATGCAGCAACTCAGTGTTTATGGTTGCAGGGTTTACTTGGAGAGTGTGGTTTCGAACCTGAGTACTCAACTACCATCTACTGTGATAACCAGAGTACCATTCAAATCTGCAAAGATCCAGTTCAGAAGTAGAGAACCAGACACATTGAGATTCACATGCACTACATCAGAGAGCTTGTGCATGATGGCACCATTCATCTACTCTTCTTTTCATCTTCAGAATAAGCAGCTGATATCTTCACCAAAGCATTTTGTGAGAAGACCTTCAGTAATCTCAAATCACTGCTGGGGATTGCTGATCATGCTGTAAAGGGATGAGTGGAGACAAGATTCTACAATTTTGTTTTATAGTCCATGTTTAAGGGAGGATTTTCCCAAGTTGGTTTTGCCTCTTTCCTTGGTTGTATGGACTTGCAGTATGTAAAAGGGTGACTAAGCCTTGTTGCTAGGCCCTACATTTTTGATTTATTACTCATAAAGTCAGGCTTAAGGGGGGGTGTTAGAATAATCAAACCCATATTATTACCCACTTAGACATTAATTCATTTATTTTTGTCTTATTTTCCTAGTTCATGAGTCCCACCATGCTCAAGTTGCTAATTGCCTATCCATAGAGGTCAAACTTGCCATATTTGACTCATGTAGTGCTTGAGAAAGCCTTAGGAATCAAATCTGCTTTATTCCTAGCCTCCTAGGTGCCCTTCTGCTTTTTCTGCTTTGTTGACTGCTTTTTCAGTTTTTAAAGCACATAAGGAAAGCAAGACTAGGTGAGGTGAACCTATTTTATTCCCCTTTCATCCTCCACTATTTCCTCCATGCAAAAGCATGTATGAGATGCCATTTCACCACTCATTAGCTTGCCCATGCACTCTTTCCAATTCGTGAGCCTCATGACATATTTGGGATCAGCTTTTTACACCTATGGGGGATTTGCCTATTTTGGGTAAGCCTGCTTTATGCTAGATTTGGATGCTTCCTCATGCATTCGATTTCTTCATGTATTCTATTTATTCATCAGCCTATGATATTACAAGGTTGGCTATTGTACACTGAGTTAATATAATTTTGTGTTACAGCTCCATTTTCAGTCTCCATTGTTGACAATTTTGCATGATCAATTGTAATTTGTTGTGAGTGAAATTAATCTATTGCTGGTCAGAATTTCTACACCCATGCCTCCGACCAGCATAGAGGATGTGACCCAAACTTTAATCACATCAGTCTAAGATCCCCATGAACACGTACATGATAAAAATTGCATAAACAGAGTGTTACGGGGAAATGCATTACAGTGAAACATGCAAATATTCCATTCATTTTTCATACACAGTGGAAACCACATACATTTATACAAGCATTTGACATGTTCATTACATTCATTAACAGTAAATATAGTTGCAGAAGTAAAAATGGACAAGACTACTTATCTTAAGGTGAATTCATTTCGCAACCAGCTACGTTGCTGCAACGTTCCAGCCAACCATAGGCCAGCATGCTCCTTAATCTATCAGCAACGCTGCCACCCATGATCTGGGCATGATGCTCCAAGGAATAAGGGAACAACAGGCTTACACGTAGCCAAGGATACACAAAAACACACATAGCCAAGCCAACAAAGTTGGGTTTATCAGGCCATCAAGGAGTTGGGAAAGGCTCAATGCTAAGCTGGTGAGCTCATTACAGAGCCAAGAACACCTACACTAGAACTAGCCTGACCTCTAAGACACCCAAACAAACCCAACACAAGGAATCAGTCCCTTCTCTGCTACACAGTCCCTCAGGCCCTGCATTCCCTTCCAGTGCTATTCAAGGGTGATGGAGAAGAAGGCCATCCCTCTAGCTCTGTCTGTGTGGTTTCCAGCCACCAGGTTTATCAAGAAAAACTAAGACCCCATCCCTGCTCCCAATACAGTCCGAAGACCAACCATTGCACTCAGGAAATCAATTTAACTATCACAACTTAAACCAGGGAAAATGACTTCAAACCATCTACAGTAGTCCCCAAACGTAACAACAAACACAGCTCATGGCCTGGGGAAATTAACAGCCCCCGAAATGCATCAGTGGATGCGGCTCACAACGTGGGGAAAACTCAACCCGTCCTTGGGCAATGAAGTTGCCAGGAAAACATACATAAACCATGCTAGGAAAGAGATTATAGTTCCCCATCCTGGGTGTGAATGAAAACGACAACGCAGGACCCATGAATCAGTCCATGAGGGAAGAATACAGCCAAACCATCTGTAGATCAGTAGAGGAAAAATACGTGGATAAAAACCAGGAAAATCCTGTGCGTGGAAAACAATCCAACCCTGTGAGGAATGAACAGACAATGGAGGTCCTGCATGAGGAAAAACAGCTCCATTTTTGTCTGTGGATGAACAAAGAAAAGGAAGGACACGAAAATTGGAAGTGCGTGAGCCTTCAGTACAGTCGTGGAGAGAGAAATATCTGCGTGAGAGGATGAACAACAAAATCGTGGGTAGAGTGTGCATGTGGGTGAGGACTGACAGTCCTGCCACCCCACTTCCAAGACCATAACTGCCTCAACCACCAGCAGCCTTTATTAATGAAAGTGGTTGGAATAAAACAAAGGAAGAAGACATATGGGTTTTTCTCTCATTGGCCAAGGTTGACAATTTACCCCACCCCTATCCTTGTGAAAATCATGCCCCTTTCTCATTTTAGTTGCCGCGATCATAGCTGGTCAGGTTCATTTTTAATTATAGATGCATATTTACATAATGACCATCATAATATATGCCGCATGCCCCGATATACCATCGGTAACAAT
Source organism: Pseudotsuga menziesii (assembly GCA_001517045.1). Taxonomy (NCBI): domain Eukaryota; kingdom Viridiplantae; phylum Streptophyta; class Pinopsida; order Pinales; family Pinaceae; genus Pseudotsuga; species Pseudotsuga menziesii. The sequence goes on from LPNX010955469.1 coordinate 23,320, forward strand.
TCAAATCCAAAACATAACATAACCGATTAAGGGTGGGGCCTTGGCCTTTAGCTCCACACCCTAATCATTTACAATTTATACATCATATACATCTAATGTAATGGGGTCAAAATCAGGACATTACATTCCCCTCCCCCTTCAATAGCACTATCCTCAGTGCTTTACAAAATTTGAACAAAATGCTACACTGGTATCGCCTCAGTGTTCCGCAGAATTGAAAAAAAATGGATGTTCCAATCGCATGGCATCCTCCAGCTCCCATGTAGCCTCTTCAGGTCCAAAGTGCTCCCATTGCACCTTTACCTGACCTATGGCTCGGTTCCGGAGCATTGTGACCTTCCTATCGAGGATGCGCATTGGCTCGATTCGGAACTCTCCCTCGGGTTCCACCTGAATAACATCCCAATTTATCACATGGTTATGATCATGTACATATCTCTTAAGAAAAGAAACATGAAAAACATTATGAGCTCTAGTGCTAGCAGGCAATGCAAGTATATATGCAACTGGCCCTATCCTTTCAAGCACTTCAAACGGCCCACAATATATTGGTGACAACTTGGCACAACTTCCAAGCTTCAAGGAACTCTTCCTTGCCCTCACTCTGAGGTAAACATGATCCCCAACACTGAACTCCCTGTTCACCCTATGCTTATCGACATAGCTTTTCTGTCTGTCCTGTGCTGCTTTTAGGTTCTGCCTGATCTTGACAACCTCTTGCTCCATTTCCTTGAGCAATTCTGGTCCAAGCACAATCCGGTTCACTGGATTATCCCAAGTCACTGGTGTCCTACACCTTCTTCCATACAAAGCTTCATACGGACTCATCCCCAAGGATGCTTGATGTCCATTGTTATAAGCAAACTCTACCAAGTGCAAGTAATCTTCCCACTTGGTTGGTTTGCCCATTACGTACATGCGAAGCATGTCTTCAAGTGCCTGATTAACTCTTTCTGTCTGAGGATGGTATGCAGTGCTGAAGTTTAGCTTTGTACCCAAGTCTGCAAACAACCCCTTTCAAAAGTTGGAAGTGAACTTGACATCCATATCAGAGACTATTGCCTTCGGCAATCCATGCAATTTGAAAATCTCCTTTATGAAGATCTTTGCAACATCATCCGTCGTATGCATAGACTTCACTGGTATAAAATGTGCTGCCTTAGTCAACTTGTCTACCACAACCATGATGGAATCATGTTGTCTCCAAGTCATTGGAAATCCTGTAATAAAATCCATGGAAATAACTTCCCATTTCCATTCCGGAACTGGCAAAGGCTGCAACAAACCTGCTGGATGTTGATGCCCAACCTTTACCTGTTGACATTTCATACATCTTGAAATGTACTCAGCCATATCCCTTTTCATTCCTGGCCAAAAGTACCGCTTTCTAGCTGTAGCGATTGTAATCTGATATCCTGGGTGACCAGAATATGGAGCTTGATGGATTTCATCCATAACAACTCTCCTCAAATCTGCTACATCTGGAATATAAATTCTACCTTTATAAGTGAGAAGTCCATATTCTTCCAATTTATATCCCTCATACCTCTTCTCGAGACTTTGCTGCTGCAATTTGTCTTTTACTTGCTCATACAATTCATCTTCGGCAACATGATTGGCAATCTGCTGCCTCAAATCTGATTGGCAAATACTAAGAGATGCCACATGCATCTCTTGCACTTTCCTGCTGAGTGCATCAGTTACCTTATTCTCTTTTCCCTTTATGTGCTTGATTTCAAAATCAAACTCACATAAAAACTCCAGCCATCTTGCTTGCCTAGCATTCAGAGTAGGCTAATCAAATAGGTACTTCAGTCCACAATGATCTGTCCTGAGCTCAAATCTCCTTCCCATCAAGTAATGTCTCCACATCTTGAGAGCATGTACTATGGCTGCAAGCTCTAGATCATGAGTGACGTAGTTCTTCTCATGCTCCTTCAACTTTCTTGACTCATAACATATCACGTGGTTGTCTTGCATAAGGACTCCTCCAAGCCCTTGTTCGCATGCATCGGTACACACCACAAAATCTTTCTCTGGATCTGCAATCTTCGATACTGGTGCACTGGTGAGAAGATTCTTCAACCGCTGGAAACTTTATTCACATCTCGATGTCCATTCAAACTTCATCCCCTTCTTTTGCAAAGAAGTGATAGCATGTGCAACTTTGGAAAATCCCTCAATGAATCTCCTGTAGTATCCTGCAAGTCCCATAAAAGATCTTACATCTGTCACATTTCTTGGAGTAGGCCAATTCGTAATGGCTTCTATCTTTTCGGGGTCCACAGATATACCCTCCTCTGAGATAATGTGTCCCAAATACTGAATTCTATCTCTATAGAATTCACACTTGCTCAGTTTTGCATACAATTGATGCTCCCTGAGAAAACTCAATGTCAGTCTCAAATGCTCTTCATGCTCTTCCTCATTCTTAGAGTAAACGAGAATGTTATAAAGGAAAACAAGCACAAACTTGTCCAAATACATGCTGAAGACACTATTCATGAGGCACATAAATGTAGCTGGTGCATTCGTGAGACCAAACGGTACCACTACAAACTCATAATTCCCATACCTTGTCCTGAAGGTTGTCTTATGAATGTATTCATCCTTGATTCTCACCCGATGGTAACCAGACCTTAAGTCAATCTTGGAAAATACCCTTACTCCTCTCATTTGATCAAAGAGGTCATCAATCCTAGGCAAAGGATATTTATTCTTCACAGTAAACTTGTTCAACTGTCTGTAATCAATGCATAACCTGAGTGTACCATCTTTCTTCTTGACAAACAGAACTGGTGCTCCCCAAGGAGACACACTCGGTCGGATATACTTCTTTTCCAACAACTCTTGCAGTTGCATCTTCAATTGTAGCATCTCCAGTGTACTCATTCTATAGGGTTCCTTGGACACTGGTGCTGCTCCTGGCACAAGTTCAATTGTGAAGTCAATGTCCCTCTTTGGAGGAAGCCCTGGAATCTCATCAAGAAACACATCCCTGAATTCCTGTAACACCTGATAGTCCTCCAACCTCAGAGTTTCATCTCCTGATGTTTCCAAAATATGAGCTGCATACAACTAGCAACCCTTCCTACAGAACTTCTTTAACTGCATTGCTGAAACTTGTCTTACTGAAATCACCTTTGGAATGCCTTTCACAACTACTAGGTTCCCTTCTTCATCCATGCATTCGAAAGTCTTATTGTAACAGTCAAGCTTCACCCTGTGAGCTTCTAACCAATCCATTCCAATGATAACATCATAGGAACCAAGCGGTAGCACATTCAGGTCTATACAAGTGACCAACCCATTCATGACCAATGGACATTTCTCTATCATTTCACTGACCTTCCTCTTAGTTCTAGTGGCTAGCTGAACTAACCAAGACTTCCTATGCTTTACTTTCTTAAAAGCACAAATCTCCACTACTCTAGGAGTAATGCAACTGTGTGTAGAACCAGGGTCAATCAAAATAGAAACATATTGCTCAATAATCTTACCTGCTACTTCAACCACAGTTGACTGGTGATCCACTTGACGGTCCTCCAGTGCTGCATAAATCCTAGGAACTTCCCTTGCTACTTGACCCACTGTTTCTACTTCTTGAACATTATAAGCTGGCCTTGCACCCTCGTTCTCGAGTGGACAATTTCTGCGCATGTGGGGTCCTCCACATTTCCAACACTGAAGTGGCCCTCTATTCTGTTGTGGATCCTTAGGCTTTTCTCCTATCACTCCAACTGGCTTACTCGCAGCTTGGAAGGGCTGCTTCTGCTGATTCTTGAAGCTAGAAGGTTTGAAACCTTTCTTTCTTTGGTCAAACTTCTCATTCTTCTTGTCCTTCCATGCCTTATCGAAATATTCTTACCTTTTCTTTTCTCATAGCAATACTTAGCCTTTCTTATCGCTTCTTCAAGAGTTCTAGGTTCATAGAACTCAATTCTATCTTTGTAAGACTGAGGTAATCCACTCAGAAAACGTTGGACCTTTAATTTTTCATCTTTGATGTACCGAACATACCTCAATAGCTCCAAAAACTTATTAGCATACTCTTCCATGGTCTGCTGTCCCAATCTCAGCTCATGGAACTCCTTAATCTTGTCATCATAATACCTGTCAGAGAGGTATTTCTGCTTGAAATACTTCTTGAACTGTTTCCACTTAATCCTCCTTTCACTGATCCTCTTCACTTGCTTGAAGTGTTCCCACCAAATGGATGCTCTTCCATTTAGATTGAATATGGCAACTCTTGCCTTCATGTTTCTTGAATAATCATGCACTTGAAAGTACTTCTTAATACCAAGAAGCCAAGCTTCAGCCTCTTGTCCAGTATTTACCTCACCATCAAATGTAGGAGGTTTAGCTTTCTTGAATTCATCTCGAGTGCGATCCCTATGGTGTCTCTTTCTTTTTCTTTTATGAGAAGAAGAACTAGAATCCCCGCTGGATTCTTCAGAATCAGATGTTCCACTAGAAGTTCTTCTCCTTCTCCTAGTACTGCTCTTACTGCCTTCTGGTGTTGTTGTACCTTGTCCAGAGTCTATATTCCTTTGCAAGTCTGTCAAACTTTGCAGCATAGCAGCATTCAACTGATGCTACTCCTCCTGGGCTTTAATTAAGCTTCTCATAGTGGCTGCAACATTTGACGCTGTCTCTTGGAATCTCCTTCCATTAGACTCTATGTCGTCATTTATATTACGTACATTTTCTCCCATGGCATCTTCTGCTCACTCATAAGAATCCTGAGAATCATACCCATCATGAGTTCTCATACTGAACCACCACTTGTTTATCAAATGCACTATCTGGAATACTTCCCTTGAAGGTGACTATGACTCTGCAATGTGTTAGTAACACAATTGTTAGATGCATAATATTGATATAAAACAACATTACTTACCTTCTCTTGAAAATTATAAATTACGAGTTTCCCAAAACATAGAATTTTCTCCATCAAAGATTGTCTATCTAAGGGGGACGACGGGGGTCAAGGGGGCTTTCCCCCTTGTGGCTTCCGCCACTACAAGGCGGGTTGAGGGTAGCGCCCTCATTTTTTTTTTGTAAATTATTGATTTTCGCGCAATCTGGCACATAAGATCCTTGCCACTTCTCTCCTTCTCATCCCATGAGAATCCACTGGAAAACTGCTTGAAAATCCCACTGAAAACAGTCGAAATTTGCTGAGAAATCCCATGGGAAATTCAAAATTTCCTTGTACAGAATCGGCTCTCGGCTGTCTTCCCACATCGGAAGTCTTATCACTTTCGCTTCCGCAACGGCGGCACACAAACCACTTTCACTTCCAATTGGTGAACTAACTTTTTGACTAGCATCAGCGTCGGTAGTCTTTCTCATCAGAAGACTTAGCACTTTTGCTTCCGCAACGACGGCTCATGAAACGCTTTCTCTTCTGACTGGCGGCTGTTTACTTAGAAAATTTCCACTTCAGGCGTCGGTGATCTTTGCACATCAGAAGCCAAATGACTTTGGCTTCCGCAACGGCGGCACACCAAAGGCCAACTCCTTTCGACGACCACTCTTTACTTGGAGAAATTTTTAACTTTTCGGTGCCGGCAGACTTCTGACATTGGAATCCAAATGAATTTGGCTTCCGCAATGGCGGCTCGCCAAACCTTAACTTCTCCGGATCGGCATCAGTAGCCTTAGATATTTTGGCTTCCGCAATGGAGGTCGGGAAACCACTTTCTCTTCCGCAACGGTGAAAGTCAATTCTGCTAATGGCCCGACTGTTCAACGCTTCAACAAAATTTTTGAATTTTTACAATCTTCCACTGCTTGCTGTTGGGTAGAAGAAACACTGCCTCTGTCACTGCAATCCTTCAAGGCTCATGTAGGACCATGTTGCAACATGAGCTCTGATACCATACTGTCACGTCCCCATGCCTCCGACCAGCGTAGAGGACGCGACCCAAACTTTAATCACAGCGGGCTAAGAGCCCCATGAACACGTACATGATAAAAATTGCATAAACAGAGTGCTGCAAAGAAATGCATTACAGTGAAACATGCACAGATTCCATTCATTTGTCATACACAGCGGAAACCACATACATTTCTACAAGCATTCGACATGTTCATTACATTCATTAACAGTAAATATAGTTGCAGAAGTAAAAATGGACAAGACTACTTATCTTAAGATGAATTCATTCCACAGCCAGCTACATTGCTGCAACGTTCCACCCAACCATAGGCCAGCGTGCTCCTTAATCTCTCAGCAATTCTACCACCCCCGAGATGGGCATGATTCTCCAAGGAATAAGGGAACAGCAAGCTTACACATAGCCAAGGATACACAAAAATACACACAGCCAAGCCAACAAATTTGGGTTTATCAGGCCATCAAGGAGTTGGGAAAGGCTCAATGCTAAGTTGGTGAGCTCATTACAGAGACAAGAACACCTACACCAGAACTAGCCTGACCTCTAAGACACCCAAACACACCCAACACAAGGAATCAGTCCCTTCTTTGCTACACAGTCCCTCAGGCCCTGCATTCCCTTCTAGTGCTATTCAGGGGTGATGGAGAAGAAGGCCAGCCCTCTAGCTCTATCTGTGTGGTTTCCAGCCACCAGGTTTATCAAGCAAAACTAAGCCCCCATCCCTGCTCCTAATACAATCCGAAGAACAACCATTGCACTTAGGCAATCAATTTATCTATCACAGTTTAAACCAGGGAAAATGACTTCAAACCATTTACAGCAGTCCCCAAACATAACAGCAAACACAGCTCATGGCCTGGGGAAATTAACAGCCCCCGAAATGCATCAGTGGATGTGGTTCACGTGGGGAAAACTCAACCCATCCTTGGGCAATGATGTCGTCGGGAAAACATACATAGACCATGTTGAGAAAGATATTATAGTTCCCCAGCTTGGGAGTGAATGAAAACGACAACGAAAGACCCACGAATCAGTCCGTGAGGGAAGAATACAGCCAAACCATCCGTAGATCCGCAGAGGAAAAATACGTGGATAAAAACTAGGAAAATCCTATCCGTGGAAAACAATTCGACCCTATGAGGAATAAACAGACAATGGAGGTCCTGTGTGAGGAAAAACAGCTCCATTTTTGTTTGTGGATGAACAAACAACAAGAAGGACACGAAAATTGGAAGTACGTGAGCCTTCAGCACAGTCGTGGAGAGAGAAAGATCTGCGTGAGAGGATGAACAACAAAATCATGGGTAGAGTGTGCGTGTGGGTGAGGACTGACAGTCCTGCCACCCCACTTCCAAGACCATAACTGCGTCAACCACCAGCAACCTTTCTTAATGAAAGTGGTTGGAATAAAACAAAGGAAGAAGACATATGGGTTTTTCTCTCATTGGCCAAGGTTGACAATTTCCCCCACCCCTATTCTTGTGAAAATCATGCCCCTTTCTCATTTTAGTTTCCGCGATCATAGCTGGTCGGGTTCATTTTTAATTATAGATGCATATTTACATGATGACCATCATAATATATGCCGCATGCCCCGATATACCATCGGTGACAATTCAAATCCAAAACATAACATAACCGATCAAGGGTGGGACCTTGGCCTTTAGCTCCACACCCTGATCATTTACAATTTATACATCATATACATCTAATGTAATGGGGTCAAAACCGGGACATTACACACAGCCACAACAACAGAAGATAGATTGACTACCTCTTCCGCGAAACAGGAAATATCACTGGCGATCGGAAACTCTAATGATTACGGAGGAATAGTCCTATTCATAGCCGCAACGGAAGACAACGAATAGACTATGGGTCCCGCGAGACTATTACGTCAATCAACGTCGAAGCCATTTAATGCTAAACGTATCCACAGTATTGGCGATTAGAAACACTAACAACGAGCGGATAGTTAACAAAGCAGCCACAACGATGGAGATCATAAGGACTAGCCCTTCGATCAATAGTCATAAATGGCTCCGATGGCCAAAAGAAAGCAAATCAATTAAAGGTATGAACAATAAAAACCATGGAATCGGTGAGGATTAAAACTTTTCGTCGGGTCATTCATCGTTTCCATTCCGAAACGTCAGTGACATAGATAACTAATGCCCTGACGCAATCATTAACAGACTTTCGCTAGTGAAAACAATCAAAGTTAAGCATAAAGGTTTGAACCAATAAGAATACGGAATTGTCAATAGTAAATATATGGGCTTTGCGACCATGATAAAATGAAATGGCCAACAGTCCAAAAAAGAGAATTGAAATAAAAGTGCATCGGTGAAAAACCATACTTTCCATCGGGACAATCATCATTTAGTTTCCACAACGACGGCCGCATAGGGAACTAAAGCTCTGACTCAAACATGAATAGGTTTCCGATAGTGAGTAGAAAAATCATCGAAATAGGAAAAATCACCGAAAACGTTAAGTTCTTGGAAAAATTTAAAGTTTTGCAGCGGTTAAATAGTTTGTTTCATCTTTGAAACAGCGGCGGCATAGAGAAGAAAAACCCTGACTCAAACTTCAACCAAACTCCGATAGCGATACAATCGAAACAACGAAAAATTTCTAAGTTCCACAGTCAAAGCATTGGCATTTTTTTTTTAGGTCATTCAACTTCTGAGATGAAAGAAAAACAATCAACCTCAAAATCCAAATTTATAGCAGAGAAAATAGAGTTCAGGAATCCAAACACTCACAGGCAAGATAAAATAAAAAGGAGGGTCCAAAATTTCAAAAATTTGGGAAAATAGTTGCAGCTGCAACACCACCTCAACCTAGGGAACTAGTAGGTTGGTGAAACATTATTTACAAGTAGTATTATATGTATGGGGACATGACATGACCCAATATCATATAACAAAAAAAAAACCAGAATGATGGAATTTTAGGATTCCAACTTGCATTCAAGTAGATACTACATTATGAAACACCTAACGATAAATGCAGAAAGTTGGGATCGATTACAATGGTAGATATGAATTGGGTGATTACACCTACTCCAACTCTTCATACATTAAGTGCATTAAATTGAAATATTATATTATATGCATGATGACATATGAAGGCTTTGATGGCCCCCTCAACACTTTCCATAAGATTTCTTTCAACTTCAGCTTTGATAGCTTCCACTTTCCCAAGGTTGACCGAATGGAGTTTCTGTCGAACTGGATTGAAATTATTATAGGTTTTAATATTTTGTTCAACTATTCTAGTTTATATTCCTACAATATCCTCATAAGAATAGGCAAATAAATCACAAAATTCTTTCAGAACAATTCACACCAATGCATATGTTTTCGACGAAATTAGGTTTTTTGGAGATATTGATCAATATGGTTTCAAAAATGTTAGCCATATTAAATTCGACAGATACTTTGTATTGATCCAAAGGCTTCAATGTTCAATCAATATCTCTAGGTAAATTCACACAAAAAATCCACTATCTATCTTATCTGTAGCTGGAAAGAAATACGAGTGATGATGCAAATCATCCCAGGGATGATCATGCCCCATTAGAGTTTCCAGGATAGCATCATTTGATGGAAATAATATATATGAACAATAAAGAGAATGAGATGAATCAACATCCCAAACAAGCTAATTAATATGATCCAACTCCTCATCAGGTGAAGAATCAATGTCTATTGTAGTCTATTGAATTGCTTGGTAAGTTATTGCAACTGCAGACAAAGGTGAAGTCATTCTATAATGTTGATATTATTCCATTGAATATGATGGATTAGGAAGAGTCCAAGGATAATAGATATATGATGTTAAAAAAGAATCTATTCGTGGAACAATGACTTCCTTAGCAACCGAAACTAGACTATAACTAATAAAGAAAGTAGGATCTGGGATATTAAAAGTTCCCATCAATGAAGGATACATTCCCACTCCAATATTTTTGGTCACTGAGTGTGACTTATCAATCCATCGAACATTTGATATTGGAGGTGCATTAAGGTTAGTCTGAGTTAATAGTGATGATTTTTTCTTCATGAGGAAAACATAACACTTAGAAAAGTGATGATATAATGCAAGTCATTGCATATGTCTATATTCCTCCTAACAAAAGATTGTAATTGTTTGGGGCATCAACCACTTCCACCTATACACAAAAAAATTTCCCTCCCAATTGGACAAGAAAGGAAAAAATGATTCCATGTGGTCTAAAATACCATCCATTAAAGGCAGTAAGCAATGTAGGTTATGGAGCAAGTTCTAGAAATCCAATGGCTTTCCAACTATAAAATTGAGCGCATAGATCTATGGACCAACACACAACTCACAATATAGATCAGACAATTTTACTCAGAAATTGAAGAATGAAACAATGCAAAAATGGCTTACAACTGTGAATGCTTTCATTAATTAAAAGTAATTGGATAATTAATTACAATGTAATACAATGGTATTAATAACCAGTCAATTCGAATGCATGAGAGAGGAATTCGAATTGATTGACTCTACCTAACTACATGGATAAATGGACATGTCTAAATCATTATCGGAGCTCAACTAGTTAGCCCCAGTTGCCTCAATCAGTGCACCAGTTGGTTAGACTAAGTTAACTAGCCTAACTGAATGTGGTAGGTGAGTAATTACGCCTTACCACATGCAATCAATCAATGAATAGAGATAAATGAATGTAATTGGATGTAACTGAATGTAACTAACTCCTAACTAGGCTTAACTAGTCACTAACTGAACTCAACTGAAGGAGGTTGGTTTCAGCACTCTCCCAGTGGCTCCTAAAATGTATGGATTGGTCTAGGAGGCTCCTAAACTGATGCATGCAAGAGAAGTCAGTGTCATTTAGCCTCAACTAATGTTCCCCACACTCTAGTAACTGGTACATGTGGCCCAATTAGGCCATGTGGACCCAATGATGTTAGTGACTAAATATAGACTGAAAGACTCCCAATTTAGACATGATTGACCAAACTGGACAAGGGAGGATTACAATACTAACACCCCCCTTGAATGCTAAATTGGACAGTTTGTGGGCCCTGGTAACTAAGACCATAGGTCACCCATTACAGCTAAAACAAGGTAACTACTTAATACAAGGAATCAAGGAAAAAACCACATGGGAAAAATCTCCCCCTCTAACTAAGCAAGTAGAATCAGGATTCAAGTTTGAAAAACTTGAAAATATGTTGCTGCAACCTTCATCTCTGTGGTGTAGTGAAGCAACATGCATGATGTTCTGTGCACAAGTGTCCTAGGGCCTAGCATGTAGACTTCTCCATCTTCTCCCAAAATGATGATGGAAGGAAGGAGGAATGTAACCTTTGCCTCTTTTGGATGAAGAGGTCTATAATCCACTCTATTCTTCTGAAATCAGTGTAATTGATTAGACCTTTCCATGTAGCATCTCACAGGGAGTTTGTTGCATCTCTTTGAAGGAGGTGATATTACATGACATAACACAAGGTTTTTTTTTTTCTGTGTTTCAGATGAATTTCCAGTCATCTTCCTAGCTTCCCACTTTGGAGTAGGGACTGGATCTAGATCTGAATCACCCTGAATCTCAATCTCATAAAATGATACAACTGGTTCTACAATACTAGTGGAAACTACAAAAGAACTATATGGAATGTTTTTACCTCCCCTTTCAAGTGGCAGCTAAGAGTGCACTGGTTCTGAAAATGGCAAGAAGTGTGAGAACTCATATGCCTTGGAGGCATGATTTGCAACACCCTTCGCTATGATGTTCCTAGTAGACATATATATGATATCCACTAAGTCAGGACTAAATATCACTCGCTTTGGAGGTCCAGTATGAGTCATCTGGTATACAGATAACAAATTTGCAGCTAAGGAGGGCACATAAAGCACATCTTTGAACTTTCCATGTTCAAGCTTGATGGAACCCTTCCCTTTGGCTTGAATTTGACTATTATTCCCCATATAAATACTAGGGCCATCAAAATACTATAAAGAAGAGAATGATTCTATGGATGCAAAAATATGATTGGAAGCTCCATAATCAATGAGGAAGGCATGTGTTATTGAACAACTGGCCTTTAGTGCATGGCATCTCTCATCATGTTCTTAAGTTTCTTCTCTATGTTCATCCTTCCTTGCACCAGTAGGTATAGTGATGTTATGTTTCTCTAGAAGAATAGTCATTTCATTAATTTTTGTTCTCATACAGGAGTTTTCTGGATGAAAGCCCTTTCCACAGTAAGAACAAAGGGTCTTTTCTTTGTCATTCTTCTTGCTTCTCCTTGAACCCGAGGGATGATATGACTATTCTTTCTCCACAGGAGGCTCATTCTTCTACTTCCCCTTACCATTCATATCCTTAGGTCCTCCGGCAACCAATTCTTGATCTTTGGAAGATCGAATGATCCCCATTTGGATCAACTTGTCATGCTAATTGCTAAGAGACTCAATGAAGGCATTAAGAGTTGGCATCTTCCAATTTGGTGTAGTGAGATTCCCAAAATGAAAGGTTGATACAAAGACTGAGTAGTCTGCACCAAGTTTTGAGAGGATGGCAAGGATGATTTTATCAGCATCCTTCTCAACCTTGCACAAATTCAACTAGAACACCAGGTGCTTGAATTTGGTGAATAATTCATTTATAGTTTCGAAGTTGCCTGGCTGAAGAGAAATCAGCTCATTCTCTAGATGATAGATCCTCATGTAATATTTCTTATAAAATAAGGAAGCAAGCTTATCCAAAACCTCCTTGGCAATTTTATTTCAATCCATTGATATGAAAGAGAAGATCTCTAGAGATTGACAGACACATGCATCTGTAAGCTTCATCAAGCCTATTCCAATATTTTTATTTGTCAACATAATGAACTGGCCTTGCCTCTATCTACATTGTGAGTTTGAAAAGTATTTTGGATTGAAGCTGCATCTCCATGTCCTCCTTCCACTGGTGGTAGTTGAAAGGAGTGAGAAGCCCCATTGGAGGGGCCATTGTGAATGCAATGAAGGAGACTGATCGGTTGTACTGAATGCAGTGAAGGAGACTGAAAAACTTGTAAATCACACAATCAAATAGACAAAGTAAGGTCGATAGCCTGCACTTTTGGAATTTTCTTCACACCCAGCTTAGTTAATCAAGCAAGATTGATAAAAAATTCCTTTGCTTAGGATTTATGTGGTAAATTCTCTGCTTCTGGTGTAGTCCTGGAAGGAGAAATTTTGCTCATAATTTTTTTATATCCAAGTATGAATCTATAGTAGGAGAAGTGTCACGTCCCCGACCCTCCGACCGGCAAAGAGGACGCTACTAACACCAAAAAAACAAGCAAACAGCCCCCATGAACATGAACAGGGATAAATGTTGATACTAAAAACAAGCTTAACAGAATGCATACCAAGATGCATAATCCATCATACAAGATGCATAAAACATACAAGGGTACATAGCTACTCAACATTCAGCTGAAGCAACACACACATTGCAGAGATCAAATAGTCATGAGTACTTATCTTTTAATGAAGAAATCTCCCGCAACTAGCTGCGTCACTGCAACGTTCCACCCAACCATAGGCCAGTGTGCTCATCAATCTCTCAGCAACACTGCCACCCCTAAGTTGGGCATGATTCCTCAAGGAATAAGAGTCAACGCAGGCTTACACATAGCTAAAGTTTGCCAATCAGCCAAACCCACACAACAGGGTTTTACCAAGTCATCAAGGAGCTAGGAAAAGCTAAATGCCAAGCTGGTGGCCTCAACACCAGTCTTCTCATGCATACACAGCCTCCAATCCCACTCTCAATAGTCCGAAGAACAACCACTGCATACCGCAGAAAAACAATCCCTTCATAGCTCTGTGAAGACAACCAGATGAGACTCCCAACAAAGGTGAAACACAGCTCAAGCCACAAGCAACTCAGAGTTTTTCTTGGCCCTAGCGTGGCCAAAACAACTCAACAGCAACCCAAAACCAGGGTACATCAATAGCCACAACCTCACAATGAATGATGGCAACAATCCACAATCCCAAAATAGAGGACGGGGAAAACTCCCAGCATAGACATGGGAAAACACAGCCAACAGATGTGGAATTAGCAGTCGTCCAACATCCAAGAACCCACACAAACAACTCCTTAATGCAAACGCTGAATAAAGTTACACTGACAGAAAAAATGGGGGAGAACAACTTTCAACCTGTGCACAAGGGGAAAGACATAGTCCAAAAATGGAAGAAGGAAACACATGCACAGTCTGAAAAGGAAGAAGGAGATCAGAATCTCCACATCATCCAAAATCGTGGAAGAACGACAACAACCCAAAACATGGGTGAAACCAACGGCAAGCCTGAATCACGGGTTAAACCAACAGCAAGGAAGAATCGTGGCTGAAAACCATAGTTATTCACATAGACAGCAGACATCGTGCCCTTGAGGCCTCTCTTCTAGCTCGCTGCATGCACAAACCAAAGGAGAACCCCGACTGGTGCATGAGGAAAAATAGAACGTCTCTCTGCGTGAGGATCCGAATTCCCTAGACCACACTCGTGAAGGTGAAGACCAGGCGTGAGGATGAACAAAAAATAGCCCTGCGTGAGGATGGAACAGACCCAAAACAATGGAGGAATGGAGAGAGAGGAAAGAGTGGAATGTCACTCCTCTGCCCCAGCGACATGAAGAGGAAGAATCCGCTGGTGGAGTGGGCATGTGGGCAAGGACTGATAGTCCTACCATAGCCACCACTACTCAGCAATAACTACCTCAAATACTCCACAAAACATTAAAGAGGTTGGATGAGACAATGGAAGATGGAAAATCCAAACAAGGCTTTCCCCCCCAAAGACCAAGGTTTGACATCCCCCACACCCTTATCCTTTGGAATCATGCCCTTTTCATTTTAACGTTACACTGTCATAGCTGGTTGTGGGTTTATTTTTAATTGATGTGCGTGTTTACATGATTCCGAATTATAATGTGTCGGATAGCATGATATACCATCGGCAACTATCCCCATTGCCGAAATATACACAACCAAATCGATGGTGGGGATTTTGCCTTTAGCTCCTCACCATGATTAATTACAATATATACATCATGCAAACAGGGTCAAAACCGGGGTGTTACATTCCCCTCCCCCTTGGAATAACACCGTCCTCGGTGTTCCAATACATAGGAATACATATACAACATATATACAATTGCACATCAAAATTTCAAAATTTTGCAGATCTGTCCCACGTTCAATTATTTACTATGAACATGCAAGACCAAGCCCCTTGGCTTCCATGAACTTCTCCTGCTGGTTCTTAGCTCTCAGCTTATCCCGAAGCCTAGGAACTTTGCGACTATTGCCCTCATCATGTTCCCTCATTGGGAAGTCCTGACTTAAATGATGTCCTCTGCATTCCCAGCATTTCACTGGCTGCTTCATCTTTACCTGCTCAATTTCCTTTGAGTATTCATGCCTGGACCGTTTCTTAACGAGTCGCTTGGACGAATGTCCCATCACTAATCCATCGTCCTTTCCTTTGCCAATTGCTCCCAGAAGGCTTTTCACCTCCCTTTGCAAACCAATAGAGTCTTGCAAAATTTGGTGGTTCATTTCATTCTGCCTTTTCTATATCTTGAGCATCTCCCCAAGATTTTCTTGGGTCTTGGCAATCATTTGAAGGAGACTTCTAGCCAAGTCCAACAACCTTTGATCTGCTGCCATGATCAATGTGCACTATCGGGTTTCACTTTTCTCACCTTCCCAACAGGCACACGAGCTCATTCATGTCCATTCTTGGGCAGGGAATTAACCATTCCAGCATTCATAATTTACTTTCAGCAAATACACACATTCCATTTTCAGTCATACATGCATTCAACAATCTTTTGTTTTCCCAATGCATAAATATATATATATATATATATATATATATATAATTAAAAAGGGCAAGAGAGAGCGGCAAGATTTTTTCCCCTCTTTGTTTTGTTCCATCCTGGAACCCACACCACTGCTATGGCTTTTCATGTTCTCAGCCTCTTTCACTTCACCGTGAATGCTGGACCAATCCCTCTTGGTCATGACACTTAGTGTCTCTGGTCTATTCCAGACCTCTAAACCATGGAGTCTCTCCACATGGTTTGTCTCAGCTGCTAGGACCTCCACGGTCTTACTAGCACCTTTTTCACTACCGCTCATTCCGAGCTCTCCAGGACAATCACATGTCCACATGCACCCCTAGGATACTCTCCTAGTCCTCGCTCCCAGCGATACCTATATCCAAACATTGAATAGATTCACATGTTTAGTTTATTCTCATCGGTTTTATCTCTAGAACCAAATCTTAAAACATCATAACCAAATCATATACACATGTACATTCATAAGCAAGATAATCCAATACTTATCTGTATTGTGTGTTTTCTCGTTGGTCCACAGGATCCTGCTTCGCTTTGCAAGCCTTGGGATCGCCTATGGACTTGGACGTTAGGTCAGCACATTGGCTGCTCCACAACATCAAATAATTAATGTCCAGCCAGTACACCCACATGTCGACTGGGCTTGGAACTTTATCATGACCATTTCTAGGTCTAAGATCTACTATGGATCCTCAGGCATATAATAGCCCAACATACACATATACCAACATACACTTATATCAACAATAACACATACACTTATATCAATATACACTTATATCAACAATAATACACACTTATGTCAACAATAACCCTTACTCCGCAACCCCTCTCAACAACCATTTACCTTTTACCTTTAGGTTGCAACACCCAACTGTATCTATTTATCCTGTCAACACAAGCAATATAAGCAAACCCATCAGCGTTATTGCTCTAAAACTGTAACCATATTTCATATCATTCACTATCAAGTATTGAGACACCAGGAGTGTGTCCACTCCCTAGGGTGTAATCAATATTGAAAAACCTTTCATGATCCGACATCGGAAAAATGTGCACTCTCTTCCAATGTGTGCCATGTAGGCCCTATTCATACTCAAGCAATTGGTCATCATGGAAATAAAATCAAAACATGTTCTGCATATGGAATTTTAATAATTTGACATGCATATCCTTAGCAAGGGTCACAGAACACTTATCCATTTGTCGACGCAGTATGCCTTCATTAAGGAGGAATGGGGCTCCCTTCTCTAAGTTGACAGTCCCTCGGTTAGCCATCCCAACTCCTTTTCATAGTTCATATCCACACATGTCTTACCGACATAATGTATACCATCTCACTCATGTTGCTTACCAAACATGCAGTGCAAATGAGACATTTCCAAAATGTCCAATGGAGTTTCACCCGAAACCCATTTCCAAAATAAGGGAAAACCTTCCCATGTAGTTTGGCTCTTGCAGGCCATCACACATGATCTTCCTGCAGTGTGTACCCCTGGCACATTCATCAAATAGCCAAACAGTCAATCATTATCTGATAATACAATCCAAATTGATTGTTCCATAACCAAGAAATTACATTAGTAATTAAATTCAATAAGAATTTGCAACTCTGTCTACTACAGAAATTGATTTGCTTAGCAATGAGGTGATCCTCCTTTGTGGGTCTCTTGTAAGCAACACTACTATGCCCATTATAATTTTATGCTTCTAGCATAATATGAATACCCACTTACAATGCATCCTCCTGACACAATCTTATGCAAGCCAACAATGATTAGTAGTCGTCAGCAATTTCTTAAATCCGAAATTCACAATTCAAATTTAACAACCCATTATGCATACCAACTATTTTCATAGCCATGAGACTTTTCTCATAAGGTTTGGCTCTTCACATGGTAGATTCCGGAATTTGTCATGGTCTTACTCTCATTGCCATGCTCTAAGTAATCTACCTGAAACCTGAGCTTCAATCAACCAAACACTTGGTAAGTCTGGATGTATATAACCCTTTCATTACTACAACCATCACGGAAGCATTTTCAGAATTTATAAAATTCAAATACTTCCAGCTGTTAATCACATCAATATTACCAAAACTCATTTACTTCATGCAATCATTATCATACTAACATTTGCAAGGTATAGTCACATCATTCATGCAATTAAATGAAATGTTTAGATACTCCTTACTTCACAAGCGTATCATTTGTACCACCTTGTTCTTCCATAGAGAATTTCCAGCAGCCAACTGATCATGACTATCCTCTTTATGCACTTACTATCCTGCATTCATAACAGCTTTTGAAATGGTTCCTGAATTGTCATCAATTCATCATTTCAGCCATTATTTATTCATAATATCACATGCACTCATCTCAATGCATTCATGCAATGTATCCCTACATTTTCACCTATGCTTATGCAATCAGTCACTCACACCCTTCATATGCATACATTCAATGCATGACTACAAGATTCAGAAAATCTTTTCAATGCATATCCATTCAATGTTACCTTGCATTGATTCAAGAATACTATGCATTCAAACATACCATGCATGGCCTAACCATGACTACTTCATATAGGATGCATTATCATGATCAAGATCATCAGTACTTACTTTCCTTGGGCTACTAAGCTCAACCAATATATACAGGCATGACACCTTTCTATATTCAAATATCCACATGGTATGAGGTCTCTTACCTTTACCACTCCTTGGAGTTTGTCATAATCAAACTCTTACCTTCATGGGTCCTACTTACACCCTTGGCATTACTAGTTTGGTTGGTATCTTGCAGAGGATTGCAGACTTTGCTCACCAACTTTTGATTATGGACTGGTTGCCTTATCCCTTTCTTCATAGGGTTGCTGGTCACATTCATCGACATCAGCAACATACTCAACCATGTCTAGGTTGTCATTGGTTTTTCCACTAATGCCAACAACAATGCAATAGTTATCATTAGTGGTTCATTATAAATATATAATCCTCAATATTCTTACCAACATGTAATATCCTATGCATGCAATTCATTTCAAGTATAAAACTTAGGAATGTAGTTATAATCAGCAAGATAGGGTTTAAGGATATTAATTCTTGCACATGATCTAAGAACTAGGAATCAAAATCATCAAAGAATTATTAACAAATACTCATGAATTGGAAATAATCAGAACCAGAATTGGTTTCCTCTTTGTATATTTAATAAACAATAAAGGGTTACAATTCCCATGCAGAGCAATGGCTTAACTCCATGAAAGAATTCGAATACCTAAAGGACAATTCGAATTCCAAGAGTGAGTCTAGCTTAACTGACTCTTTGCCATGCAATCTCACTCAGTTAACCACTTGACAAAAACCCTAATTGACTCACCAACCCTTAACTGAAGTTGGAGTGCAATAAATGACTTAATCTCAACTGAAGGAGATCAAACACATGTCATAGCAACCAACCATCAAGTGCTAGTACTCCATGACTCCAATAAACCCTGATGAGGTTAACTGAAGCTGAACTGACCATCAGAAGTTGGTGAAGGCGCCTTGTTCACTCCAGCTCATTAAAATAATAATAAATAATCATTAAATAATATATTTAATGAATGGAGGCGCCTTAACTGACTGTAACTGATTGGTTGAACTGAAAGTAACCACCAGTTAACAATTAGGTGCATTAATGTCACACAAATCACCCCTGGAGTGCTCCAGTTAGCCTCCTTAACTGTAGGAGAAGGCTAAGTTAACCTCCTTGACTGTAGGTAGGTGTGGGAGTGACTGGGGTGATGGTAATTAATGCTCCACTGATGTCAATTAAACTTAGGATAGTGATTTAACTAGGCCAATTTGACCGAAAGAGTGAGTATGATGGTAAATGTCTCCAACACCCCCCCTTAAGCTATACTCAGGAAGAGTTAGAAAACATAGATGCATAAAATGCTAGGGCCCTGGAAACTAAGGCCATAGGTCACCCTGTACAATAAAGCAACTAAAACAATGCTCAAAACAAGCTAGGTGAGGAAAAGAGGGAAAACCCAGTGGGAAAAAACCCCCCCTCAAGCTGAACACTGAAAGTAGTCTGGATCACCCTGATGAACTCACCCCCAATAGTGAACGGAGGTAAGTGAACTTCTTTTCTGAAAATCTCTTGGTGAAGATGTCTGCAATCTGCTCATCAGTCAGATAGTATTGCAAAATGATGGTCCTATCATGCACTAGCTCCCTGATGTAGTGCATGTGAATCTCTACATGTTTGGTCCTCTGCCTGGTAATTGGATCCGTGGATATCTTAATAGCACTCTGGTTGTCACAAAAGAGGACAGTGGACATAGTACTACCAAGATCAAACTCTGAAAGAATGCCTTGCAACCAAACTGCTTGGATGCAAGCATTCACCACTCCTCGATACTCGGCCTCTGCTGAAGATAGTGCTATGGCACAGGGGATTCACTTATTGACCAATATCCTAGCACGTTAGTTCATATTGTGGGTTTTAAATTTCTTAAAAATAGGGCCAATATATTGCAGGTATTGGGGGGGATGAGGGGTTTAGGGTGGGACGTCATGGGAGTTTATAAGGATTGGGGAATAAAAAGGGGTGGTGGGGAGGTTTCAGGTATTGGGAGGGGGTTTCAACAAAAGGATTTTGGACCAATATCTACTGAAATTAAGGGTATTCTTTAATATTCCATGATTGCACGTGCTATGTGAGAGGTTCACTAAGTGAAGCCCCCGTGTGCTATGGCAGCCCGCTTTTTTCTTGACCAGCAAATAGGGCCACCACCAAACATGAATACATATCTAGAAGTTGACTTCTGACCAATAGAATCACCCACCCAATCGAAATCTGTGTATCCAACCAGCTCTAGCTCGGAGTCTGCAGCATAGTGAATGTCGTAGGTCCTGGTTCCCTGAATGTACTGGAGGATCCTCTTGGCTGCCTTCCAATGAATATCATGAGGCTGCTGCATGTATCTTGATACAGCATTCATGGCATAACAAATATCAGGCCTAGAATGTGTCAAGTACAACAAGCTACCAATCAGCTGTCGATAGATAGTGCAGTCCATGGGAGGTGTGCTTTTTCCTTCTTCAAGGCTGATCCCTGAAAAGAAAGGGAATGGTGTAGGTATACATTCAGCCATGTTAAACTTGACTAACAGGTCTGAAATGTATTTTGACTGAGTGACCATAATCCCATCAGAATTTTGCTCGATTTCGAGCCCCAAAAATTGTTTTAGAAGCCCCAAATCACTCATTTCAAAGGCATTGTGGAGAGCAGTTTTGATGGCTGAAATGGAGGCAATTGTGCTACCTGTGATCAGTAAATCATCAACATATAAAAAAATAATAATAATATGACCATCATGCTGCTGTAAATACACATTTGGATCTGATCTACATCTCTGAAATTTTTGCGAGAGAAGGAAGGCATCCATCTTGGAATACCACTCTCTTGGGGCCTGTTTTAACCCATATAGTGACTTCTTTAGCTTGCAAACCAAACATGGATCAGTGATGTAGCCCTCAGGATCATTCATGTATATCTCCTCATGAAGATCTCCATGTAGAAAGGCTGACTTAACATCCATGTGATGCACCTCCCAATGCTTGGATGCGGAAATAGCCAAAACAAGGCGGATGGAGTCCATTTTTGCAACCAGTGCAAAGGTCTCATGGTAGTCCACTCCTTGATACTGAGAGAAACCTTTTTCTACCAGAATTGCCTTATATTTTTAGGTGCTTCCATCAGCATCAACCTTTGTCCGAAACACCCACTTGCATTGAACCAATTTCCTTCCCAGAGGAAGAGAAACTAGCTCCCAAGTAGTGTTTTTCTGAAGAGAATTCATCTCTTCATCCATGGCAACTTGCCATCTCAGATCCTTTCGAGCATGGTAGTAGGATTTTGGATCTGAACTAATCATCAAATAGCAAGTTTTGGACAGCAAAATATCAGAACAAGAGAGTGCAATACCCGCTCTTTGGAAATCAAACCGGGTTCTCCTTGGATCATCCGGATTTCCAATGTTGTCTCCTGCGAAGGAGAGTGTCTGTCGGGCCCATGTAGGAAGATGATTTTGCACTTCAGGTTCTAATTCAGTATCTGATGTTTGTGGCACACTGATATCAGAAATCATAGGATCCAAATCAGGGTCATCATCCCCAATTTCATCATCCAAATATTCAGTGGAATAGGAAGGAATTTCAGCAGTTTTCTCCTCCACTAGTTCCACCTCCTGAAGAGGCTCATCGAACTTGACACTTATCTCGATGATGATCTGTTTGGTATTGATATACAGTAGCTTTAATCCTTTAGATTCATCAGGATATCCAATAAACAGACATTCTATGCTCTGCGGTTGCAAAGCCCTTCTTTTATCAAGCGGAATCCGGGCCCATGCAGTGGACCCAAACACCCGTAGGTTAGACACATCTGGCTTGTGTCCAAAGTATGCTTTGAAAGGAGTCTTAACTTTCACTGATGAATGTGGCACCCTATTCTGAATGTATGCTGTAGCATGCATGGCTTCAGCCCACAAATTTGCAGCAAGCTTCTTTGACTCCAACATGCAAGTGGTCATCTCTTTGAGAGACCGGTTCTTCCTTTCTGCTACACCGTTCTGCTGGGGAGTGTAGGGAATTGAATGTTGGACCTGAATACCACTTTGGGAGAATATGGACAGCAACTCATTAATGACATACTCCCCTCCATTATCAGATCTCAGTATCTTGATCTTAAGCCCAGAGGCATTTTCGATCAAAGCCTTTAATTCAAAAAAAATTTCACATACCTCTGATTTCTTTTTGAGGAAGAAAACCCATGTGTATCTTGAAAAATCATCAATAAAGGTAAGGAGGTACCTTGATCCATTCATGGATGTGACAGGAATTGGACCACTGATATCAGAATGTATCAGCCCCAATATGCTTGTAGCTCGGTTTGCCTTCCCCCGATCGAACTTGTGCTCAGGGTGTTTTCCAATCACACAGCCCTTGCAGACTCCCGTGGTTGCCTTGATGGCTGGGAGGCCTTCAACCATGGATTTTTTCTGTAGTTGCTGCAAATATTTGAAATTAAGATGGCCAAACCTCTCATGCCACAGCCTACTAACCTCATTTCCATGAGTTAGCAAAGCGGTGGGATTTTCATCCACAACAAAGTGAGAGAACTCATAGGCTTTTGCATGATGATTTGCATGGCCTTTTGCAATGAGTTTTCCAGATGAAATTTCTGTTATCTCAACATCATTTGGGCTGAAAGAGACTCTCTTAGGAATTCCTGTATGTGTCATTTGATAGACACTAAGGATATTTTATGCTAGAGATGGTACATACAAAACATTAGAAAAAAAACCATTTCTAGATCTACAGTACCTTGTCCTTTGGTAATGATGGCGGAGTCATCTCCCAAGTGGATGGGGATGGATTTGCTGGTATCCAAGGATGAAAAGGAGTCTTTTTCAGCCATCATGTGATTCGAAGCTCCACTGTCAATCATCAGTGATTTGGAATTCGAAGTGCTTGCCATGAGGGCATGACCTTTCTCATGTTGTGGTTCCCGGTCTTGGTGATCTCTCCTCCTAAAGCTCTCTGGAAGATTGATGTGATTACTCTCAAGGAGAGAGGTTGCTTCATCAATATTTTTCTTCATGCAGGCATGTTCAGGGTGAAAACCCTTCCCGCAGTAAGAACACTTGACTCTTTCTTTCCCATTGTGCCCTTTTCCTTTGTTCTTCCTTGAACCAGAAGATTCATCATGCTGCTGATTTTCAAGTCTAGGATTTGGGGTATCAAATTTAGTTTTCTAATTTTTCTGCTGCTTTCCTTTACCCTTTACATCTTTGGGCCCCGTGACATGGAGGGCTTGGTCACGGGAAGATCGGATGATCCCCATCTGGACAAGCTTGTCATGTTCACTAGTGAGGGACTCAATGAAGGCATCGAGTGTAGGCATCTTCCATTTAGGGTTTGTGAGCTTCCCCGCACGGAATGTAGAAACAAAAACTGAATAATCAGGCCCGAGTTTGGAGAGGATGGCTAGGATGAGCTGATCATCTTCCTTCTCCACTTTTCATTGCTTCAAGAGAAAAACAGTATGCTTGAACTTTGTAAAGAATTCATTCAGAGTCTTGAAATTGGAAGGTTGGAGAGACATGAGTTCATTTTCGAGTTGATAAACTCTCATATCATCATGCTGCCCATACAGAGATTCCAATTTGTCCCATATTTGTTTCGGTGTCTTCAGATCCGTAAGATGGAAGAGAAGGTCATCGGAAATAGAGAGGCACAAGAAACCGAAGGCTTCATCCTTCTTGTTCAAGAATCTTGATTTTTCTATGGCGGATCTAGGCTCTGGTTCAGTGTCCATGGCGACTCTAAAGAGTCCTTTGGAATACAGTTGATGCTCCATTTTGAGTTTCCATGTGTGGAAATTTTATGGAGTCAACAAAGGTACTGAGGAGGCCATCTGGATATGCTGTAGCGAATGCTTCACCTGTAGAAACCTGAAAATCAAAACAGAAAAGACAAAATAAGGTCGGACAGCCTGCACATTCTAGGATTTCATCACACCCAGCATAGTCAATCAAGAAATCTTGATCAACAAGTTCTTTACTTGGGGTATTAAGTGGTAAGCCTTGGATTCTGGTGCAATGCTGGAATATTGAGCTCTTGTTTACTTCTCATGGAGAAATCTGTCAAGAATCTTGTTCTTGAGAGTTTGATCTTTGTCCCGCCGTAAGCTCTGATACCATATTAATTCTTGCACATGATCTAGGAACTAGGAATCAAAATCATCAAAGAATTATTAACAAATACTCATGAATTGGAGTTAATCGGAACCAGAATTGGTTTCCTCTCTGTATACTTAATAAACAATAAAGGGTTACAATTCCCATGCAGAGCAATGGCTTAACTCCATGAAAGAATTCGAATACCTAAAGGACAATTCGAATTCCAAGAGTGAGTCTAGCTTAACTGACTCTTTGCCATGCAATCTCACTCAGATAACCACTTGACAAAAACCCTAATTGACTCACCAACCCTTAACTGAAGTTGGAGTGCAATAAATGACTTAATCTCAACTGAAGGAGATCAAACACATGTCATAGCAACCAACCATCAAGTGCTAGTACTCCATGACTCCAATAAACCCTGATGAGGTTAACTGAAGCTGAACTGACCATCAGAAGTTGGTGAAGGCGCCTTGTTCACTCCAGTTCATTAAAATAATAATAAATAATCATTACATAATATATTTAATGAATGGAGGCGCCTTAACTAACTGTAACTGATTAGTTGAACTGAAAGTAACCACCAATTAGCAATTAGGTGCATTAATGTCACACAGATCACCCCTGGAGTGCTCCAGTTAGCCTCCTTGACTGTAGGAGAAGGCTAAGTTAGCCTCCTTGACTGTAGGTAGGCGTGGGAGTGACTGGGATGATGGTAATTAATGCTCCACTGATGTCAATTAAACTTAGGATAGTGGTTTAACTAGGCCAATTTGACCGAAAGAGTGAGTATGATGGTAAATGTCTCCAACAAAGGAAACTTCCCTTTTCAAGTCCCACATCCTCGCATGGAACTCCTCTTCCACACAATAGCTGGTTAGCCTTCATAGTCCTTGCTACCTCTGGGCATGCAACCTTCCAGATTTGTCCATTTGATAGCAACGGCTGTCATTAGCACTTTTCTACTCCATGCTCAGATTCTAGAGACGTTCCCTTGTTCCCTACTGGATAAGCTTTCCAATGCCTATCCACATGCTTCATTCTGACCTCGGGTGTGAAAACCACACCACTTCTAAAAATGATGATTTTCACCAAATCTTTGCATTTTACACGCAACTGCATTTTGGACTGGGTGCCAACTTCAGCCATCTATAAACCCCACTGAAAAACTACTGAAAAATATTGTTAAAAAACAGTCGAAATCTACTGGAAAATCCCACTTGAAAATCCCAAAATTTCCTCTACAGAATCGTCTCTCATTTCGACTATTAGCCCGACGTATCGGCTGTCAAAACAACTAAATTTTTCCAATGTATAGGTGGACCGATCTTCTAATTTCCTGCGACGTATCGGCGGACCGATCCTCTAATTTCCTCCGACGTGTCGGCGGTCCAATCTTCTAATTTTCTCTGACGTTTTCTGTACTTAGAAAAATTTCAGAATTTTTCTTCTTCTTTCTACCGCCACATCGGTTGCTTAATCAACTATCCCTCACTGTCGTTTCGGCGATCTTCAGAAGATCTCCACCGAAACCTTCTCTTCTCTTCCGCTTCTGCATCGACAACCTCATCCTCTAATTATTAGCAATACAATCTTCTATTTTTCTCCGATGCTTTCCGCTACATCGGCTACTCAAACAGCTAACTTTCACCGACGGTCTCCATACTTAGAATATTTTTTCAAATTTTCAAAATTTTTCCTCTTTCTACTTTCTTCCGCCGACATATCGGCACACTCATCATCTATTTTCTTCCGACGTCTCGGTAGCCTTCAAAAGATCCCCGCCACAACTGCGGCTCTTCCTTCGCGTTTTCTCCTCCGACATTATCGGAAGTCCTTCCGACTAACTGAGCCGATGTATCAGCTGCTCAAACAACTAACGCCTTCTGATGATATTCTTTTTGTTGGCGAAGTAGTTCCTTCTGCAGCTGCAATGGCAGAACACGATCCTTAATCTTCTTCCGATCGATGAACTGATTTTGACCGGCATCGGCAGTCTTTTCTCGTCGAAAGTCTAGTGCTCTAGACTTCCACAACGGCGGGTGTACGAACTACTATCTTCTTCCGATAGCCGACAATTTCTATACTTAGAAAAAAATTTCGAACTTTCTTCATGGCGTCGGCAGTCGGAGGCCTTACCCGTCGGACACGTAGTTGTTTAGCCATCCGCAATGGTGGATGCTCGAACAACTATTTCTTGCCGATAGACATCGAACACTAAGAAAATTTCCCGCAATTTTCTCTCCGACTGTTCTCCGCCGGACATGCTTCCTTCTAGCTCTTCTGCTACATCGGAAGTCCGTTCCACTAGCTCTTCCGCTACATCGGAAGTTCGTTCCACTAGCTCTTCTGATACATCGAAAGTCCATTCCACTAAGTGTTCCGATGAACTGACTGTTCAAACACTTAGGCAAATTCAAGGAAGTTTTCTCCTTAGTCTTCTACCGCATCGGCTCCCCAAAGAACTAAATTTCGCCGATCATCTACTAATCTTCGCCAAAACTGCGGGTACTCCATTCACTAAATCGCGTCGCCATTTCAGTGGCCTTCCGCTGATGGCTTCCGATGGAAGTTTCCTCTCCGCCGCTCTATCAGATCTTTCTTCATATGTCCATCGCCGACAAGCCAACACTTGCCAATGAATTCTATACTTAGAAAATTTTTGGAACTCTTTTGTCTACTGCTGTTTTGCTAGACATAGAAGGTAATTCTACCCTCTATCAGTTGCTCCTTTTTTTGGCCCATAGAGGCCCATTATTGCAACCTTGAGTTCTGTCACTGCATCTTCCATGGCCCATTCAGGCCCATGCTGTAACATGAGCTCTAATACCACTCTGTCACGTCCCCGACCCTCCGACCGGCGAAGAGGATGCTACTAACACCAAACAAACGGGAAAACAGCCCCCATGAACACGAATAGGGATAAATGATGATATTAAAAACAAGCTTAACAGAATGCATACCAAGATGCATAATCCATCATACAAGATGCATAAAACATACAAGGGTACATAGCTACTCAACATTCAACGGAAGCAACACACACATTCCAGCATTTATCATGTTCATCATAATTCATGAAACAATAGATACAATTGCAGAGATCAAATAGTCATGAGTACTTATCTTTTAATGAAGAACTCTCCCGCAACCATCTATGTCGCTGCAATGTTCCATCCAACCATAGGCCAGCGTGCTCATCAATCTCTCAGCAACACTGCCACCCTCGAGCTGGGCATGATTCCTCAAGGAATAAGAGTCAACGCAGGCTTACACATAGCCAAGGTTTTCCAATCAGCCAAACCCACACAGCAGGGTTTTACCAAGTCATCAAGGAGCTAGGACAGGCTAAATGACAAGCTGGTGGCCTCAACACCAGTCTTCTCATGCATACACAGCCTCTAATCCCACTCTCAACAGTCCAAATACCAACCATTGCATACCGCAGCAAAACAATCCCTTCATAGCTCTATGAAGACAACCGGATGACACTCCCAACAAAGGTGAAACACAGCTCAAGCCATAAGACAACTCAGAGATGTTCTTGGCCCTAGCGTGGCCAAAACAACTCAACAACAACCCTAAACCAGGGTACATCAACAGCCACAACCTCACAATGAATGATGGCAACAATCCACAGTCCCAAAACAGAGGAGGGGGAAAACTCACAGCATAGACATGGGAAAACACACCCAGCGGATGTGGAATTAGCAGTCATCCAACATCCAAGAACCCACACACACAAATCCTTAATGCAAATGCTAAAGAAAGTTACACTGACAAAAAAAATGGGGGAGAACAACTTTCAACCTGTGTGCAAGGGGAAACACATATTCCAAAAATGGAAGAAGGAAACACATGCACAGTCTGAAAAGGAAGAAGGAGATTAGAATATCCATAGCATCCGAAATCGTGGAAGAACGACAGCAACCCAAAATGTGGGTGAAACCAACAGCAAGCCCGAATCATGGGTTAAACCAACAGCAAGGCAGAATCATGGCCGAAAACCACAGTTATTCACATAGACAACAAACATCATTCCCTTGAGGCCACTCTTCCAGCTCCCTGCATGCACAAACCAAAGGAGAACCCCGACTGGTGCATGAGGAAAAATAGAACATCTCTCTGCGTGAGGATCCGAATTCCCCAGACCACACTCATGAAGGTGAAGACCAGGCATGAGGATGAACAAAAAACATCCCTGCGTGAGGATGGACCAGACCCAAAACAATGGAGGAATGGAGAGAGAGGAAAGAGTGGAATGTCACTCCTCTGCCCCAGCGACGTGAAGAGGAAGAATCTGCTAGTGGAGTGGGAACGTGGGCAAGGACTGACAATCCTGCCACAGCCACCACTACTTAGCAATAACTACTTCAACTACTCCACAAAACATTAAAGAGGTTGGATGAGATAAGGGAAGATGGAAAATCCAAACAAGTCTTTTCCCCCCAAAGACCAAGGTTTGACATCCCCCACACCCTTATCCTTTGGAATCATGCCCTTTTCATTTTAATGTTGCATTGTCGTAGCTGGTTGTGGGTTTATTTTTAATTTATGTACGTGTTTACATGATGCCAAATTATAATGTGTCGGATAGCATGATATACCATCGGCAACTATCCCCATTGCCGAAACATACACAACCAAATCGATGGTGGGGATTTTTCCTTTAGCTCCTCACCACGATTAATTACAATATATACATCATGCAAACGGGCTCAAAACCGGGGTGTTACAAGAAGTGCCTTGTCCTACTGAGGATCTGATACCATATAAAATTGAGCACATAGATCTATGGACCAACACACAACTCACAATATAGATCAGACAATTTTACTCAGAAATTGAAGAATGAAACAGTGCAAAAATGGATTGCAACTATGAATGCTTTCATTAATCAAAAGTAATTGGATAATTAATTACAACATAATACACTGGTATTAATAACCATTCAATTTGAATGCATGAGAGAGGAATTCGAATTGATTGACTCTACCTAAATGCATGGATAACTGGACATGTCTAAATCATTATCGGAGCTCAACTAGTTAGCCCAAGTTGCATCAATCAATGCACAAGTCAGTTAGAATTAGTTAACTAGCCTAACTGAATGTGGTAGGTGAGGAATTGCACCTTCCCACATGCAATCAATCAATGTCTGGCACTAAATGAATGTAACTGGATGTAACTGACTCCTAACTAGGCTTAACTAGTCACTAACTGAACTCAACTGAAGGAGGTTGGTTTCGGCACTCCTAATGGCTCCTAAATTGTAGGGATTGGTCTAGGAGGCTCCTAAACTGATGTATGTAAGTGCAGTCAATGGAAGTCAGCCTCAACTAGTGTTCCCCGCACTCTAGTAATTGGTACATGTGACCCAATTAGGCCATGTGGACCCAATGATTCTAGTGACTAAATATAGACTGAAATAATCGTAATTTAGACATGATTGACCAAATTGTACAAGGGAGGATTCTAATCCTAACACCAACAAGAAAAATCCATGACACAAGTTGATGCACCCTCTTTCCACAACAATACTTACAATAGCATTTTTGGAATGAATCAGATTTATCTCAAAGGAAACATGATAGGGAATATGGGACTTGAAGTTGACATCAGAACATTCAAACTTAATAACCTGACCGCTTGAGGAATCTTGATTTCAAATAGTGGAAAATAAATAACTCCATTGTGATGGAAAAGTTTGGAGCACCTCAAGAGAATACATGGATGCACACAGAGTTTTAACTATATCTTTAACAATTGAATAGTTGGGTGCAACTCTTACATTCATATGTTTGATTCTTTTTCATAAACACCTTTTGGTATTCGAGGCATTGTCTCTACCACATATTTATTTATATGAAGAGGGTTCTACAATTCGGTATTTTCTTTATCTCTCGATGATGATTCATGATTTCCATAGTATTCATCTCGTGTTGATAACATAAAATTTGATCCAACCTTGTGGACAAAGGATTCATTAGACGAGTTTTCACTATGTGTTCCCCCTTGCATGTTAACAACGGAATGGAAGATACATAAGCCATGTTTCTTCCTTGTGAAAAATATTAGTCAATACAATAGTATGCTACTTTTAATTCAATATCTTGTGAGCTTCTTCCATCAAAGGGAATTAATGCTAAAAATGGTCTCCCTTGCAAATCCTACTAGGGAACTTTACTTTTCTTTGATCTTTATCAGCCCCACCAGTATCATCATTTTGTTTTAGTTTATTATTATTATGACCCTATCCTTTATTATTATTATTATTATCATTATTATTTTTCTCACCTGGATGGTGGTTTACCATTTTATTTTCTTGCACAATATGTATAGAATCTATTTTGGAAGAAGGAGAGGAAGCAACATGAATTGCTAATGCTGTAAAACATTCAATATGCATGTTTTTCATCTAATTTCTAGCTTCTTATGTAGTATAATTCTGCATAGAACCAATTATTCCATCAACATGCAGTCTTGGTTTGGGTTTTGAGGGGTATGAACTAGGCCTTGGTGCATCAGGTATAATTTCATATAGTAACCTAAAATGAGAATAAGTCAAGTCTAGTTGCTAGGCCTTAAATATGGATTCTTCCTCAATGATCACCCTTAATGTAGAAACATCCTTATAGATATAAAGAAAGAAGGAATTAATAAACCTTTCCAATGGGAATTCATAAGGGATCCCAAAATAAATTAACCTCTTTCTTATAAACCATTCTTGGATGTGATCAGAGATATGGGTGGCTTTGTATTGTCTAAATTGAGGCAACATACTAGAGAAGGCATCTTATTGAATTGGAAGATGAAAATGATTCATAATTACTATTTCCAAATGATGGAAAAAATGTTAGGATGAAGCAAGAAATTCAATATACCATTTCACGGCTACCCCAATGAGAATGCATTGGAATAGTCTCAAATGAAATGAATCATCATTAAGTGAATTTGAATAATACTATAGATGAAATGTTGTAACAGATCTCTAGGGTATTCACCAGTATTATCTTCAAAATTTTGGATGTCCGAATGATCCGGATTTATTTGTGAACGGCATGAAAGAACAGATATAGAATCATAATCACAGAAATTTTTCAAAGATAACAAAGATACCGTAAACACATATTCTATTAAATGGTGGAAATAGAACAAACTGTAATATAATAGCTAGAATGGTGTTTGTTATCGCTTAGAAGAGATGTGACTACTACTCTCATTCATGCAAAGATGAATAAAAAATGAGTCCAAAGGAGCCTATTTATAATAAGGATGATGGAGATAACCCTAAAAGTCCAAAACATAACCCTAGAAGATGAACTGTCATAAAGTTTGTGGCCCCTCGTCCTTGGCTTAACCAACTGATGTTGTAGGGTTACATGTGTGTTGTTTTTAGAACCTCCAATCTCTTGATGACTTCTGCTGAGATCGTGTTCTTTTGGATGTCATTGTCAACAAAAAAATGTAGAGGCATTCCCTTCACCCACATCTGCAAGTGGAAGAGGCGCTCCTCTGCCTCTTACTCTTCAGGCTCCTATGTTTGAATATGTTTGGTAGAAACAGTGGAAGTGGGGTCTGCATCAATGATTTGCTTGAAATGGTCTATGGTTGTGGCATTGGGTTCTGAATCAGAATCAAGATCTGATTCTGAAGATTTGATCTCGGCCACCAATGACTTCTTTGAAAGACATTCATCAGTGTTGTGCTAAGGGATTTTATGAAATTCGCACCAATTCTTGGTGTCCTTCTTTGCATTTCCATTCCCCTTCTTTGCTTGTGACAGGGACTGGTTGTCCTTTCCTTGTCTTGTGTTTTGTTGACCATGGTTTCCCTTTCCTTGCTTCTATGGTGGGTTCACAGGTCCAGAGTCTCGCTTGTTCTTTTTGTCAAAATTTATCCTCGATTTTGAATGCATACTAATAGGAGAATCCAAGTGAAGAGATGTTGAGGAATTCCATCTTAGTTCAGATGTAACAATGTAGACCACTATGATATTTCAGTATCAGGTGCCACTCGGAGTCCTTGATACCCAAGTTTGTGTGCAAGGTATGAAATTTGTTGGTGTACTCTGACACTGTCTTGTCCCTCTCTTGACGCAGAATGGTCCATTTTGTGTACGAGTAATCATAGTTTCCCACAGGGTAATATTGTTCCTTGAAAACATCTATGAAAGAGTCCCAAGTAGGATTTGTCTAAAAATTTATAGACTCGTCTGATGAATTTTGCTCCAAATAAGTACCCCACCAATTTTGGACATGGGGGACTGCCTTAAGGAGAGAAAATGTGATCTTTTCTATGTCGAAGAAATTGTGGATAGGGAAATACCATTCTAGAACATTCAACCAATTATCTAGCGCATATGCATTGATATAGCCTTCAAATAAAGGAATATAAAAGTTAACTTGTACCTTGAAGGGATTTGTATCCCCGAATCGACTGCTCATTGAATATGCTCTTTCCGCTGCCAACATTCGTAGAAGGATTTGGGTGAAACTATCCATCATCTCATTCCTTTGTCACTCGAGGGATTACTCAAGCAGCCTTGATAGGATCTCCTGCTTCATCGTCTCTCTTTTCTTCTGCCATAGGAGGTCATTTGGGACGGCCATAGGGATCAAGTGAAACTAGTTCAACACCAAAATATCTATACCCATACCTCATCCGGGACATGCGCCAAGAAACAATCAAAGATAATATTTATCTGATACCATTGTTTTGGATTTATGTGTGAACGAAATGAAAGAACAGATACAGAATCATAATCACAGACATTTTGCAAAGATAATAGAGATACAGTAAACACATATTCTATTAAATGGCTGAAATAGAACAGACTATAATACAATAACTAAAATGGTGTTAGCTATCTCTAAAAATAGATGTGACTGCTACGCTCATCCATGCAAAGTTGAATACAAAATGAGACCAAAGGGGCCTATTTATAATAAGGAGGGAGAGAATCCCAAAAGTCCAAAACATAACCCTAGAAGATGAACCATCATAAAGTTTGCAGACACAAGGTGGTAAGTTGAACAGTGAAATTCCCGGGGTCATAACTTTTGCATACGATCTCCCATTTGGGTGCTCGATAGCTCGTTGGAAAGATCTATCTAAAGACTATGCTTGACGACTGTGAAATCATTAGATTTTCCATATTTACCAAAAAACATCATTTAGGGCCTCAAAATGGACCTGGAAGTTTGGGACCCCAAAAACCATAGAAAAATAACTAGGAAACTACCACAATGGACAATTGTTTTGAGCCAATGGAATAGGTGGGTGGCCACCGGTTTCCATCTGGATCAATCCTCCCTCCTTAGGAAGCAATGGTATCCATTGCATCAAATCCCGTATCATATCTTGAACTATGTGTTGAGTTGATCTCCTACTGTGCATTTGCCAAAATGAAGAGGTTTCTTTTCTTTGGAATCCTAAGAGGGTTGTAATTGTTGTATGGATGATTTGTTTTTGGAGGAGCACCTTGAATGCGTGGCCTTACATCGTAGAGGTGCTTGGATGGATGAGGAAACAATGACTCTATTTTCTTCTTATGTCTGATGAGAATAAATACTTTGTGCTGAAGGTGTGGAGGTGATCTTATGTTCTCCTTCAGACATAATTGTGAAGAGGAATAATTTCCTAATGTGGGAGCTTATCTTCCTACCTTGTGAGATTGTGTTAGGTGCAACTGTCTCGGGTATCTGATAGAGTTTTCCTCCCAAAGTAACAATGACATTATGAGTTCATGACTCATATACAACATGACACTTCCACATATATGGTTGTCCTAAAAGAAAATCACAGACTTCAAG
Organism: Pseudotsuga menziesii; assembly: GCA_001517045.1. Lineage (NCBI taxonomy): Eukaryota > Viridiplantae > Streptophyta > Pinopsida > Pinales > Pinaceae > Pseudotsuga > Pseudotsuga menziesii. The sequence continues at coordinate 57,696 of LPNX010955469.1, forward strand.
TGGGGCCACATCACACAGCACCTCATCTTTGAAAGGGTTGATTCCATATGGTAGGAGGCATTGTTGAGTAATGCGCATACCTCATCCTTGGCTTAGCCAACCGATGTTGTAGGGTTGTAGGTGTGGTGTTGTCGGCAGCTCCAATCTCTTTACAAATTATGCTGAGATCAGGTTTTTTTGGCTACCGTTGTCAACAAAAAAATGTAGAGAAATTCCCTTCGCCCACATTTTTGAGTGGAAGAGGTGCCCCTCTGCCTATGACTCTTCAAGATCCTCTGTTTGAATATGCGTGGTGGAAATAGTGGAATTGGGGCCTTCATCAATGATCTGCCTCCCATGGTCTATGGTTGTGGAATTGGGTTTGGAATTAGAATCGGGGTCTGATTCTAAATATTTGATCTCGACCACCAATGAATGCTTTGAGTGACATTCATCAGTGTTGTGCCAAGGGATTTTATGAAATTTGCACCACTTCCACATCTCTGTCTTTGTCTTTACATTCCCCTTATTTGCTTGTGGCAGGGACTGGTTTTCCTTTCCTTATCCTGTGTTTTTCAGGCTAGGGTTTCCCTTTCCTTGTTTCTGTGGCGGGATCGCAGGTCCAGATTCTTGCTTCTTCTTTTGCCAAAATTTCTCCTCGATTTTGACAGGATACTGATGGGCATATCCAAGTGAAGAGATGTCAAGGAAGTCCATCTTAGTGATGATGTACCGATGTAGGCCACTATGATATTTCAGTATCAGGTGCCACTCGAAGTCCTTGATACCCAACTTTGTGCACAAGGTATGAAAGTTGTTAGTGTACTTTGACACCATTTGGTCCCTCTCTTGACATGGAATGGTCCATTTTGTGTAATGGTAATCATAGTTTGCCACAAGGTAATACTATTACTTGAAAAAATCTATGATAGAGGACCAAGTGGGATTTGTCTCAAACATTCCAGACTCGTTTGGTGATTTTTTCTCCCAATAAGTACCCCACCAATTTTGGACATGGGGGACTTCCTTAAGGAGAGAAAAGGTGATCGTTTCCCTGTTGGAGAAATTATGGATAGAGAAATACCCTTCTAGAACATTCAACCAATTATCTAGGGCCTCTACATCGATATGGCCTTCAAATAAAGCAATATCAAAGTTAACTTGTACCTTGAAGGGAGTTGCATCCCTAAACCGACTGCTCGTTGAATATGCACTTTTCGTTGTCGACATTCATAGAAGGATTTGGGAGAAACTATCTATCATATCATTTCTCTGTCACTCGAGGGATTCCTCAAGAAACAACTTGATAGGATCTCCTACTCCTTCGTCTCTCTTTTTTTCTGCCATGGGAGGCCATTTGGGACAGCGAGAGTGGTCAAGTGAAACTAGTTTGATACCAAAATATCTATACCTAGACCTTGTTAGGGACATGTACAAAGAAAAAATCAAAGAGCAGATTGCTCTGATACCACTGATCCATATTTATGTGTGAACGAAATGAAAGAACATATAACGAATCATAATCACAGAAATTTTGCAAAGATAACAGATATACAATAAACATATATTCTATTAAATGGTGGAAATAGAACAGACTTTAATACAATAGCTAGAATGGTGGTAGCTATCTCTGAGAAGAGATAAGAATACTACGCTCATCCGTGCAAATTTGAATACAAAATTAGGCCAAAGGGGCTTATTTATAATAAGGATGAGGGTCAGAACCCCAAAATTCCAAAACATAACCCTAGAAGAAAAATTGTCATAAAGTTTGTGACCCCAAGGTGGTAAGTTGAACAACCAAATTCTTGGGGTCATAACTTTTGCATACGATCTCTGATTTGGGTGCTCAGTAGATCATTGGAAAGATCTATCCGAGGAATACGCTTGACAAATGTGAATCCTTTAGCTTTGATAGATTAATACTCCCTAAAAACATCATTTAGGGCCTCAAAATGGCCCCAAAAGTTTGGGACTCAAAAAACCATAGAAAAATAACTAGGAAACTGCTACAATGGACAATTATTTTCAGCCAATGGAATAGGTGGGTGGCCACTGATTTCCATTTAGATAACTGAAGGAAGTTTGGTTTGGATCAGAGGCAATGACCACTACCATGTCTTGCAAAGAAAATTGTATCATACCTAACCCTAAAACCCAATATTGGATACACAGAGCGACTATGGGAGAGGATAAATCAAGTAAAAACACAACAAAAAAGGTTATAAGGCTAGATCATCAAGCCAAACAATAAAAAATTCTCATCCATTATGAGTTAGCTTCCTTAATTAAATATTAAATCTATCCAATCAATCAATTAATTAACATAAAAAATACTCCCGATAGGTTACATCCACCTTACCTAATTTACCACACCTTCTTGACATTTTTGACATTAAGAATCAAAATTCAAAACATCCCAAAAGAACCCTCAAATTTGTTTACCAATACCAATGTTCTCGTCTTGGAACTCGGCTCTTCCAATTTTGGACATCGAAATTCGGCATGAAACTAAAATTCTTTCTCAATAGTCATACCAATACTAACATCGACACTTCGATGTCGGCACCTTGGTGTTGGAACACGATCAATTGAACCCATTTCAGTAGCACGATGATCCTGATGTCAAAATGTCAAATAACGAGAGTTAGCACTACTGAACTACCCAAGGGTCCAATGAATTTCCAGACACCATAAGGAATTACCCCTTCTATAATGTATCCTAAATAAGAAAAAGGTAGAGAGAGATAGACAAAAATGAGAGAGAAAAATTGAATATTCGTTATTTTTACGATAACTTTTCATCCTGATGTTGGATTTGGGTGTTCCTAGTACCATTGGAAAGGTATCGACGAAGGATATAACTTTTGTATTTTGGTATTTTCAATATTCATCACAGTTTTTCCATGGCACGCATTTTTATAAATCTGGGCATGAGGAATCTCGAAAATCATCTTTTCAAAGATGCTTGATGAAAATCATCTTTTAAAGCATATTTGATCAGATGCTTGTTGACAAGCATGTTGTGTAGGTAGATGGAAAATTCTACAATGCAGTGAACACAAGGAGATAACCCAACCAAAGGCTTCGAATAGTTCTCACGCATATAAGACTCTATCCTCGAGCTATTTGAAATGGCTAAATCCTATGGATATGAGACCTCTACTGGCACGAGGTTTTTATTAGATCTAGAAAGGTCTGCTGTGAGGATAAATTGAGAACAAAAAATTAAAAGAAGTGATTTCTAATCAACTGCTTAAGGACACTTAAACATGGTAGGTAATGTTTTGAAATAATATTGTTGTGAAATATAACAAATGAAAAAGAACAATTACTTGATGTGCGAACATGCAGATCAAGATTAATCCTTACAACTATCTTAAGACTAACTCATCAAATAAAATTGGCAAGTTTTATGTTCAAAGTATTAGAGATACGCAACAAACCCAAGAGATGATATTAATTCACAAATCAATATTCAAAGATTGATAACCAATAATCAGTGGCATAAAACATAATGTACACCAAACAAACACATTCACTTGATACACATTACATATGTCAATTCCAGTACAGAAACATAAAAACAAGAACCAACATATCCATAAAAGAGATCTGATAATCAGTGAGCCAACATATTAGGAGATGAGCTACAATTCATTAAAAACATTCAATGAATAACCATGGAACATAATATGATATGACTGCAATTTATTAATTTGCAAAACATTACAAAGTAGTAAAACCACAAACTTGCCTTTTATGTTTCAGGTAGTCCTTTCTCCTATGTATTCCTTAATCCTTTTCTCTGAAAAGTCCCCCCCTCCTACTTGGGAAATTCCATCCTTAAATAAGATTACATATTTTACAAGAAAAGAAAAATTCCCAAAACGTTGGATTACAAAATCAAATAGTTTTAGGATTGGCCAAGGGTAGAATGCCACTTGACATATAGGTCCATAAGTTCATCGATATCCTGGAAATGGGCATGCATCAAGTGGATTTCAGTTTTACAAATTTGGGAGGAAATATCCCTCTTTTTTATTTTCTTCCACTCTTTCACGAACACCTGTATTCAAGCTATCGAAGAATGAGAAACCTCGATACATTTCTCGATCTCTTGCATCCTGAGCTGATTTATTTGCTGAATCAGTCCCTTAGCCTCAGCAAAATATCGTTCCACTTGTTCCAGCTAAAGGTTAGGTGAAGGCTCCTGCCTAATAGGATCCAAGACATGAAAGTCCAAATAGGTTAGGAAAGTCTTAGCATCTGCCCACCTTTGCTCACAAGCCATCTGTCCTTCATTGATTAGAGTCTCCACTAAGTCACAGATACCTTCCCATGTCTCAATTGTAACCTCGTTCATTTTGGCCTACAGTTTGTCCAAGATTGATAAGTCATGAGGTTTTTCTTGGATATGATTCTTCCAACTTGTCACTTGTTCATAAGCCGTAGATGCTGCTCTCATGAAATCATGGTGGGATTTGAGGGTTTCAGAATGCTTAGTAAACTTATCATATAACCCTTACATCTCATCAAGACAAGTGTATATATATACCATGGCATGTCAGAATTCTTGATGCACATTAGAGAGTACCTGCTTGAACTCTTCTGGTGTCAGACCTAGAACGGAGGAGGATTTTGAGGCCAGTTGGGAATCCTTTAGCTACTAATTGATGAGGATAATTTGTTCTGCTTGCTGCTAATTTAGAACATTTGCATTCCCAAGCTGTTGTTTAAGTTGTTCAGCCTTCTTTTGCCACTACTGAACTCTTTTTTCATGATTTTGCTTTAGTTGGTAAACTTATTGTTCATGTCTCTACTCCGCTGCTGTCAAGTCTAGTTTGTATTTTTGCAGCTCTTTTTCTTTATCCCCAATAGCCAAACTTATTTGTGAAATTGAGTCAAATTTTGCACCTTCAAAACCTCCCATGGAATTTGTTGTATCCAATGCCCCTTGCTAAATTTCAGTGGTATCTGACCTCCAAATGACCTGATTATGGGTAGGCACCTATTTAGCTGAAATTTCTCTACCTCTCTTGGTTCCCCTCTTTATCATAGCTTTCTCCTTTTTACTCCAATAGTATTTTCCCATTGATACTACATCATCCTCTCCAAAATCTGCCATCACTTTTGATGATGAAGTGGCTTGGTACTGGATGGTAACCAAGGGATCAGTTTGGCTCTGAGTTAAGGGGTTTTCTATGCTAAGGGGAGGAATATTCATGGGAGAATAAATGAAGTTAAAAGTAAGGGATGTGAAAGAATCAAATGTAGGAAAAAATTCTTTGTGAGGAAGAGTCATAGAGGTAGAATGAATTTTCACCTAAGGAAGTTGGGAAATTGGGGATGTTGAGATAGGGTGAGGTGGTGAAAGGGGAAGAGGATAAGGATGAATGGGTGAGTCAAATAAAATTGTGGCAATGCTAGTAGTAGCTCCCATAATCGGTGAGAGATTTATCTTAGATTAGGATTGCTAGGAAAATGGTGAATCTAACATAGTGTGAAAACCTTGGAGATTAGGAATGGATGACATAAGGGTAGTCAAAATAGTTTTTGGGCAAGTAGTAGGATCTTCCTCCACTTCCAAATAAATATGTATGTCATGAATTTCAGTCTGAGCTAAAGATAAAGGAATCACTTGTTGTATAGAAGGGTCTTGCATAGGTTCTTGCTCTAGTTTAAAAAAGGGAGCAAAGGAATAAGTTCTTCTTTTGTGGGCACTTCCTGCAGTTGAGTCTGTTTAGAGATCACTTGAATCTTTTTTTCTTGGGATGTGTTTCAGCCATATCTGTTTTGGTATGTAGTTGGGCACTTATTTTTTCAATATTCCTCTTAAATTATGCCCCTTTCTGCAATGTATCTTCCATGGAAACAAGATAAGGATTGAGTAAGCCATCAAGGACACATTTACCTTTGTCCTTGGGTTGAGAAGCAAGGGTAGCATCGAAACTTGCTGCCTGATATATTGCTTCCTTTTTTGTTTTCTCCTTCTGAAGATTTTGTTTTATCTTGAGTTTATCTTCCCTTTCATGGAGAATTCTTATATTGAGATCCTTCTGGTACTTGTAGAGATGGGACTTGATATTTGGATCAGTGATCGTATTCATTTCCTCTTGAAAAATATGTAGCTGCTCGGAACATGGAATAATCAGGGTCAATTTAATGAGCATAATGAAATCTAACGTGATCATGTGTAAAGAGGTTCACCAAATAATACATTGGGTCATGCATTATCTTGGCTACCTCTCCCAAGTTCATAATAGAATTTTCCTTACCCAGCAGGGCTGCATGGGTGGGGTTCTGTAGCATAAGAGAGTCGATAGACACAGTAAATTTGGGCCAAGCACTTTTCTTATGCCTAGTCAACTTGGGAAAAACCCCATCGATGACAGACTGAGAGGAAAATTCCTGTAGCACCAAGCATTCAGGAACTATCCTGGGAAGCAGGTGGACTGTATTGCTATCCCAAATTTTTATATAAGAGAAATATTCTCCTACGTACCAGTCACCATATAATGAAATTAGTGCCCTAGCACCTTCAAAGAACACATGAGCATCAATCTTGAAATTTTTAAAATACATTGACCCAAGAAATAGGTCACACATCTCATAAACTCGAGGGATGAAGTTATCTTCCCACATATCAGAGAAGTATATATATACTGGCGGAGATTTCTCATTCCAATACTAATTTAAAGTAGGGAAAGAAGAAGACACGCAGAATGCATCCATCACGAACCATGACATATATAAAGCTAGCTTTCGGTTGGCTGGGGATTTCTGATATTTCTCAATTTCTTCTCACAAATTGCAGGATAGAATTTGTGCCCAATTAAAAGAATCACATGTAAGAAAAATATGGTGTGCCATAAGAATCCACTGCGCTATGAATGAGGAAGAATTTGGTAACCCATATAACCGACAAAACATAGCTACCAGTAATGAGAAAGGTTCTCTGAACCAGGAAATTGGATATACTAGAATCGAAGCAGGAATGACTATTGTTGGGTCTTCCATCCAGGATTTGACTACCTCTTTGTAATTGAACCTGGAGAGAGTTTCGTCCAAATATTTTGACGAGAGAAGATGTTTGGGAGGTTCCAAAGCATAATCCCTATAAAATACATCATGATGGAATGAAGCAACAAGGGTATTATCTGCGTCATGAAATGAGTGCCCCTTAGGGTTGACATGGTCTAATGCCCACTTGACAGGGTCTGTATAGGGAATGAAAGTAGGTATGGCAGTTATGCAATGGAGATGAGAACTATGAATATTGAGATAAGTGGGTTTGTCATGGGTAACAGAGGAAAAATCGTCATTGTCAAAGAAGGAGTAAATTCTGGACCAGTCCAGATATAAGGTATCAGATACGTGCCCACTAGTGTCAATAAAAACACCGGCATTGGGGTGTTTGTTATTCTTCTCTTGAAGAGTTGTTTTTGACCTGGTGTTCCTGGACGTGGTGGATGCCTTCTCTGATTGGATCTTGTAAACCATGTATGATAATTACGTGAGTTCAATTTTAATATAAAAAATGGTTAGGCAATGAAAAATTACCGATGAAAACAATCAGAAGACCGCAAGTCTGTGTGCTGAGACAAAGAGAAAATGCACAGTAAAAACCCTGAGCACATTGAAAAAGCATGGGAAAAATGGTAAAAAATACTCATAACTTTGAACATTAAAATACCAAAACCAAATGGCCAAAAGAACCTGGGCTGTAGATTTTGTATGCATGGAGGGCTGAGATCAAGGAGATGAAATAGAATACAGGATTTGGTAAGGTCCAATTTTCATGGTTTCCAATTTCTGATTTTTGAAAATCAGGAATTGGAAATTGGGAAATGAAAATTCAGCCAAGAAGGATGCAAGGTATTTGATTTGCAATATGGAAACAAAAAGTCGGAGGTCAGAAAGTTAGATAAAATTATAAATTAAAAACGATGTTACCGATATTCGGGGTCCAAAATATTAGAAATCGGAAATCGGGAGCACACCAAATAATTTTAATAAAACCAGATTTTTTTGGTTACTGAAACTCAAAAATTGAAAAAGGGACTGTTATTTATTTTAAAAGATAAGGTTTTCAGGATCTGAATGTCAGAAATCAGAAATCAGAAAATAGACTTCAACATACCTCCAAAAAAAAGGGACTTCCGCTTTCCAATTTCGGAAAGCGAGGAATCAGAAACTTTAAAAAAAAATTTGAAAATGCATAAAAAGGTGCCGAAATCCAAAAAATCCAAAAAGACAAGGTTACTAAAGAAATTTATTCAATCCAAACAAAACAACAAAGAAGTTACAACTTGATAGTTTCCCTAAGTGAGGAATGGCTAGAAAAATTAGTCAATGGGGGGCCCTATTTTGATGATTCAAAATGGGGATCTATTGCAGGCAGCAACAAATGGTGACTTGCTGGGGAGAAGTAGTTATATCTGGTTACCTCTACATGAAATTTCAAAGAAAACATGTCAATATAATATGTCGAGTTCAATAGTAAATCATATGAGAAACAACCAGATATAGTAGAGAAAAATACATAATTGATATCACGCACATCCATGATCATGAATAATAATACTCAACAAATTAAAACATTGTAAAGAATGCTAAAACATCCCTGCGAATAGATATCAATGATAAGCAGTTAAATATAAGCTTCTGCATAAGAAACCTTGGGTTTATGTCATGACCTTCAAACCAAAATCACCTGGGTAATAGGATTTTTATTCTGAGTATTTACAATACCTTCTTATCCTTGTTTTTTTTGAGATATATATATATATATATATATATATATATATATATATATATATATATATACACACACACACACACACAAANTTCTTGTTAGGGAACATTAGGGAACAATTCCATACATAGATTTCACCTGGAAACTGAACAAGTTAGCTCCATCAAGAGACTCCCTGTCTTTTGGTTTTTTACACCAAAATAAATTACCATGGCCTGGTAACCACCTATCAGTAATTTCAATCCAAGCATCATCCATGAACATGGTTAGGTCGGCTTGTAATAAGACCTCTTGTCATTGAACAAAAAGAGTTGAATCTTTTGTAATTAAGAAGAATTAATTGGGATGCAAACTGCAATCCATTACCCTGTCCTAGGAACCAGCTGATGGTAATGTCATTCACAAATTATGAACATGATAGGCTGGCTTGGTAATAAGACCCCCTATCTTGAGGCTTACAATCATTGACGTATTTTCTTATTTTGGTCCCACGTGACAAGGGTGAGATCAGAAAAAACTTGAAGGTTAGAGAAAATATTATAGATGTACTACTATGATCACCATAATATCAAGCATGAATGCAGAAGTGTCCTCAACAACTTCCCCATTATTATGAGGACAATAAATATAATGATCATTAGAAATGTGTATTTCAGTACAGATAACGTCAACAATAGATCTCAGATTTCTTTCCCATAAGGATATTAGTCCAAACCCAAGTAAAATTTCCTGACATATTAAGATTAAAATTCTTAGTAAATTTTTTTTTTTTGATAAACTGCTTTACCAATTGGCATTAGTTGTTGTGGTCATATAAAGTCTTGTAAAATAAAGAAAAAATAGAAAAACTCAAACCAATCAAAACGAATCACACCAATCAAAACCAAACATTATGTGCAGGTAAGTGAAACTTACCTCAAGAAAAATATTTCTTGAGGAGCTGGACATTTATCGGAAAGGTGATGGTAACACTTTCCAACATTTGCAAGCAAACAATACCAGTACCGAGCTTTTCTTTAATAATGAATGGCCCTAGCCACAAACGTTGAAACTTTGTGTAGTCTCATTTGTCCTTGTGGGGCTTCTCCCACTTGAGTACCAATTCCCCAATCTGAAACTGACGATTCGTGGACAACTTATCATCAAACCACCTTTTTACCAATTATCGATGATGGTGCAGCTTGTTCCTAGACATTTCCCTTTCTTCTTCTAATTTAAGAAGGGTATCAATTCTATCTTGTAAAGGGGAAGAGTCAAGATCTTGTGAACAAGACTGAGCAATGTGTAACGATGGAAGTAGAAGGTTTAGTGGTAAGACAACTTCATTTCTGTAGACCAAACAATAGGGAGAGTTACCAATGACAACTTTAGGAGTTATCTTGTCTGCCCATAAAGCATTGAAGAGTTTAGTATGCCAATCCTGGTGGCTATCCGTTACAGTCTTCTTAATAATATTGATCAAATTCTTATTACAGGATTTCGCTAGGCCATTACCTTCTGGGTAATAATTAATAGAGTATGTTACCCATATTCCCTTTTCAAGGGAATACTAAGTAAGATCAATAGAGTTAAAATAAGAAGCGTTATAAAAAACCAAAGAGTCAGGTACTCCAAACCTGGTAAGGCTATTACTCTCCAAGAAATATGTGACCGAGTTAGTGTTAGAAACCTTTAATGGGATTGCTTCCACCCAACGGGTAAAATAATATGCTGTAGCGAGAATATACTTGTGTTGCAATGAGGAGGGAGCAGGGATGATTTTAAGGAACCATAGTTATTAAAAAGTGTATAAATGTTGGCGAATATCACCAATTCTTAAAACGCCAACTATAAAATGATTGGCGATATTTTTCAAAAAATATTTTAATTTCCAAGGATTTTATATCATTTATATAATAATTTGGCGATTTTTGGGGTGAAAAAATTTTACCCCATCAAAATTCGGCGAAACAGGCCTTCAAAAAATGCAAAATGGTGAATCTTTTTGGGGAGAAAAACATGGAAATATAGCCCATTGGGCTAAAATTCGCCCCTAAAATTATCCTTGGGAGGGAGGAGACATAGGACTAACAAAATCCAGTCCCCACTGCTGAAAAGGGTACTGGACCGTGACAGGTTGTAGAGGAAAGGATGACTTTTTTAATTTTCCAGGACATTTTTGGCATGGCTCGCATTTCCTAACAAGGTTATAAGCATATTTAAACAAGGTGGGCCAATAATATCCTACTCTTAATACCTTGTGGGCCATGGTTTCTCCAGAGTAATTTCCACCTGTAGGCCCTGCATGTAAATCAACCAAAATTTTATCAACTTCTAGTTTTTCAAGGAACCTGAGAAAGACACCATCATAATTCTTGCGAAACAACACATTATCAACAAATTGGTAAGGTGTTGCTTTAAGCCTCAGATTCCTATGCTTTTTAAAGTCGAGGGTTGGAGGGGCATACACGTGATTGAGATAAAATATAATGTCATCATACCATTTGGATGATGGAGCAGTAATGACATCAATAATATCAGCTGACATTTCTTCCTCATGAATGCATTGTCATTCCTGCTCTGGAACATTGGATTAGGCTTCCAATAAACATAAACCTTTCCCTTTTACCATTTTGGAAAGTTTTATCTCCAAATATTACTCCTGAAGTGCAGTCATCCAGTGAGCCATTTTTTCTCCCAACTCTTTCTAAATCAGCACGTTTCTTACCACTGTGTATGGGACTATCACCTTTGTCTTCAATTTCAGCAAATAGGCCCTGAAATGTTTCACAAAATTGTAGACAATATAGGTTTGTTTTTCTATCTGTGTATACTTTAATTGTGCTCCTTTGAACATAGAGCTCATAAAAGATACAAGGATTTCAACGTCCTCATTGTTTATCTGTGAGAGCATAGCAGCATATGAAATGTCAATGGCAAAAGTGTACAATACAAAATCTCTTGAAAAACCAGGAGGCATTAGTGTCGGAGCCTCCATAATGGCCTTCTTGATGCTTTTAAATGCATCATTCTATGCATCAGAGTACTTGAATATAGCATCTTTCTTTACCAAATCTTGAAGAGGTCTAAAAATTTGTGCAAAATTAGGGGCAAAACTTCAGACAAAGTTAATATTTCCTAGGAAAGACTGCATAACTTTCTTTGAACCGAGAAGGCCGATTTTTTCAATTGCTTCCACCCTTTCGGGGTCAATGATTATTCCGTCTTTAGAAACAATGAATCCTAGAAGTTTACCTTTGGGGACTGCAAAAAATGATTTCTTTGGGTTTAAATAAATGCCATATTTTCTGCATCTGTCAAAAACATGCTTCAAGGCTAGTAAATGATCATGTCGTTTCTTAGTAAAAATGGTAATATCATCTAAATAAACGACAACAGAGCTTTGTAAAAAACCCCAGAAAGCTATATCCATAGCTCTCTGAAAGGTGGCACCAGCATTGATCAAAACAAAGGGCATCCTCATGTAGGAAAAAGTGCCCCAGGGTGTCCTGAAAGAGGTTTTTAGTTCATCAGAGTTTGTCACTAGAACCCGGTTATACCCTGAAAAACCATCAAGGAGAGAGAACATCTCTGCACCCGATATTTTTTGTAATATCTATTCTGTGGATGGAACTAAATAGTTATCCTTTTTAGATGCTCTGTTGAGATTCCTAAAATCCACACATAATCTGATTTCTCCACTTTTCTTGCGAACAGGAACTAAATTAGAAATCCATTGTGTATGTCTGACAGGAAAAACAATTCTCACTTTTAGGAGTTTTTCAAGTTCTTTATTTATGGAATACTCTAGACTTGGCTGAATTTTCCTTAAATTATTTTGATACAGCTTAATATTAGGCTTTAACAGTATATTGTGATGGATGATGGATGGAACAAAATTCTATAGGTTTTCATAGGTCCATGCAAAAACATCTTTTTATTATTTACACAATTTAACCAAAGACTTCTCCTCTTCGAGAGAACAAGCAAGGCCTATATTGATAAACTGAGGATTGTCTTCAGTACCTAGATAGACAATCTTGTGGTTGAGAGTACAACTCTGTGTTTTGAAATTAGGATTACCTTTAAATTTATCTTGCAAATTATAAATCCTCTCTAAATTCAAAACTAACTTGGGAATTAGACTGGAAGGAGAGATATTATTGGACAAGGATTTTTCGTGTTCAACCTCATCTATAGAAAAGTATTTAAAAGTATCTTGTGCTGTGAGGAAATATAGAATTTAGAAATCATCGTCAAATATCTTCCAATTGGTAATGTTTTCCGGTATGGAAGGAATATACATGAGTTCTATGGAAAAAATTTCAGGATGGAGACCTTCCGGTGGGATGAGTCTAGATGCGGTATTTTCCAATAGGTCAGCATCAAAATTTTGCGATATGGGGACAGACTTAATATTAAAAGATTGTAATGAATTAGTCATATCCATTACTAATATTTGATATTTCGAAAGATGAGGAGATAAGCAATGGATCTGGTTCCTTACCTGTTTATCTATGATCTCTGAGTCACCATAGCACTAAATAATATCAACTCCCAAATAAATTATTTTCTTCATTCCTTGTAACAAGGCCTCATATTCTCTAATATTATTGGTGCACTAGAACTCTAATCTATAAGAAATCATCTATTTTGTACCTTTCGGGTCTATGAGCACACAACCAGCACTGACACCATATTTGGACCTGGACCCATCAAAAGAGAGAGTCTATGAGGATAAATCTAATCTAAAATTTGTATTAACATTATACACATTATGTACAATCTCATCAACAAACGGAATAACCTTACAGTTATCGATTTCTGACAATTTGTCGACATTCTGATTCAGAGAAATATCAGCAGGCAGATCACCAAAGTAAGAGCCAAAAAGTATAATGTTCAACAACTTAATTTACAAAAAATGTTGGTTCGGCTGGATCATTGAGAATGTGACTGTCTGCTTCATAAGAGGCTCCCTATCTAACTTAATCTAATTGGGACTCCCATTGTATGGCATCCATAAGTGAGACCAGTCTGTGGAAAAATATTGGAGCAACTGAATCCAGTTGGTCTGTTAGTAGTCGAATCCAACTATCATTTTAAATAATGAAATATGAATAATATATTAGATGATGAATATTACAATGATGTCTTGGCTTTAAATATGGCTTGGGCATTCATGATGAGGAGACACCTCCTTTCATACTAACCTAACTTTAAATTATTTAATTATTTAATTATAATCTTATTTTATGTTCATTACATTGTCACTCCCTTTAAGGGAGCTTTATCCTCAAAACTTAGATTATTGTTGTCGTCTTTTCATTCTTTTTTTGTGTTGAAAAAATGTCATTACTTCATTTATGTCTTTTTTAGATCTTGTATTAGGTATGTGCTTGGTATTTACGCAATAGTTTGTCATTTTACTTTCATTTGTAACTTGAATTTGTACCCCATTATGTTTATTATTGTTGTCCCATCTTCCATGTACATGAATACAAGTAATATTTTTGTGATTGACCATATCAAGCGTTGTTTTAGAGATCGCTTGTCCCACAATACTCATGATGTCATCATGTAATGTTTCTATTTTATTATCCTTACGATTTATCTCAAGAAGTGGCATTTCGTGAGGCTTCTCACACTCGAAGTCACCTGATAGTGTTACATTTAGGTTTCTTCAGGGTGGTAGAAGATTTAAGGTAGAAGATGAATCTACAATATCTGATTCCTTTGATTGGATTCATTTGCATAATGTAGGATCCATTTTTTGTCATTGTATGGATCATCCTTATTGTCAATGATACTGGCTTGAATCTCATTATGATATTGGTCGAGCTTATCTTTATCAAATATATTATTGGTATTTTGGTCATCCCTATGATATTTAGTCTCCTTGTCTTGTTTATTGTCTTCATCAATTTTTTTACTCTCATTTTTGTTGACATAGTGGTCCAACATATCTAAGTTACTGATATGGTTTGTATTAGACCTTAGTTTTTGTAACATTTCCATTATCATGGTATTCTGGTTCTGTGTCATGATGCTCAAGTTTTGTGCCATGTTGCTTATGTTCTGTGTCATCACACACATATTGACATCTAACTCTTTTCGTTTCTTGTGCATGATGTCTACTTTGTCATCAAGTTTTCTTCCTAGTACTAGAACAACATATTCTTTGATTTATTTATTAAGTGCCTTGTTATTTTTTCTTTTCTTCTCTGAATTTTTCTTGGTTGGCAATAAGGGCCTTGATGTCCTCCAATTTCTCAAGTTTGTCTTTTAATTCCGTCATAGCCTCGGTCCTTTTATGCAAATGTGTGTATTTAGAAGTTTATTTTGACTTATGGAGGAATAAAAGACAACTAATGTCTTTGAAATAATTAATGAATTGATATTAATTATTATAATTAATTTATGTGTTAAAATAAAATAATAAATATAAAAATATTATATTTAAATATTTTATTAAAAGGTGGATTAATATGTTTTAAAATATTATATAATAATATTAATATTATTATAATAATATTTGTTTTATTAATATTGTTTTTGTTTGTAGGGATACCTGGAATGAGGGAGGCTTCTTTTTTTACTTTTTTTTTTCTTTTATCTTTTCTTTTTAACTCTCTTCTTTCTTTTCAATTATTTACCTTTTTTTTCTTTTTTTTTACGTTTTTTTTTCTTTACTTATTTTTGTTTTTGGACAATGTCCTATATTCTAGGGAAATCCTAAAAACTAAATTTACACAAAGTGTAAATAATGACAAATAAGTCAAGAAGGTGGAGCAGAGGGAGGAGCGTGAAGTGATATAGAGTGTGGGAGTGGAGGCCAATGGAGTAGAGAGAGATATGGGTGAAATGGAACAACAGAAGAAATCAAGAATTGATGAGCTGAGTCCAAGCTCAAAGTGCAGGAGCGAATCCGCTCTGATACCAAATGGAGCAACTGAATCCAGTTGGTCTATTAGTAGTCGAATCCAACTATCATTTTAAATAATGAATTATGAATAATATATTAGATGATGAATATTACAACGATGTCTTGGCCTTAAATATGGCTTGGAAATTCATGATGAGGAGACACCTCTTTTCATACTAACCTAACTATAAATTATTTAATTATTTAATTATAATCTTAGTTTATGTTCATTACAAATATCCCTTCAATTTTCATACTAGTCTCTACTTAACCACATACCATAAGTCTTTGGTACATCAGCCACAACAATGTCTATTGTTTGATGTATTCTGGGATCAATATATAATGTTAAAAGAATAATTTTCAACTCACCCAAGACTCTTACTCTAGATCTATCTAGCTGCACTATCTACAGAGGGAAAGACTCCCACATGGCATTTAAGTTTATGCATACTGAAACATGCATAACATTCGAAGATGCTCCTGAGTTGATCATACAGTTATCAACATTTCTATTGAAAATCTCAAAAGTCAACAAGAAAGGTGGAACCTTCTTAGTAGCAGATTTTTGGGACTCGAGTTTTGTACAAACTTCTAAGTTGTGTTTTTTGGGCAGGCCCTCTCTGATAGATGGTATCTTGAGAAGTTCAAAAAGTGAGATGTTAGCTTTAGCCCCTTTAATATCCTTTATAAGATTGTACTCAACCTCAGGAATTACCTTTTTTTTTATCGGGATTGTCTTACATGTTTTTTGTGTAGACGTTGTTGGTGGAGTGTCTTATGGTGGTAAGCCTTTACACCTCATATTGTAGGAATGATGCAGATTGAAAATAGATTATGTATATTCCTCATGTTCTTCTTCATCCATAGGAAGCACTGAAAAACAATTAATAGTATTGAAAAATGGATCTTGTTCATTATTAGCGGGTATAGTTTCTGCAATTTCTTGTCTACCATCGTTTTGTGTATTTGGGAGAGTAGAGGTTAGGGCTTTCAAAAAGAGTAAATCTCATCCAAAGTAATTGTTTCCCTAGGGTTTGGACATGGTTGATTTAAAGGAGATTGATAAGGTATCCTAGGTGGTGCCCTTACCCGACCTCTGTTATTTCCCTGGTTATCACCGTTTTCCCTCTTGAGATTGACCATATCATTGGAAATCCTTTGCAACAATTTCTTCATGTTGTCCATTTCATAAAGGTAGTTATCTAATGTTGTTGGATTAGGAACATGTTCTTTCCTTATCCTAGAAGTATAAGGTCATCTAGGTTCATGGTCTGAAATGTCTTTAAGACCATACATGTCTTTTTCTACAAGACAAGCCTCAATAAAGGCAAGTTGTAGGGTCGTTTTGTGGACACGTTTGACCCACATAGCAATTGTTGTAGGAAAACCCTTAATGTAGTATGATATTAGCAATTCCTCAGCAGGGAGGACTATAGTAGGAATCATGTTTTTTAAGTAGAAAGACCTCCGATTATATTCTTTCATTCCTTCCTTAGGATTTATTCTAAATGACGAAAACTCGATGAACAAATCTTCCGAGGTACTATCGTCTCCAAATTTTTGGAGAAATAATGTTTTGAATTTTTTCCAATAGTTGATAGAGGCAGATTCTAATGCAAAATACCAAGTCGATGCTTTCCCCTCAAAAGCGTAAGGAAATAGACTACATACAACATCCTCATGAATTATGTTTCTTAGTCTTATATCCTACATATAACTCTTAATATGATCTTCTGCATGGATTTTGTCATTTGGATCGAATCTAGGAAGCCATTTCTCAGGGTTATTTGGAAGTTTGTGTAATTTCCCTGGGAAGAAAAATGCATCTAAATCCAACCACAGTCTATTAAGATCGTCTTCCATAGGTCCTTCTGGAACTTCCTGTTCTTCTAGTAAATTTCTTGATGGGTGTTCTGAATACTCTGAGGAAGACTCATTGTCTGAGGATTCTTCAGAGGAAGAACGTGATGATGGGGGTGTTGTGGGTGGTGAAGCACCAAAAATATAAGGTGGATCTTCTGAGGATTGATCCTTCTGATCAAATGGCTGGTTTGTCTGGACCTCAAGAGTTAGTAGTTGTTCAGTGGTATTTTGAACACTTACACTCACAAGAGAAGAATGTCCTGAGGGTAAGGAATCTACGAGGGTTCGATTGAGTCCATATCTATGCTCAATCCTTGTGGCTTGGTATTGGGTGTGCTTTGAAAAATTCTCAAGTGTTATGGTTCTCGTTGTTGGTGAAACAAAGGGAATTTGTGGTGGATTACCAAGAACCATTTGTACAAAAGAAGTGGGAGGGATGGTAGTCGTGTCTTCTATAGGTCATGGTGTAGACATAGAAGCTTGTATGTGGCTTCTAGTAATGATAGGTGATCTATTTGTAGGAGGTTTATTAGGGTTTATCTTTGACATATTTCAAAATGGCCCTCCTTATAGATCCATTTGTTGACATGACCGATGTGTAGGTAGTTGGAAAATTCTACAAGAAAGTCAACACAAGGAGATAACCCAACCAAAGGCTTCGAATCGTTCTCATGCAAAGAAGACTCTATCCTCGAGCCTTGTTGGGTGCTATAATGTCTTAATTAATTCACCTAATATTTAGTTATCGACCGAGGTTGGTAAAATTCGAGTTGACACAAAGTATATGCGAAGGTAGAGGGGTTCCTAGGGTGTCGTAGAAATATTTTAACAAAGAAAAGATCGAAAGATCTTTCAAAATTAAAAAACGTAGTCAACTTCTATAAATTCAACTAGAAAGGTAATTAAACCAAACAGAGTGCTAGACTAGAGTAGTATCAAGCTATACTACTCTATTCTATAGACAAATACTAAAAGATAAAATTATAAACAAGTAAACTTTAAGAAAATAAACTTCCTTTTTAATTAACTATTCCACCTCTTAATTTAAGAAAGATTTATAAATAACTTCAGAGATTAACTATACAATGTATTATAACAAAATTACAACAATTGGAGACACTTTTACAAATTCAACAACTTAAGCTATTCATACAATTAACAAATCTACATAATGGTAAAACTAAATTATCTAATTCCACTCTCCTTGGTTGTTCTGTGGATATGCATTTACTGTGATTGGAACTTGAGGAGGAGGAGTGTCAAAATGGATTTCAAATGAAGTAAAGAAACTGAATGGAATCAAATTGAAATTAACTTATACAAATATGTGCAAGCTAAGGAAAGTCCAATTACAGGTGATGGTAAACATGGTGATCTATTCCATAAGCAAATAATTCTTAGGTAAAAATATATTATGAACAACTAACCTAATAAGAGACAATATTCTTTTTTAAATATTACCTTCATAAATAACCAATTCAAATGTAAAGAAAATATAACTTATAGACAAGTAACATACCTTAATAAAAGAAGTAAGTAGAAAAATTAATAAAGAAGATTTAATTCGAAGCAAGTAGAAAACTTAATAAAGAATATTTAATTATGAAGCAATTAGAAAACTTAATAAATATAACTCTTTTAAGTCCTACTCACTAAGTCTCTTTAGTCACCACACAGTGAAAGAAACAAGTCCTACTACTACAACCAATCTACAAAGTGCTATTGTACTTCTCTAGAATTTTAACATGTCTAGCCCTAAAATTAAAATACACAAGGATAAATCAAATCAAACTAAATATATAATTACAAAGCATCACAATAATATTGAAGAAAGAAATAAAAAAATGCCATAATCCAAAACACAAGACATAACTCAAATATAACTATTATCTAACTACTATAGTCAAAATATGATAAAAAAACTAAAGAAATAGGATTAAAACAGATTAAAACACTAAAGGTTGAATGAAGGGTTCGATAACAGACTGGAATATAGATCTGAATGACAGGCAGAACAGGTTGCCTGAATGACAGTTTGCATGAAGAAAACACTAGATTTTTAAGAAGTAGTTAATATAAATGATTTCGAGATCAGATGATTCATGCATATGATAATAACATGCAAAGGAACAAGAATTAAACCTACTTAGTAATTAAATTCAATCAGTAAAGTAACTTAAACTAATTCATAATTATGAAGAAATCATTACTCATTGCACTATTAAACAAACTAAAATATAACTAAATGAATTTAAAACAAAGCAGAAGTAAAGAGAATTGAACCTACTATAACTTGATCCTACAATATCAAAGCAATCTACTCTATGTATTTGCCAACATAAAACTGAATAGTAAGCTGGAAAAGACTAAAAAACGAAATTGAAAGCAAACTTATGCGCAACTGGTCACTTAATTCATGAAGGGAAACTACATTAACATCATAACATCAAAGTACAATCTATGTTGTTAACCCAAAAAATCCCTCACTCAGCTCTCCATCACCTACACCACCCAAGGACACCATTTCACGACTCTCATATCACTCCATTAGACCCCCACACCCTCAAAAAGGATTAAGAATGAAGAAAAGGGCTTAAAAACCCCAAAAGGAGCCTAAAATACTCTCCTAGGAGCTAAAGCCCCAAAAAGGAGCTAAAACCCTAAAAGGAGATAAAGTTAGGGCGAAAGGGGCTAAAATCCCAAAAAAGAGGCTAAAGCCCTGACCAAGGGCTTACAACCCTAAAAATCCCCAAAAAATCTATAAAAGGAGGGTGGGGGGGGTCACTCTCAAAGACACACCTTTCTTGCATACTGTTATGATGCCTATGGATGCCTTGAGACACCTTTGCCTCTTAAGCCACCCACATCCCTCTCTCCTCCATCCATTCCCCCCATTGAGCCATAGCTCCTCATCCATTGTTGAGTGAGATAGGGAGGTGCTTCCTTCTAGCCAGGGCATGGCGGCCCATTTCACCAAAGGAGGTATAATCTTGTTTTTTTTATGCATTTTTCTTTAGTAGTTTTTTTATTTCTGACCCATATTTGTTTGTAGGTTTGTCTATTAACATGTTTTGCAGGTGTTTTTTTGCTTAATAGTTGTTTGTAGGTAGCCAAGGCGAAGCCCTAACATTGTTTGCAGAGGGGCTAACGGCCACTATTTTCTTTCTGTCTTTGCTTTCTGTTCATTCTGCTTTCTTTTCAACATTTTCACATGCAGGAACCTACCCTTTTGTCCTATAGACAGAAGGGATCCATTCCTACCCCTGTAGCAAGGAGAAATCCCTGCTACAGAAATGGTGACCATACCAGGTCGATCCCACTGGATCCCTGGTCCATATTTTTAAAATTTCAAGTTTTTTTTCAATTTATGCCCTAGTTTTTAAAATTTCCTATCAGATCTAGGTTAAATCTAGTTCATTTCTTGTTTTTATTGTTGTCGAAGCCTCTACAAGGAAAATCTGAGTTTGTTTGGCCATAGTACATGTTACTGTCGGCTGGATCTAACTCAGGATCAGAAAACCCCAAATTCGGGGTAGGTCGCACTTATCGGGCCTGAATAGGGGATGAGGTCGCTCTTTTTGGCCTAACAGGCATGACCAGGTTTCCCTTAAACCCCCAAAAGGTGTGACTTCACTCAAAAACATAGACCACTTATGTCTATGAAATCTATGCGACCCCCTCGCTCGTTTCTGGAAAAATTTCGTGACCCCTCGCCGAAATTGACCCGAAACGTGCGATCTGTCAATCAGAGGTTAAATTTTAGTTTAATAGGGACTTTCAGTGTGGCTCAACCACCTCTGTCCACCACAGTAGGTCAATTTCAGTTTCTGTTACAATTTACTACAATTTCCTGTACAAACAATGTGTAAAATCCAAACAAATTTTAATGGCTTAATGAATGTATCTTAACTAAAATCGACAATAAAATTAATAGTATTGCTTACCCTTCCTCCTCTACCCAGTCATCACCCTCTAGGGTATTATGGGATATGACGAAGGGCAAGCTCGTATAGTCCTAGGCCCTTCATTGAATATTGTTCTAAACCATTAAAACCGGATGACCTAGAAGGTAGAAGGGATAGAGAAGGAGGGCTTCTCATGGCACTAAGAATCCTCCCTGTTGACCAACCTTGCATCTGGGAGATGACCTGTGGATCTATATATGGGCTTAGTCCCATTGTGTTGAGAGCCTAGCACCTTCTCTTGGTTGAAGAGGAATATCAGTGTGAGGTAGTCATCTAGTTAGGCCATAAACATTCAGGGTTAAAAACTGTATTTGTTTACAAATTTCTGATTATTTATTGCATGCACAATAATGATATGAACTCTACCACAATATGATGAATTCATAAACCATTTGCAGCCACCTGATACCAAAAAGACAGAAAAACAAATACACCATACCAAGTAATCAACCCAACTCAGTTCATGACGCTGAGAGAGCCTTAAAATTTATCAATTTACACTAAGTTCAAACAAATATGTAGTCTTTGAGGACATAAGTCCCTGACTGCTTCAACCATGGGAAGTACTTGGGCTCAGCCCAGAAACTCATTATGAGGAGTACCACGGGAACCCCAAAGTAGCTGATTGCTGAGAGGAATTGCCAAGCGAAACGGGCAACGACCCCCACCGATTGAGTAGAAACGCCCGTGAGGAAAAAGCCAAGCATTGTCTTCTGGCAGTCTTGGTGGCTGAGTGACCACCTACAGCCAATAGGAAGCCATTGAAACCAGGGTCCAAACATCATTCCCATCAGTTTGATAAACATCTAACACAATTGACCCTCCACGCTCTTCCTCACGCCTGAGAGGCGAACCACCACCATTCGAGACATTAAACTGACACCATCAAAACTGTTCTCAGCGATCTCCCACACCATCAGAAGGCCACACAGCCTCTGATTCAAATTTAGACCCATACCAGTCTGAACTAGACCTCCATACTGTACCATCAAGCCCCACAATAGGTGTAAATATGGATCCATTTTTTGGCATAACCATATCAAGTGGACCCATGTCCACATCACAACTTGTCACCAACAACCCTACAGGTGGCCCAAGCACAGTCATGCAAACTATCATCAGTCAGCTGCCACCACCCATAGTGACCATCCAAGCTATCCCACTTACAACACACAGGGGCAGTGGCCCTTCCACACACACTACCCCTACTATCATACATGGGGGCAATGTCCCCTCCACACACACTACCTCTCCTGCCACACAAGGGGGCAGTGGACGATCCACTTACATTACCCCTACTATCATACATGGGGGCAATGTCCCCTCCACCCACACTATCCCTCCCACCATAATTGGGGAAATTGGCCCATCTACAATGGCACAACCCATACCCCCAGTTATGTAAGTACATTATGAACTGGAAAACCCCACCACCATCCCTTCCCCATCTCACATCAACCTGGGGTCCAATATGCCTTTCATGGCTCATCTTAACTTGCCTGATTTGGCTCAATTGAAAAATGACCCCATTCGCCATCAAGCGTTTTGGCCTCCAATGCCAACTAAGCTGCCATCAGACATCCCCAAGTTTGAAGGCAAGGCAGGGGAATGTCCCCAAAACCATATCATGACATTCCGTCTATGGTGCTTGTCCAACAACATCGTAGACGATTCCATTAGGCTGAGGCTATTCCAATGCACCCTTATAGGTGTCATGGCCAAATGGTACATTGAGATATCGCAGGACAAATATCCATATTTCAACTCATTAGCTTTCATGTTCCTACAGTATTTCCAACTCCCCGTCAGATATGACGAAGGGGTGGAGATCCTGTTATCCTGTTGCCAAAGCACTGCGACACACATAACCGACCACATCCATGAGTGGCGCCGATGTCGCAGCTTATGTAAAATCCAACTTGACAACAGGATATTCTTGGATTGGTTCCTCAAGACCCTGCTCCTACCCATAGAAAAGGACGTCGCATCCGAACGTCCCCAATCCGAAGAAGAGGCCATACTGAAAGCCCAGTAGTTTGACCTTATCTACGCCCATTCTGGATATCTGTACACTGTCATTCCAGAAGCCCCCTGTCCAAACACCTCCTACTGGGATGCACCAGGGGCATCTCATGCTACAGACGACATCATAGGCTTGGTCTCCCAACAACCACAACACTGTCTGACACCACCTGCCGTTACACCACAACCAAGCAACATTGCTAGTGTTGCTTTCCAAAACCAAACTCTGGACTATGCCCAAATGATGTCCCATGTCACATGCCCCAATTTTACAAAATAATATTATCTTATTTGATTTTATTCCAAGGCATTATGTTAAATTTTATGTTAAAGTTGTAACTGATGACTCAGTAGAGTCAAGGATGTGGAATGTAATTCTGAATATTTTAATTTTAAATAAATAAAAGTGGCGACAATAGCTTGGGAGAGTTGTTAAAAAGAGTGTTACTAGTCAAGTTGGTGGAGGAGACTAGCTGGAGAGCAAATAGACAAGTTGCAACATCCTCAAACACTTCCTATGTTGCAGGTGGCAACCTCCCTACATTTGGGGTCATGATCGCCCAAGAAAGTGGGATCAGAGCAGGTGGCTCAATTAATGAAAACTAACCCAAAAAGACCTAGGCAATCTCAATAAAAAATCCCATTGAAGAGAGCTGAGGCTCCTCATTCTAGGAGAAGAATCATCCAGGTGAATGTGATTCAAGGAATTCATTGGGAATGGAAGTTTTGTGGAAGGTGTTTGAGGGATAAACTGCAAGAAATTGATCTAGTACAACTTTCCAGCTGAAAGATCTTGCTGCAGTATGCAGAGTTGGTATTGATTCATTGGACTAGTACTTTGTTCTTTTCTCCACCTAGTCCCAGCCAAGGAGACCGGGAACATGCTCGGGGGTCTTGAGAAGTCGTTGTTTGAGTGCTCTCCAGGAGTTGGTAGGGAGGAACGGCCTCCCAACATTGTTGTCATCCAGCTTTAAAAACAGGTTCTACTATCTTTTAATTTATGCGTTAAAGTTTATATCTGTGTATGAACAAATAATGAATGATTTATATGATACGTAGTGAACTGTTAAGATTGAAATCTCTTAGTTGTTTTAGATGTTGATTTTGTTCTTTGATGAAAAATAATCCTACCTGTGTCTTTCCCCATCTGAAGTAAACCGGATAGTACTCTAGAATAGGTAGTGTGTTTAAATGAATGAAGTATGATAGGAATATGAAATGAATAGAGTATTTATGTTTTTCAGAGTATTGAAATGTTTTCTTTCAGTAGATAGTTCTTTTTCGACAAAGAATATTAATCTGTTTCGTAGAGTTGTTGTTAGAACTAGACTGTGTATTTAGAATATTAGAAAAAGAATAGAATCATATTATTTTACTAATAGAAGTAGATTCAAGTATGTAATTCATTCTTTTACACAGTATCTTCTTGTATAAACTATACATCTACACTAAAACAGAAGAAATAGAAATATCAGTTGAATGCTTATTATTATGATAAGTAAAGATGTAAATATAATTCTGTTACTTTACTTCTTTTCCTAATATTAATAGTTATTTTACCTGCGACAATCTGAACTCTAAGTAAGTATTGGTAACCTAATTAAATTCTGAAGATAAACTAATTTAAGATAAGGAATATAATAAATGAGAACTTAATAACTCTTATAGTATTATTTCTCTTAGAATTAAAATAATGAACAGACAATAGTAACCTATGCATAAAGTATTATTAATAAAGAACTGTCCTTACACACTTACAGACAAATTAGATGTAAGGAGTATTGACAGGATGAAAGTTCTTATTTTTTTCACCAAGTTTACAAAATAATCTTATTAAATAAACTCAACTATTATAGAATGTTCTCAGTCTTATTTAATAATATATATATGTAAAAATAAACTCAAGAGAATACAGTATTTACAAACAATATTATTATTAACACAAATAATATTTATTGTTTACAAATCAAAAGAAATGCTTTTACAAACTGGAATAATTGATAAAACAAGGACAAATATTATTTCTACAAACCCTAACCTAGAATTCTTTAAACCATAATTTAGTTCTTTTAAACCATTAAAGAACCAACTAAATTAATTTCACGGGAAATAAATACAATACTGAACAATATAAACAAAATGTATACTTCTAAAAGAAACTGTGTCTTATTATTTTACTAACAGGGTGTACCTGTGAAAATGAAAGACAGGGTTAAAACCCTTATAATTATTACAATTAGAAAAATAAAACCTTGAATTAATAAACCAAATTTATTTAATTATGTAACCATTAAATAACCAGGTTAATATAATTTACTCATAGTCCTTTAAGGACAAATAAAAGGACTATAATTATTATAAACTAGAATAATCTATTTCAAAATGAGGGTTTCCATGGGATAAATCCTAAATTCATAATTCTAAATAAAAACAAGCAAGAATTAAATTATGACTATAAGTATCAGTCTTAAAAACTTAATTTATAAACCCTTGAAGAGTATTTTAAATAGAGTACAAAAACTTGACTTACAGTCAAGAAGGGTAAAAACCCTGAATTTTACACAGAGTATAATATAAACAACTGATAACAAAACAAGTTTGAAGACAAAACTGTCTTTACAAAAGATATTATTTTAACCATGCCGTAAAGACAAACAACAAACTATTTACAGTGCTCAGTTAAACCGAGTCTACCCATCGACTAGCGAGGGTTTGATTCTAGGTATTACAACAATAACCTGTAAAAACAACAACATAAATCATGGCGAGACGAGGAAGGTTTTTCCAAAACCCTGGGTGAATCCTTTGACCACTCTATTACAAGTAGGGTGAAAACCCAACACATGGACCATGGGGCTTACCCAAAACAAACCACGAGCCATGACATTCGTTGGTTTACTGTTCATTTCCTTCATCGTGAATGTATGTAATGGAAAGCACCTGCAAAGAGTTCATAAAAATTAGTGTTAGTAAATATTAACCTAAGATTTTAATGTGCCCTTGTAACAGCAAATACACTTGCAGCAAGTAAATGAACACAAAAACTATTATTCACCTATCAATGGAAACGACGAACAGCCTCGACGAAGCACTATCACCTACAGGCTTTATACATTAAAGACTCATACAGCCTGCAAGGTAAAAACCTCATGCAACAACAAGCCACGAGGACCGCAAGAGAAACTGGAGCAGACAGCGAGCCACAGGGACAATGAAGGGAAGATTACACAGACAGCAAGCCAAGAGCAATGATAATATCCACACGTTGCAGAGTGAGAACCCAGCCACTGAGAATGGCTATTAAAACCACACACTGGTGACAAATGCATCACTGAACCAAGACACAAGACAACCGCAGCAAGGAGGACCAACGGCCGAAATGTGGGACAGTCGTTATAAGTTATCTCGCAGAAGCGAAATGTGGGACAGTCGTTACACAAATAAGAAAATGTATTATTGTATAAATACTGAGAAAACAATCATTATATCATTGCAATTATTTAGACTAAAGTAGAAGTATTTGTATCTGAGATTCTAATTCTTAGAGTCGCAAACATATTCTTTTGTCGCTACTTACTTCTGAACTTTATTACAAGAAAAATTGAAGGAAGCCAAATGGTTTTACCTCACGGAAGCTGTTTAATGTTTAGCAGCTTATTTACTAAGCTTTTTAATTGCAAATAAAATACTGTGGATACTTTAAAGAACTTTTAATACGTACTCGTTTGATCATACCTGTAAATCTATAAGAACTAGTATTCATCTGCATTAGCATGATTGCTAAGTAAGCCCCAGATTCAAAAGTAGATTCCACCTACTTGACATGAAATGACTCATCAGTAAACTGAAGTAAAACAATACGCAAGAAGACTTTATTCTTGTTACAAAAATGAACTGTTGAGTTAATTTGGGTAAGATTTAGTAAAACTAATTACTTGACTGTTTCTTTTATTGCTAACCGTTAGTTTTTAGTAGACCGCAGGTTTTTGCATTGTTGTTATCTCAAAATTTTAAATTTTTGTGAAAATTTGGGGTTTTGACATGTGGTATCAGAGCATAAGGTTCAAACACTGAGGCCTTGATGAATCTCGACTAGATTTCATAAAACAGTAAATTAAATTATTATGCTGGCATATTTTATTTTTAAATGTTATTCAACAGAGAATTGTTTTTCTGAAGTTTAACAGGAAGGTATGGAAAGGCTGGAAGAGTATGCAGAGGAGGAGTCTCAGTTACTGAAACAAGAAATTTACCAAGAGATCCTATACCAGAGGATTTAGCTACCAATTCTTCAGTATTGTTACAAACTATAAAAGACTTAAAAACTGAAATGGAGTCTGTAAAGCGAGAGAATGAAAGGATTATGAGGGATCAAGAAGAGCTGAATCAGATCCTAATTGAAAAGTTTCAAACTGAGGGTAGGGGTAGAAGGTCAGAATTTGAAGATGCCAGTCATCAACGAAAATCTAAAAATATGAAACATACAAAAACTGAAAGTAGTTCGTCTTCTGAAGTGTTTGGTGAACATCAAAATTACCATACTACTAGTGACAGTAGTGATGATAATATGTACACTAAGAAGAGGAAATACAAACCTTATGAGGAAATTTCTAGGGAATTCAAAAAGATAAAACCACCAAATTTTAATGGAGATACTAAGAAGGGGGAGAAAGTTGAATCCTGGTTATCTGGGATGAAGAAGTACTTCCAAATATATAATTATTCTAACCAGTTAAAGGCTAGGATGGCTATATATAACCTCTAAGGAAAGGATGACATTTGGTGGCAGGAATTGAAGAGAGTTAAGGGTATAAAAGAGAAAAAAGTTAACTAGAGTACCTTTAAGAGGTATTTCAAAATGAAATTCCTGTCTGAGCAGTATTATGAGGAGAGAGCCAAAGAGTTTTATGAACTGAAGTTAGGTTCAATGACAATGAAGGATCTGAACAGCAAGTTCTTAAGTCTACTTAGGTATGTACCCTACCTTGTAGATGAGAAACCAAACGCACAATGATTCCTTAGCTGTTTACCTTGTCATATTAAATATAGAATTGAATATGATAAACCAAAGACCTTGGAGGAAGCTATGAGAAAGGATAACTTTTGTTTTGAGAAGAATCGAAAGAAAGAAAGCTTGGCCAACTAGAAGGCTAAGAAAAATAATAATCAGTTTGAAAAAAAGAAGAAGGATTTTGTGCCTAACAGAAACTTTAAGAACAATAAGGCCAAAAATTATTCCAATAACAAGAATTTCCAAGGAAATAAGAATGATACACCCAACAATCAGAATAATTCTAAAAGTAAGGAAACTGCAAATAATCATGGAAACTTTACCAAGAACTTTGAGCGTAAAGAGCCTGTCAAGTGCTGGTAGTGTAATGGCCCACACTATGCTTCAGTCTATCCAAATCGGAAGAGACTGTTAGCAATATTCATACTATACAGGAGGAGATGACCGTTGGGGAACTAGCAAGGAGCATGCCTAGAATCAACGCAGCCTTGGAGAACCAACAAGCTGAATATCATACTTCCATGGTGAAAGTAGAAGGTATGATAAATTAGACCCCTCTGACTATTTTGATTGATCCAGGAGATAGTCTCAGTTATATTGCACCTTAGATAGTAGAAAAATGTAAGTTATCTGTTGATAAGTTTGAGAATTCATGGTTAGTTCAGTTAGCCATTGGTGCTAAAAGAAAAGTAACTTGTTTTGTGAAAGAATGTGCATTAGTTATGGATAAATTTGAAACTGTTGTTAAACTTAATGTTTTTCCACTTGGTTCTTATGATTTGCTGATTGGTATGGACTAGTTAGAACAACATAGAGTAATTCTAAACTGTTATGAGAAAACTTTCACATGCTTAAACAGTGATGAAAAACCAGTAAGTGTTAAAGGAATTCCTAGAAAAACTATTGTAAGGCAGATTTCTACTTTACAACTTAAAAGTGCTGTTAGAAAGGGATGTAAAGCTTACATAGTAACAATTACTGATGATGAAATTAAAATTAAAACAAATAAGTTAAAATTGGAAGACATCCCAGTCTTAAAAGAATATGTTGATGTATTCCCAGAAGAAATTCTGGGATTATCTCCGAAAAGGGAATTGGATTTCACCATTGAGCTGGTACCGAGTGCAGTACCTAGCTCAAAGGCCCCTTATAGAATGAACATATTGGAACTTAATGAATTAAAATTGCAATTAAAAGAATTAATTGATAAAAAGTATATTCGACCAAGTGTGTCTCCCTGGGGGGCACCTGTCATCTTCGTCAAGAAGAAGGATGAAACTATGTGACTTTGCATAGATTACTGTCAGTTAAACAAGATGACCATCAAAAATTGATATCCGTTGCCCCGCATAGATGATCTGTTTGATCAACTATGTGGAGCCACGATGTTTTTGAAAATAGATTTAAGGTCAGGATATCATCAAGTGAGGATTAAAGATGAAGACATCTTTAAGAAATCTTTCAGAATAAGATATGGTCATTACGAATTTGTCGTAATGCCATTCGGGCTTACTAATGCCCCAACTGTCTTCATGTGTTTAATGAACAACGTAGTGCATAAGTATTTAGATAAGTTTGTGGTCGTGTTTATCGAAGACATTCTAATCTATTCAAAAACTGAAGAATAACATAAAGAACATCTAAAAATTGTTTTACAAGAGTTGCGAGAACATCAACTCTTCGCAAAGTTTAGTAAGTGTGATTTCTTCAAGGATAAGATTCAGTATTTAGGTCATGTAGTGACCAAGGAAGGAATTTTCATAGATCCTGAAAAGATATGGGCAATCGAAGATTGGCCAGTTCCTAAGGATGTGATGGATGTTATGTGACGGATGTTAGATCTTTCATGGGCATTACCGGTTACTACCGGAGGTTCATTGAAGGCTTTTCAAGGATAGCAAATCCGATAACTTACTTGCAGAAGAAAGGAAATAAGTTCGACTGGAATCAGAAATGTGAAGAAAGCTTTTAAAAGTTAAAAACTTTATTAACTAGCGCACCTATTTTAAGAATAGCAGATCCTAATAAAGAATTTGTAGTGTGCATTGATGCCTGTAATGATGGCTTAGGTGGTGTTCTGACTCAAGAAGGGCATGTTATTTCCTATGAGTCTAGAAAGCTAAAATTTCATGAAAAGAATTATGCAACATATGATCTGGAATTAGCAGCTGTAATACACGCCTTAAAGATGTGGCGATATCACCTAATTGGCAGAAAATCTGTTTTAATGACTGATAATAAAGGATTGAAGTATCTTTTAGATCAGCCTAATTTAAATGCCAGGCAAGCTAGGTGGTTAGCTTTCTTAAGCGAGTATGATTTTGAAATCCAACATATAAAAGGTAAAGAAAATAAAGTTGTTGATGCATTAAGTAGGAATGCAAGGCTGAATTTTGCAACAGAAATCAACACTTATGTTTTAGACTTAGATGAACAGCTTAAAGAAGGAATAAAACAAGATGAAATTTACCAGTATTTGCAAGCTAAAGCTAAAGAAAATCCAATAGAAAACTTAATAAAATGTTATAGTTTAAATGAAAAATAATTTTTACTGTATAAAGATAAGTTGTATGTACCTAACGTACCTAAAGTCAAGTTGTTAATTCTAGATGAAATTCATAAAACACCATATTCAGGTCATCTAGGTTATCAAAAGACTATAACCATGTTAATAAAAGAGTATTTCTGGCCAAATATGAAAACTGAAGTAGCTGAATATATTGCAAGGTGTTTAGAATGTCAACAGGTAAAAACTGAACACCAACACCCAGCTGGTTTGCTACAGCCTTTACCCATCCCTAGCTGGAAATGGAAGGTAATTAGTCTAGATTTTATTATTGGACTGCCTAGAAATCAAAATCAGAATGATTCTATCATGGTAGTAGTTGATAATTTAAGCAAAGCAGCTCACTTTATACCTGTTAAAACTACTTACAAAGCTGCAAACATAGCTGATATTTTTCTAAAACAGATTTTCCAATTACAAGGAATACCAAAAGTCATAATCTCAGATAGAGATCCTAAGTTTATAGGAAACTTTTGGAAGTCTTTGTTTAAAGGGTTAAACACCACATTAAATTTCAGTACTTCTTTCAATCCTCAAATAGATGGACAAACTAAAAGGGTAAACCAGGTACTGGAAGATTTATTAAGAATGTATGTGAAAGACCAGCCAGGTAAATGGGAGGACTATTTACATCTGGTAGAAGTTGCATATAATAATAATTATCAGACATCATCTAGATTTAGTCCGTTTGAAATTTTATATGGACAGAAATGTAATACTCCTATCTCTTGGAGTAATCCAGTAGATAGATTGGTATTAGGTCCAGAACTGTTGAAAGAAATGGAAAAAAATGTGAAACAAGTGTAGGGAAATATGAAAGTGGCATAGGATCAGCAGAAAAGTCAAGCAGACTTAAAAATAAATCCAAAGGAGTTTCAAGTAGGTGAACATGTGTTCATCAAGGTAAGGCCCAAAAAGAGCTCTCTAAGATTGGGGAGTCGTGCAAAACTGGCACCTCGTTACTGTGGCCCATTTGAAATTTTGTCTAGAATTGAACAAGTAGCTTATCAATTAGCATTAACACCTAACTTAAGAGTACATAATGTTTTTCACATTTTCGTTTTAAAGAAATATGTTCATGATGCTACTCATGTTGTTAACTGAAATGTTGTACAGGTGGAACCAGAAGGAGAATTTCTGGTGGAACCAGACTGTATCCTCGGAAGGAGGGAAATTACACTTCGAAACCGCACCATTGGACAGGTGAAGGTGCAATGGAAGCACCTTAGTCCAGAGGAAGCCACCTGGGAATTGGAAAGTAAAATGCGAGATGCATATCCAATTCTGTTCCAAGGGGACTTCGGAGGATGAAGAATAAATAACATTGAGGACGATGTTATATTCTAAGGGGGTGTGTATGTCACATGCCCCAATTTTGAAAAATAATATTATCTTATTTGATTTTATTCCAAGACATTATGTTAAATTTTATGTTAAAGTTGTAACCGATGACTCAGTAGAGTCAAGGATGTGGAATGTAATTCTGAATATTTTAATTTTAAATAAATAAAAGTGGAGACAACAGCTTAGGAGAGTTGTTAAAAAGAGTGTTACTAGTCAAGTTGGTGGAGGAGACTAGGTGGAGAGCAAATAGACAAGTGGCAGCATCCTCAAACACTTTCTATGTTGCAGGTGGCAACCTCCCTACATTTGGGGTCATGATCCCCCAAGAAAGTGGGATCAAAGCAGGTCGCTCAATTAATGACAACTAACCCAAAAATACCTAGGCAATCTTAATAAAAAATGCCATTGAAGAGAGCTAAGGCTGCTCATTCCAGGAGAAGAATCATTCAGGTGAATGTGCTTCAAGTAATTCATTGGGAAGGGAAGTTTTGTGGAAGGTGTTTGAGGGGTAAACTATAGGAAAATGATCTAGTACAACTTTCCAACTGAAAGATCTTGCTGTAGTATGCAGAGTTGGTATTGAGTCATTGTACTAGTACATTGTTGTTTGCTCCACCTAGTCCCAGCCAAGGAGACCAGGAACAGGCTTGGGGGTCCTGAGAAGTCACTGTTTGAGCGCTCTCTAAGAGTTGGTAGGGAGGAACAACCTCCCAACGCTGTTCTCATCCACCTTTAAAAACAGTTTCTACTATCTTTTAATTTTCGTGTTAAAGTTTATATCTGTGTATGAACAAATAACGAATGATTTATATGATACGTAGTGAACTGTTAAGCTTGAAATCTCTTAGTTGTTTTAGATGCTGAATCTGTTCTTTGATGAAAAATAATCCTACCTGTGTTTTTCCCCATTTGGAGTAAACCAGATTGTACTCTAGCACAAGTAGTGTGTTTAAATGAATGAAGTATGATAGAAATATGAAATGAATATAGTATTTATGTTTTTCAGAGTATTGAAATGTTTTCTTTCAGTAGATAGTTGTTTTTCCAGAAAGAATATTAATCTGTTTCGTAGATTTGTTGTTAGAACTAGAATGTGTATTTAGAATATTAGAAAAAGAACAGAATCATATTATTTTACTAATAGCAGTAGATTCAAGTATTTAATTCATTCTTTTACATAGTATCTTCTTGTATAAACTATACATCTACACTGAAACAGAAGAAATAGAAATATCAGTTGAATGCTTATTATTATGATAAGTAAAGATGTAAATATAATTCTGTTAGTTTACTTCCTTTCCTAATATTAACAGTTATTTTACCTGCAACAATCTAAACTCTAAGTAAGTATTGGTAACCTAATTAAATTATGAAGATAAACTAATTTAAGATAAGGAATATAATAAATGAGAATTTAATAACTCTTATAGTATTATTTCTCTTAGAATTAAAATAATGAACAAATAGTAGTAACCTATGCATAAAGTATTATTAATAAAGAATTGTCCTTACACACTTACAGACAAATTAGATGTAAGGAGTATTGATAGGATGAAAGTTCTTATTTCTTTCACCAAGCTTACAAAATAATCTTATTAAAAAAACTCAACTATTATAGATTGTTCTCAGTCTTATTTAATAATATATATATTTAAAAATAAACTTAAGAGAATACAGTATTTACAAACAATATTATTATTAACACAAATAATATTTATTGTTTACAAATCAAAAGAAATGCTTTTACAAACTGGAATAATTGATAAAAGATGGACATAGATTATTTCTACAAACCCTAACCTAGAATTCTTTAAACCATAATTTAGTTCTTTTAAACCATTAAAGAACCAACTAAATTCATTTCACAGGAGATAAATACAATACTGAACAATATAAACAAAATGTATACTTCTAAAAGAAACTGTGTCTTATTATTTTACTAACAGGGTGTACCCGTGAAAATGAAAGATAGGATTAAAACTCTTATAATTATTACAATTAGCAAAAGAAAACCTTGAAGTAATAAAACAAATTTATTTAATTATGTAACCATTAAATAACTAGGTTAATATAATTTACTCACAGTCCTTTAAGGACAAATAAAAAGACTGCAATTATTATAAACTGGAATAATCTATTTCAAAACGAGGGTTTCCACAGGATAAACCCTAAATTCATAATTCTAAATAAAAGCAAGAAAGAATTAAATTACGACTGTAAGCATCAGTCTTAAAAACTTAATTTATAAACCCTTGAAGAGTATTTTAAACAGAGTACAAAAACTTGACTTATAGTCAAGAAGGGTAAAAACCCTGAATTTTACACAGAGTATAATATAAACATTTGATAACCAAACAAGTTTGAAGACAGAACTGTCTTTACAAAAGCTATTATTTTAACCATGAGGTAAATCCAAAGAACAAACTATTTACGGTGCTCAGTTAAACCGAGTCTACCCATCGACTAGCGAGGGTTTGATTCTAGGTATTACAACAATAACCTGTAAAAACAACAACATAACTCATGGTGAGATGAGGAAGGTTTTTCCAAAACCCTGGGTGAATCCTTTGACCACTCTATTACAAGTAGAGTTAAAACCCAACACATGGACCACGGGGCTTACCCGAAACAAACCACGAGCCACGGCATTCGTTGGTTGACTGTTCATTTCCTTCACCGTGAAAGTATGTAATGGCGAGCACTTGCAAAGAGTTCATAAAAACTACTGTCAGTAAATATTAACCTAATATTTTAATGTTCCCTTATAACAGCAAATACACTTGCAGCAAGTAAATGAACACAAAAAATACTATTCACCTATCAATGGAAACGACGAACATCCTCGACGAAGCACTGTCACCTACAAGCTTTATACATTAAAGACTCAAACAACCTGCAAGGTAAAATTCTCATGCAATAGCAAGCCACGAGGACCGCAAGAGAAACTGGAGCAGACAGCGAGCCATAAGGACGACGAAGGGAAGATTACACAGACAGCAAGCCAAGAGCAATGATAATCTCCACACTTTGTAGAGTGAGAACCCAGCCACTAAGAATGGCTATTAAAACCACACACTGGTGACAAATGCAGCACTGAACCAAGACATAAGAAAATTAGAGCAAGGAGGACCG
Organism: Pseudotsuga menziesii; assembly: GCA_001517045.1. Taxonomy (NCBI): domain Eukaryota; kingdom Viridiplantae; phylum Streptophyta; class Pinopsida; order Pinales; family Pinaceae; genus Pseudotsuga; species Pseudotsuga menziesii. The sequence continues at coordinate 93,243 of LPNX010955469.1, forward strand.
ACGACCGCCATGGAAGCCAAGCAGAGTAGCCTCAAGGGCTAGCGCAAACTGCGGGATGGAAATGATAAGGGTTAGGTTACGACAGTGTTTTATATTCTCCACACTTGGTCAGGAGACGACCATGTGGTCAGTAAATCAAACCATGCAAATGGGTCGTTCCCTATAGTGCCTACATATTTCGAAAACCAATTATTAAATCATTGGAACAAGGTTTAAACTATGATATCAACCCAATAATTTTGTCATGCAAATCGATAATCATATGCGCCTTATCATATGCTAGTTAGTAATAGAATATCAACGTATGATTATGTTGACCTAGCGAGGAGTATCATATATTAAACTTTGGTTAGTGTTGAAACCAATTATACATAGAAAACACTCTATTCTAAAACCTTATAACTTATAGATTGTAAACTCACTAATATATTATGGATGTTAGTAATCTCTTGCTCTAAACATTAACCTTGTTATGGATGGAGGTCTTTATTATATAGAGGAACTCAAGCTAACCATCAAGCACCTATAACTTTCTTATGAAAAAACAATATAGCTTATATATGGTTAATTCTCGTAATAATGGCTTTTCAAGTGATAACATGTTTATAAAACTCATTCCACTATATAACCTTATGTTATTATATTATAACATCACAATTGCGATTTGAATGGTTGCATTTCTTTTCTCTAAATTTTGTCTTTATTATAGATATAAATCAAATATTTTATGTCTTATTTATAGATAGAGATCAATGTTTTATGTCTTTACTATAGATAAGAGATCAAATGTTTTGTGGGAGAGTTCATGCTAATGAACAACTGTAGTTTTCCTTTGTAAAAAGACTATAGTTTATACATGGTAAATCTCTTGTAATAACAACATTACAAGTCATGACTTTATAAATGGAATAATGTAATAGTTAGAGAATCATAAACTCTAATTTAAATACGTTTATGATCATGAACTCATTATAGACTGAATGTCTATCAAACAAATAGATTATGCATGTCTATAAGACTTATATGAACTAATAACTCAAATGGTAACAAAACTTTGAAGTGGTACAAAACTTAATGTAAGAACACTATTATGAAATTATGTTACATAGTTCAAAGCGACAATACTTTGATGGATTTTGGGTTATGACTCAACTTGGAAATTACTAAATATTCAGTAGGTCAATTGGGTAGTAAAGTAGTTATAGAACTAAACAAGATAACTAGAATAGGAATGATCCTATTGAATCCAGAAATTACTAGAACCATGGGGTTCGACATGAAAATAAAATATAGGCAAACCATGATCTCATATAGGAAGGCATTATGGTTTTCAGTTTGCACAATCAAACTTATACTGTCCAAAGGTTAACAGGCTCTAAGTTATCTCGCAAAAGCAAAATGTGGGACAGTCATTACACAGATAAGAAAATGTATTATTGTATAAATACTGACAAAACAATCATTATATCATTGCAATTATTTAGACTAAAGTAGAAGTACTTGTATCTGAGATTCTAATTCTTAGAGTCACAAACATATTCTTTTGTCGCTACTTACTTTTGAACTTTATTACAAGAAAAATTGAAGGAAGCCAAATGGTTTTACCTCACGGAAGTTGTTTAAAGTTTAGAATCTTATTTACTAATATTTTTAATTGCAAATAAAATATTGTTGATACTTTAAATAACTTTTAATATGTACTCGTTCGATCATACCTGTAAACCTATAAGAACCAGTATTCATCTGCGATAGCACGATTGCTAAGTAAGCCCCAGATTCAAAAGTAGATTCCACCTACTTGACATGAAATGACTCATCAGTAAACTGAAGTAAAACAATACGCAAAAATACTTTATTCTTGTTACAAAAATGAACTATTGAGTTAATTTAGTTAAGATTTAGTAAAACTAATTACTTGAATGTTTCTTTTATTACTGGCCATTAGCTGTTACTAGACCGCAGGTTTTAGCATTTGTTGTTATCTCAAAATTTTAAATTTTTGTGAAAATTTGGGGTTTTGACATCCCAGTCTGGAGCAACAACTTCCTACGCACAGCCTGCGCCACCGTAGCAGGCCCAGGACATGGCATGGAAAACATAGAAGTACACGAGGGAAATTCCCACATTTGTGGCACCACAGCGTACCCAAATTTATTATGCACCACCAGTGCAGGTGGTTCAAGCCCCCGCCCCCACCCCACCAGCTCCGTTGGGACAGGTATTTGCACAACAAAACCGTCCCAACCAGCCCATCCCCAACAATCAATAAGGGAAAGCTAGAAATAATCAGCCCCAGAACCAAGCCAATAATCAACTGCAGGGAGGAAGTCAACAACCAAACCCTCCCAACAATGTCGCAGCAAATCGACCCACCCAAAACCCCCCACGACAAAATGCACCAAGATGCAACACCCCGTTGCACACAGACCAACCATGCACACTATGTGATTTTTATGGGAACTACACATTCGAGTGTCCCCTCATGGATCAAGCTAAGCAGGCCATTCAGAATGATGTTCAACAGGCCTCCAATGCTACAAATCAAACCCAACCCAACCCGGCACCACAAGGACCTCCCCCCATGGTGCTTCAAAACCCGCTACCAGTCCAAGGGTTGGTGGAAATCGTACCCCCTCCCCAACCCAATCCCAACACTTTGGAGGCACCTCCCATGGCCAAAACAAGTGTTCACCACCCACTAGCCATGACGACTGAAGAGGTCAACATGCAGACTAGACAGAATCACTATGGTACCACCACCGAACCTATAGACACATCAGCAGCATCAATGTCCAAAACAGTCAACCTACCTCTTTAGTTACCCCCATTCACGTGCCCCCCCCATATGCAGGATTGCCAATAACGCCATGGCTATAGCTGCACTCAGCTATAGCATTATGGATGATTTGGCCCAAATGCCAACCTCCATGTCTGCTCTTGAGGTACTTAAAACATTCCCAATGTAGTGAAAATCCTTACTAGCCACCCTTGGGGCAGTATACCCCTTCGACTCCAAGTTGATCACATTCAACACAGAGAATGGAGAACCACGCATGCCATCCACCATCATCTTCCAAATCCTGGTGTTTATCCAGAACCTGGTTGTGCACCTGTGCATAGTAGATGAGGGGGAATCTACGTGCATTATGTCCACCCTGGTTTGGTAAAAACTCAGATCAGCAATTCTACAACCATCCTCCACAACTCTGCGGGCTTATGATTTACATCCCACTAAAGCCCAAGGAATCCTCCCCCATGTCCCCATCACATTAGATGGGAAGACAGTGCTGATCGACATAGAGGTCGTCAATGCTCAACTGGACTATAACCTTCTCCTCAGAAGAAGATATATGTACGACATGAGAGTGGTCGCATCAACTGTCTTCCGTCTCATGATGTTCCCTCATGAAGGGAATATTGTGGTGGTTGATCAACTCACTTATCATGATCTGCAAGGGCTAATGGCACCCTCCAACATTATCCCTACCATCACCACCATTGAGCCACAAGGGACGACTAAACATGCTAATGTCATTCCTACAATCAACACTATGGTTGACAACACACTAGCCTCCCCATTGTTGAATTTGGGCCCTGGGTTGTTTGTCAATCCCACCATGATGGCTCCTTTCCCCTCTGTGTCACTGCCACCGACACAAAATGAGATTGCTGACTTGTGCATGGTCTCATCCAGCACCGCAGCACCCAAACAACAACCACAGCTGCAGCCCCAACCATAACTACAACATCGTCCACATCCTCAACACCAACAACAGCTGCAACATCACCCATAGTAGCAGCATTACACATAGCCACAACCACAACCGCGTCCCCACATGTAACCATTAGGGAGTTATCTGGGCTCATCTCCAATCCATACAATTCCCTTCCTCTTCCCCCCTCCCGGTGTCATGAGCAAGCCAGTAATAGCCACCTTAAACCTTCCCAACTTTACATTGGGAATTCCAATGTGGTATCTTGATCCACCCACTCAACCAACAATTCCCCAGGTTGTTTTAACCCCGGTTCAACCCATCGTGGTCGAGTCTCACCCTCCACCCAGTCTGCAAAAGCCATCCACCACACCCGCACTCGCACCGCCCCACCTGAAAAGGGCCAGGGGCAAGAATGCCAAAGCCACCGCAGAACTACGACAAGTCCCACCTTGCATCATCTATGAGCAACAAGGCCATCCAACTCAGAGTTTCCCTGAAATCCCAATGATCCGTGCACATTTAGATGCCATGGATACAAATAAAAACATCCTTGTGGTTGAACTTCCAACCGCGTCGATAGTCAGAAAAAAGGCATTCAGAACAAACCATGCTTGCACCCTCTGTGGTTTGTATGGAAATTACTCTCACCATTGCCAAGACCTACCCAAATTTTGAATGGCTCTAGCTGACCTCCATCAACATTCCCTTGAGTCTGAAATCATCTTGATCGAAGAAGTGCACCCCCCACTACCTTCTTCAGACACCATGTCCATCTACATGATGTTTAGTTCAACTCACCCGCTTATCTCCACCCCCAACGACGGTCCATCAGACCTGTCTCTTCAGTGCTTTAGTAACTATGAGTAGATACTTGAATCTTTGACCACCCCGGAATACCCATGGGATGACATGCACCATCGCTCATTCTTCCTCCCCGAAGAACTTGTGTCACAATCTGACTAGTTTTCCGTGGAGACCAAAGATTTCATCCATGGGAAATTCGACTGGTTCAAGAACCCCATCCCGACACGAGACACCTTCGAATAAGGGAACATGGCCAACATTTCACCCACCATCAAAATCGACATCTCAACCAATTCTGAGATTGTTGAAGAAATCATGTTGGAGGCATATTGCTCCCCAGAAGAGGTCGCTGCCTACAAAGCTCTCTTCCAATAATTTTGTGACATCTTCACCTGGTCATACACTAAAATGCTCAGCTTATATCCATCCATCATGGAACACCACATCGACACATGGCCCGATGTGGCACCCATACGACATGGTTAAAGCCGAGATAGAGAAGCTATGCATAGTCAGCTTCATCTACCCCATTGCGTACACCACTTGGGTTTGTAATCCTGTTCTCGTGAATAAAAAATAGGGTACCATTTGTGTTTGCACAGAATTTCACGACCTCAATGGGGCATGTCCCAAAGACAAATTCCCCACACCTTTCATCGATCAAATCATCGATGCATGCGCCGGACATGAAGCATTTTCCTTCATGGACGGTTTTTTCGGCTATAACCAAATCCAGATCCAGAAAGAAGACCATTATAAGACAACATTCACAACCCCATGGGGCACATTTGCATATCGAGTCATGCCATTTGGCCTAAAAAATGCTGGAGCAACCTTCTAGCACGCCATGACACACTGCTTCTGTGACCTCGGTCACATCATGTTGGTGTGTCTCGACAACCTCATCGCACGGTCGCAGAAGCAAATACAACACATAGACGACTTGCAACAAGTCTTCACATGATGTCACCAGTACGAAATCTGCTTGAACCCTTTCAGGTGTGTCTTCTATGTCCCAACGGACCGTCTCCTAGGGTTCATCGTGTCACATAAAGGGATGACCACTGACCCAATGGAAGTCCAAACGAACTTCCCTCTAACGTATCCCCTTTGAATGACGGTAGTTCGATTTGTATTATAGTCTTTCTATTTTTTGTTATACACTTTTTTCAAAATTGAGTCTTATGTATTGTTTCCTCTCATTGCTTCAGATGGAGAACACCTCAAACTGGTATATGGGATTCGCAGATGGAGCAAGAAGATGGTCTCTGAACCTCGCCTCGGCTGCATGGGTCATCTACTCCCCATCGCACAAGTTGATCCACATCGAAAAAATATGTGTGGGCACTGCAACCAAAAACTAGGCTGAATATGATGGTTTCAATGGCCTCTTGGCCGCCACTCTCCAGTTAGGCAATCACCATCTCGATGTCTTCTTAGACTCCCAGCTGCTTGTTTCTCAGTTGAACAACTACTATCGAGTACGTGATCCATACCTCTTTAGAAAGTACCTGCACACTAAATAGATGGTTAGAACATTTGAATCCATCACATTCACACATATTCCCAGAAACCTCAATAGTGTCACAGATCAAATGGCTAACGATATTCTAAATTGGCACATCCACAACAGCATATAGGAAACATACAACCATAACATCATGCATAATTATGTCTAAAAATACACACACAAGTGTAACAATACATCACATAGACATTTCACATCATCATAAAAAGACTCACATAATAAAACCATAAAAGCGCATCCACATGCGTCAAAAATATATAGATAAATAGATAAGTCACATGTCCAATACAAAATGAGAAGCCACATATTCTTTTTCAGCAGGATATACATAGCGACACAAAAACCCCTAAGTGCACCAATGCACTAGGGACAACCCCACTAGGCTACTAATCCGACTCAGACTCATCGTTTGACTCGGTGTCATTGTCTTCCTCAGAGGACTCATCCTCTGCAGGAAGATCACCTCTCACCACCCGGCGAAAGTGCTCACAAGCCATAGCCATCTTCCTCATCACACCAGTCCACTCTGGAGGAGATTGTGAATAGTGGCAATCATCTCACTACTCAGATGCTACCAGCCATCATCTAAGACCCCAGTAGCAAGCCACTCTAGATACGACAACACTCCATCCATCTCCCGTCGTTGCCTATGGGATCTCCCAGCAGGAACCACCGTAGGAGCTATGGTAACGACCCGCCTCCGATGCCCGGGCGGCAAGAAAGGACCAATATCTGCATATACAAACAAGGACACCATCAGTCCACATATATCAATATACAAACTACCAACCAGCTCAACTACACTATGTATAAAGATGAACATTAAAACATCACGTATACATACCAGCTGGTCCCCACGCCTGGCCAGGAGGTCGGGGAACCTCAGGGTCTCCCTGGTAGTCCATACCCACATACGGGGACTCCTCAATCACTACAGGAAGCTGGCACCACTGATCCAACAGATCCTTAGTAAAAAAGAGGCCCACTCTGCCACCACCCTCTAGGATCATCATATGACAACATCGGTACATTCGTGGCTCCCATGGACCACTATCCTGCACAGCCCGAGGAGGACGAAGTGTAGGTACTTTCACAAAAAAGAAAGCACACAGGAAGGATCCAAAACAAAAACCCGCACCTGTCACATACCCCAATTTTGCAAAAATAATATTATCATATTTGATTTTATTTCAAGACAATATGTTAAATTTTATGCTAAGTTGTAATTAATGACTCAGTAGAGTCAAGGATGTTGAATGTAATTCTGAATATTTTAATTATAAATAAATAAAAGTGGAGACAATAGCTTGGGAGAGCTATTAAAAGAGTGTTTACTGGTCAAGTTGGTGGAGGAGACTGGGTGGAGAGCAAATAGACAAGTGGCAGCATCCTCAAACACTTCCAATGTTGCAGGTGGCAACCTCCCTACATTTGGGATCATGATCCCTCAAGAAAGTGGAATCAGAGCAGGTGGCTCAATTAATGACAACTAACCCAAAAAGACCTAGGCAATCTTAATAAAAATGCCCATTGAAGAGAGCTGAGGCTGCTCATTCCAAGAAGAGAATCATTCATGTGAATGTACTTCAAAGGATTTCAATGGGAAGGGAATTTGTGGAAGGTGTTTGAGGGGTAAACTGCAGATAGTGATCTAGTGCAGCTTTTCAATTGAAGGATCTTACTGCTGAGTGCAGAGATATTACTGAGTCATTGGACCAGTATTTTGTTGTTGCTCCACTAGTTCTCAGCCAAGGAGACCAGGAACAGGATCGGGGGTCCTGAGGAGACGATGTTTGAGCGCTCTCCAGGAGTTGGTAGGGAGGAACGGCCTCCCAACGCTGTTGTTGTCCAGCTTAAATAGGTTCTATAGTATTTTATATTAGTGTGTTTAAAGTTTATATGTGAAATTGAATGATTAATGGATGTTTAAATGTTTAGTAGTGAACTGATAGAGATTGTAATCCTTAAGTTATTTGAAATGCTGAATCTGTAGTTGATGAAAAACAATCCTACCTGTGTTTTTCCACGTCTGGAATGGACCAGACCGTACTCTAGCACAGGAAGTATATTTTAAAATAGATGAAGGATAAGAAATAAATATAATACGAATAGAGTTATTATGTATTTCAGAGTATTGGAATCATTTATATTATGTAGCATTAGAGGAATTTTGGGGTCTAAAATAGGCCTCCTAAGGAAAATAATAAAATAATAGTTAAAATAATAAAATAATAGTTAAAATAATAAAATAATATTGATTAATTTTGGAGGAAGAAAGAAAAAAACTACTTTTTTTGTTCGTATTTTCGACATATCTCCCTGTGTTTTTACTCAAATTTCGATTGGGAGAGCTCGTTGGATGCAAAATTTGATTCCGCATCCAACGAGTATCCACACTGCATACTTTTGACGGACCCTGCTACCCCAAAAATAAGAAATACCTGAAAAAAATGTGAGTAAAAACACAATGAGATATGTCGAAAATACGAACAAAAAAAGTAGTTTTTTTTAATGACAAATATGCCAATTCAACCATTATGGTTGACTTATTTTATTGAAATTCTATTGGTTCTTGAATTCCAACTCACAAAAACTTCTTTTGGCACGTTTTCTTATAAGGCCCATTTTAGACCCCAAATTTCCTCTAATGATAGTTACTTTTAGAAAAAAATATTAATCTGCCTAGTTAAGTTTATTGTTTAAACCAGACTGCTATAACAAGAATGCTAGAAAAGAAATAGCCATAATATTTTACTGATAGCAATGTATTATATTCACGAGTTGTTCAAGTAGGTAAGTTATTTCTTTTACACAGTACTTTCTTTTGTAAACTGTACTATTAACCTGAAACAGGGGAAATAGAAACAACTCAGATATAATGCTTATCTTATTATGTTAAGCAAGGAATTAAGTATGGTTCTTTTAGTTTATTTCTATACTAATAATAATAACGAACTTATCCTGCAACTATTCAAACCCTAGGTAGGGTTTAGTAACATAAATAAATTCTAAAAGACAAATTAATCTAAAGATAAAGAATATCTTAACAAAGAATTATTTAGCTCCAAGAGCATTTTTATATAATCAAAACAACTAAGATACAATAGTAACTTATGTTAAATTAAATAAGTATTTTAACGAGGAATTGTCCTGTAACTTTTACAAACAGATTATACTTGTGAAGGAGTAATGACATGGTAGAAACCCTTTTTTCAATTCCTAGTAATTTAAAAGAAAATAGTTAAGCTAATAAAATATAATACTACTAAACGAATTAAACTAATACAGACTAGTCACAGTCTTTCTTAACAAACTGTATGTACAATTACAAGTTTAAGAAATTATAGTACTTACAGATAATAGGGTTAACTCAACATTTTTGTTTACAAATTAAGAACTGATTTAAAACAAACTGAAGGAATCTTTAAAAAGAAACGGAGATTACTTTCATAAAAACCCTAACTTAAGAAAATCCTTGAGTCACTGGAATAGTTTTAAATATTGTTAACAGTAACCTAAAATAATTAAAAATGATAAAGGAATTATTATCCTACAAGTTAAATAGGGTAAAATCCCTAGCTTGTAATTCTGAGCCGAAGTTACCCAGTATTATTTAAAATGCAAAAACCATTACAGCTGTAACCTAGGATAAGTAATTAACTTAAACTATTTTTATATAAGTATTAACAGGAGGAATTTAATTCATTCACACTGAGATAAAATAAAAGTACATAAATGAAAATGAATAAATCTGAAGACATACTGTCTTAAAAAGATATTCACATTATATCAATGAACCCGAAGGCCGAATGTAAGTCAAAACATTAACCGAGTACAAAAACTCAGCTAAGAGCCGAGTACCTATATCTTGTTTTAGAGTATGAACAAGTATTAACATAATATTACAAAACTGCAAGTTCTTCACTAAACCAAGAGGAGAGCATTACAAGACACAGCTTAAAGCCGAAGTCACCTTGCGAAAAGCAAGGGTTTAAACCAAAGAAAAAACTATAAAAATGACGAACAACAACCCCATACTGGGTGCAACACGACCGAGACTTCTTCCAACTGGAAAATTCTATACAAGTAGGGAGAACCATGTTCGAAACTGGAGCTTACTATGGACTATTTATGGATCCATCTGTGCAGCACGATTGTCAACTTTGGAAATGAGCCAACCTGCATTGTAAAAGAACCAGAGTTATTTAAAATTCAAAAACCCTTATGCAGGAAGGAACCGTAAATAGTAATAGCTCTTAATTTTATTTTACTTAATTCAGCTGGAAGTAAAAATGATGGAACCTCGGATGAATAACAACACCACAACCAACGTTAAAAAGAGCCAAACCCTCATTCTCACCGAGGAAGGAGACGATGGGACTCTAGTGCTTTTCACACTAACATCAGGGGTGTAGGTAAGCCTGAGCAATGGTTGCGAAGGAGTCAACAAGCATGGAGTCGAACTGTCACCAACATACAAGCAGGAAAACTAAACTCCAAAACCCTATGACGAAGGAGCTTCACAATCACACACAATAATCTCAAGCTTTCACCAATGACAGACCATGATAGAAGGGCGGAAAAAGGAGTTACAAGTGGGCCATAAAGCCATGTGCAAGGAGGGCAGTGAACTCTGACCAAAACAAACAAATCACAGTGGAGGTGAGCAACATAACCTAGCTCAAGGGAGTAAGACATGACAAACACCAGCGTTGGAGTGTCTGTAACTAGTTTCCACTCACGGTCGCCATGGGAGCTTGCAGAGCAGCCCAAAGGGCCAACGTAAATGCCAGAATTCAATTTAGCCAAGGGTTAGGGTTGACAACTATTTATGGAACCAGTGCATGGCCAAGGAATTTCCACGTGGCCGCATCAATATAATTATGCAGTGGGTTGACTTTCCATAGTCACCTGCGATCCATAATAATCAATTAATCTCCCAAATGATTTCATCAAACAACATTATAGTTTGCATGGGTTTCAAATCATACGATAATAGTTTTAACGTTTGGTGCATAGCTCATTATTGGCGTGAGTATGCAACGTTATGATAACGTTGACATAACACATATTATAACCTTATATCCTCGTGACCCAAAAGAAACCTTGCATATTTTATTGGTAAGCAATGATACGAGATTTTGCTAGTAAATATCGTGAGAATCATATTTCTCTATTGTAAGTTTGCACTAATAATTAACTTGTGGAGATGTTAAAAGATTATATAAGCATTTATCGTAGTAATAAGCATAATCCCTATATAGGTATTAACCCCTTTTTTTTTGTTACAACTCATCAAAGCTTATATAGTAATATCATCATTGTGATATAGGTAGTGTAATAACTAAGTTGTTATCAATAGTATTTTAAGATAATTATGAAATCATTGTTTTATAAACAGTCTAATTAATGGTGTAAGAATAAATATCTATTAGTTCCAGTTCTTTTCATGGTGGTATAAATTATTACACAACATTCAACTTGAGTACTTTGCATAGCATCATTTTGAGTAGGATCATAAGTATTATGCAAATGCAACATTAATAAAACCTTTTATTTCGATAAACAAATAGTTTATGCATATTTATAAATCTTAGAAACTAGCAAAGTTTTGTTAGCAAACTGTGTAATGGCAAAGTGAAATGTAAGAACATTTTCCTATGAACTCTTTTACTTAATACAGATCCATGAGATCTTATCTTAGAAGTTGTGGCAGTTTCTCATTACTTGGAATATAGTTTTACATTTTTACCAAATTACTCAGGTTAACATAAGATGAAAAGATTGGCTCTATAAGAAAAACACCAACCCTGGAAGTCGTTCTTAGATAGAACTTAATACAAAAAATGTAATATAGAATTGCTAAGGTATGCATATTGAAATAAAGGTTATCAAGCAAATAAATTAAATTGTTCAGAACCAAAGGAAGTAGTACTGTCGCTACATACTCTACAGGAAGAAATACAATCATCTGAACTTCATTTACAATAGCTACAGAAGAAAACAAATCGTGTTACCTTACGAAAGTAGGTTGGATTACAGCAGCTTATAATCCAAGCTTATTAATTGCAAATAGAAATATTGCAGGATGCTTTATGAATTTAAAAATTATACTCGGTCATTCATACTTGTAAACCTGTAAGAACAAGTAATCCATCTGCGTTAGCATAAATGCTAAGTAAGCCCCGGAATTCAAAGTTAGATTTCACCTACTATCATAAATAGAACTCATCAGTAAACCAAATGTAGAATTAATGCGCAAGTCAAAATTAAGATTGTGTTAATAAGAAAACTGCTGAGTTAACATAATTAAGTTTATACAAACTAATCTGTTAACTATTTCTTTTATTGTTAACCGTTAGCTGTTAATAAACTGCAGTCTCAACATTTTATGTTATTTCAAAATTTTAAATTTTTGTGAAAATTTGGGGTTTTGACAACACCAAAAGTCTTCGACTTGTTCAGCTGACGCCGAATATCTTTTAGATACATCTGGTCCCATGCATAGTACATGCCACCTATAGCACACTCTACTAGCTGAAGCTTCCCACCATAGATATTATAGCTCCCCATGGAACCCAAGATACACAGCAATAAGGTCACCACCACCCATGTCGACAAATCCTTGATGTCACACATCAGGATATAGGAGCCACGCACATACCCTGTAGCATAATAGTATTGATCACACAACTCCTCCAATGTCTCCCCCCGAGACAACACAGGTGCCAAGTCACCAACCACTCCCAACATAGGGAGCCCAGTAAGAAATTATACATCTGCCAGCATAATCTCGATACGCTGGCCTTGAAAGAGGAACACCTCCTCATCAGCATCTCAAAAACTCACCAGTGTTTGCATCAGCAAATGCAAGCTTCGCATGAGGGGTATACTCATGAACTTCAGCAATCCACAATGGGATAATGTATCTCTCACATTACCATCTTGTAATGATGCATCCTTGATACTTTTTTATTCTCTCTCTCGCCACTTGATCTCAGCCATCCTGCACAAGAAAAAACCCTGATGTGAGCCATTGCCATCATCAAAAAACACCCAAAAGAGGCCAAGTCGCACCTGTTTGGGCCAAAAGAGTGACCAGGTCACTTAAACAGGACCCACAAATGTGACCAAGTTACACCTTTTCCTTTGAAAAGTGTGACTTGGCTCCATGAAACCCCAAACTACTCATGGAGGTCCTCTAGGTGACCAAATCCAGAAAATAAACCACCAAAAAGATGAGATTCAGCGAGAGCTCTTACCTACAAGTTGCGACACTTGAAACCATTGGTCGGATCAAGAGAAATCAGAAAATGAAGATTTAGGGACCACCTCTCCAACTCCACAATGAACAGTGACAATGACACCTCATCAAGTGGACCCCACCCTTATATAGGCCCCATTTGACCTAATTTCTTCCGATCGACATAATAGGACCATACGGACTCCGTTTGAGAAGCCGTTTGTGCCATTGGTTTCAGAATTCCTCCCTCTATCTCTTTATGATACCATTGTCTCATGTTTAATAAATTAATTTTGAGACCATTTCCCACAAGTCACCTCGATTTACGAGCCACAACATGACGATGCAAGTGTCTATGGACCTATACTTATATCACACTTCTTAACCGCTACTCATGTGAGTTTTCAGGCCACCACCCATTAAGGGTAACAATTTTTCAGTTTTGTTTTGTATTTTAACACATAATTGTCTTTTCTATCCACTGCACCTTATGCGAACCTCTGGACCACTGTCCACAAAATGATTTATTTTTCTTGCATGTATTTAGCATAGAAGTTCCCCTGGACTTGCACTCACATCACATGTAGTCAATTCCATCCACCGCAACACACACACATGCTCTCCTGACATCTGGTCGAGAACCACCTTGGTTTGCGTGCCTCTGTCGTACTCATTTGTGAGCCTCTACCGCAATCTATCCCACGCATGTATTGGTATGTTTGAGAGCCTTCTGTTCTGTCCATACTACACTGATGATATTTGGACCACTTTCCACCATCCTGACATGGGGCATTTCCTGTGCCACCACAATCAGTTGACCGTATTGGATTTTTGTTTAAGCTCTTTTCTGACTCCTTAAAATAATGAAAATATAGCCGAGCGCAGCTGCTTCCTTTCCCGCTTGCTAAAGTATAGGAAAGGGCGTCTACATTGTCTCGTTTACCTCTTTTTGCAAACCATGTAGACCATTAAATGAAAAGGACCACCTTGGTGTATTCAAGCCAAGACTTTTCCCCTCTGCACACCTTTATGCTTTCTCGGGCAGAGGGGCCACACCTTACAAAAAATCTCACCACGGGTTGTCGTTAAGCTATTTTCTAGCCTTCTCATTAAGAAAAGATTTCTGAGCAAACTTGGTTTCGTTCATGCTCATAATAGAATCTGAATGACCATCCAGTCAGTATAGGTTTGACCTTTTCTGGCCTAATTGGACTACCAATGGTAAAGAAGTCTCTCATCCCTTACAGGATGGGCAAGCTCTCCTATGTATACTTTTATCCTTTTTCAGGCACAGAAGATTACCAACAAAAAATATCCCCCATTGGAGTCTTCTTCGTGCTTTCAGACTCTCTAAAATTGAAAGCACCATCAAAAATTTACTTTCTTGGGCTCACCAAAAATCCACGATATCGTACCATAATGGTGTCCCTAGACACCACCCCACATAAAATAGTTTGGCAACATTCCCCCTTTGGGTCTCCTTTGTTTAGATTACTCTATAATGTGTCTTCCTTAGATCCCATCAATATCAAAATTGTTCACCTCCCCCAAGTATTTCCCATCTGCAGTGACACTACTAGTATTACAGCTATGATCCCATTCCCATGAGTCAAGTTTCATTTGCTGCCTAGTCCACCATGTCGTCATACTCTGAACAAAGGAAGTTTGAGTCTACCACACTCCCCCTGCCCCTGTTCAATTCTTTCCCTCCCCCTCCCCCCTCATTCAATGGGTCAATCCGCATATTGTCTCACACCTTTCGGTTATCTCCCTTGTGCTCCTATTCAAGGAAACATCATTGCCTTGACTAGGGGCATGTCTCCCTCTATCGACAACAACACATATAATCCATATGATAGACCCAAAGGTCCCTGTATCCTAGTTTCATTAACCTTATTGATGAGTTCCTTGGACCACTTGAGAGGAGTCCTTAGTGCCTCTCGGGATGGTTGTTTCTCACGTGCTCGACTCTAACTACATCATCGCACCGTTGAGATTCGTACAGGGTTTGGTCCGCATAGTACTTGGTCTAAGACCCCAGATTTCACCTGACTCTAGAACATTTATGATTCTATTTGAGGGACCTAAATAGGTTATGTCCCCTACGATTTTTGGGTTGCATTGGAGACAGTGTTCAAAATCTCCAGCAGCGCTTCTATATAGATTTATGATTGATGCCACATAATTGTACCACAGAGACTCTCACTCTCAATCAGCAAGTCCACACAGCTATGTACCATTCCAGATCCAGCACGCTTTCAATCATGAAGATATAGCATTCCATAAGAATTCCATGGGTCCAATGTACCGGATCAGCATTGTATTCAGCCACACATCGAGGCAACCATCATTATATCATCGGTTGTATATGATATGCTCTTGTATTTTAGAGTATAGATCAAATTATTATTTTGACATTGTCATGAGCATGGGGATGTGCACCTCATCCATATACATGTCACACATTATTTGTATCTCACCCATTGATGGGAACCATATTAATACAAAAACCAAAATCCACCATGCCCCAGCCCCCGGAAGCACCACCTCTCCACAGGAAATCCTGTGATGTCCGTCAGCCATACGATGAGCTCCTACCCTCACACATTGTTGGGATGCAGAAATTTCCATTTTTCATCCTCTTTATCTTCCTCTATTCCTCACATTTCATCATCCCATTAACCTTTTATCAGACCATTTCCATACATATATGTGGGTTTCACCTTATTATTTCCACTTTATTTATTTTTAGTATTATAAATGAATTTATGATTAAATATTAGAAAATTAACATGTTTTTCACTAATATCTCAAAGTATGGATGAGCTTTGTAATGTGTAGGAATATGTGAAGGATTAATTCAAAGAAAATACTTCACGTATATCTCCTCCATCATTTCAAGGAGATAGTTATGCAAAGAATATTCCAAGGAGAAGATCATGGAGATTTGGTTGAGAGACATGTGGAGAATTTGTGAAAGATATGTGGATGATTTGAAGGGATCATATCTTGTAATAATAGGAAAGTAGTTGAGTAGTTGAGTGAATAGTGGATCTCTCATTATGAGATGGTTATTTCCTTCATGTATAAAAGAGAGTGCTCTCTCTTCATTTCATAATAATTATTAAATGGATATTATCTTAGAATATTTTAGATCTTAGATTATCTTAGAGAATAGTAGATTGTAGAAGTTAGTCTTGACTTTGTAATATGGAGAAGGGAATTCTTAGATTTTGTTCATAATATTGGTTTTGATGCTTTCATGATTTGCCATTTATTCTTGTGATGTAAATTAAGATTGCTTGATTGTTAATGTGAGCTCACATGTGTTGTCTTGTTGCTCTTCATATGTTGTCTTTATTTTATGCAATTTACTTTCAGCTGTGTGTTTCATCTTCCAGCATTAGATTAGCAATTGCTTGTTTCAGTTTAAGGGGGGTCAGATTAGATTATCCTTAGTTTCATGGGGGGTTATATTAGCTTAATTTCACTTCAGTCTTGCATATACTTTGTAGGTGCTTCGTAAGCCTATGAACCTCGGATTGACAAATTAAATGGCTGGGTAAATACTACAACAGAATTAAAACGACATTAATTCGTCCCAACACACATCAAGGGGAAATTTGTTAACCCAAAAAATCCCTCACTCACCTCTCCATGACCTAAACCATCCAAGGACACCATTTCATGACTCTCATATCACTCCATTAGACCCCCACACCCTCAAAAAGGCTTAAGAATGAAGAAAAGGGCTTAAAAACCCCAAAAAGGAGCCTAAAATACTCTCCTAGGAGCTAAAGCCCCAACAAGGGGCTAAAACCCTAAAAGGAGCTAAAGTTAGGGTGGAAGGGGCTAAAATCCCCAAAAAGGGGCTAAAGCCCTGACAAAGGGCTTAAAACCCTAAAAATCCCCAGAAAAGCTTTGAAAGGAGGGTGGGGGGTCACTCTCAAAGACACACCTCTCTTGCATACTGTTATGTTGCCCATGGATGCCTTGAGACACCTTTGCCTCTCAAGCCACCTACATCCCTCTCTCCTCCATCCATTCCCCCCATTGAGCCATAGCTCCTCATCCATTGTTGAGTGAGATAGGGAGGTGCTTCCTTCCAGCCAGGGCATGGTGGCCCATTTCACCAAAGGAGGTATAATCTTGTTTTGTTTATGCATTTTTATTTAGTATTTTTTTATTTTTGACCCATGTTTATCTGCAGGTTGGTCTATTAACATGTTTTACAGGTTTGTTTTTGCTTAATAATTATTTGCAGGTAGCCAAGGCAAAGCCCTAACATTGTCTGCAAAGGGGCTCACGGCCACTATTTTCTTTTTGTCTTTGCTTTCTGTTCACTCCGCTTTCTTTTCAGCATTTTCACATGCAGGAACCTACCCTTCTGTCCTATAGACAGAAGGGAGCCATTCTTGCCCCTGTAGCAAGGAGAAATCCCTGCTACATATGCTATAGGAAATAATGACATAAATGATTGTAGAAACTGAATCACATACACAAATTATAAATGAGACTACACTAATTGCAAAGAAAGAGATAACGAAAATACACAAAGATGAAAACCACTGGTTGATGAGTGGCCCTCTCTGCAATCAGGGTGGCGACTTGCTAAATGCTTACATTAACACGATCATACACAGCATAAACATAACTTCTATTAATTTGAGGAACAATATTACAGAGTTCTTTAACAACGACTAATTACATGCATAAATTGGATCTTTCTAACCTTGCACTCACGTGGAGGCGTTTATATATTTATATCATTTACAGGAGTGAGCAGGTCGACCCTTTAGTGGTCGATCGCTCTCTAAATTTAGTCAACCATTTCTGTAATCAACTGCTCACATGCCAACACACAGCGTTCATCCTTCTCCTTCACGTGTTGATTCTCCATTGTGCATGATGTGGGATGAAGGTTCTCTTTGGCGTGGCCTGGTGGCATGGTGTCGAGCAGAGGAGCATGCTAGCAAGTCTTCTAGAATGAGGATTGTGCTACCACCCAGATGCGTGGACAATAGTTAGTTTGCAGATCATTCCATGCTTTAACGTTTTGGAATCTATCATCAACAGTGCGTGGTTGGCTCAGTGGGATGAATGGTGAGTTGGACAGTGAGATGGATATGCTCTACGCATATCTAGGGTGGATGCATTGTCTGTTCATTGGCTCGTTGAAGACTATGGTCTGCAATAACGATTTCATACATTAACATATCTTCGAATATCATCAATTTAAGTAATAAAATCATAAAATAATATAAACAAACCATAATTTGCATAAATTCGAAATATAGTTGTACCTAGGGATGAATAGTGAGCTGCATGATAGAAAACATGCCAAAAGGTGACAAAAAATATGTCAAACATGTAATTTAACAACCAAAAATGATAAAAAAAACTAGGATCAACATTCCCCCAAACCGAAGAAATGTCAGGTCCCACTGAGCAAAGGAAAAATGAACCAGGAAGAAGGTTGAGCTGTGTTATCATCTCCCTTCGACTTGGTTGATGAAATAGGGGTTTTAAAATTTAATTTTTGAGCGTATGATTCCAAAATAGCACACCTCTCCTATTGAGACCTATTTGACGAATTGATGGCCTTGTTCATCTCTTCGATGGTTTTTGACTTGCAAGCACAAATATTTATTCTCTTGCCAAATACTTATGATTATCTTAGCATACCCTTCGTTTCAGCTTACTGATTGAGCCAACTCCTGAGTTAATTGATCTATCATCAATTGATGTGGAGTAGATGGCTTTGTAGGTTGTTTAGAATCTCATGGGGGACTCATATCCCTCAATGGCGGATCGATATCAACATAAGGAATGTGTCTATCAGGACTCATGTCTTGAGCAGGTGCACGGATGGTCTCACGATCATCATCCTTCAACAATTTAGCTGATACATGGGCCAACGCGAATAGAGGTGAGTCTGGACTAGGTTTATATGCTTTGGCCATATCTTCTATATGACAAGTCTGAATATCAAGCTGTACCATGGTTTGGACGCTAGATTGAGCAATGGACTGAACAAATTTTTCCTTTCGGTCTCTGGTGCGAGGTCGTGGTAAGGGTACAAATTCAGCAGATATAGGAATAATAGGGGTAGAACGTGTGGACAGATTCGCCTACGATGTGTCATCATCGAGATGGACAACATTAGGGATTTTATTCTCTAAGGATGTGGATTGACTGGACTCACGATTATGGAGATGTCGAGGGCTTTTTTAGATATTTAGATGGGGGTTAAGAACTTTAAACACAAAGGTATCCCAAGATTGGTTCCGCTCTTTAAGATGATATAATATCAAGAGTTTAATCAAACTATGGTGATATAGGATTCCCTTAGGGTTAATGGTATTTTTCCTCACCTGGCTCGACATCTTCTCTAGACTTCTAAGAAAATAGAAAGGGAAATTAAGAAACTTCTGATCAACAAAATGTGTAAGCAAACGAATATGGAAAGCTTTGAATACATTGAACTTACCTTTGCAAGTGATCATATGGATGATGACAGTCAAAGGATTGATGTACTTTGGCTTAATCCAGTTCCAGTGGAATCCCTTGATGCCTATGACATGCCGGTATTCTGGTTTAAGGGCGAAGTTGTGCGATGCTTGCAGAAGAAACCAGTGCTTGTGCCACCAAGTACCCTCTCTAGGAAGCTTGGTTGTGAGTGCGATAGACTCCTCAGTTACTAGAAAGACAAGATGGCCAACCCTCACCATATTTCCATCAAAACCCATCGCAAAAAGAAGTGAAATTTCTTCACCATACCCTTGCAGCAGGTGAAGAAATGGGTTCCAACCAGCATGGAAAAAGACCTCTCAGCACTCCCGGAACTCTGGCATTTGAAATAAGTCTTGGTATCTCTTAGGTTCAAAACAATTCGACACGGTTCAAGCAGAGACTAGGATACATATTTTGCAGGGAGTATAGGAAGAAGGTGGCTAACACAACTCTACAGGGATAACTGGTAAGTGAGAGCGATAGAGTAGAAGTTCGCCCAACGTCGATTTAAAACATGCCTCATTCAATCAACCAAATGATCACGCAAAAGTCTCGGCATGTTTAGGAGATCGTGCCATTATGGAATATCTTGAGACGTGTGTCATAAAGGACGCCTATTTTAATGAGTTCATAAGGTTGTAATCAGTTCAACCATGTCCAAAGTAAAACTTTGGAGAGGTTTAACGTATGACTTAATAGGAATGCATAAACCACATTCATAACTATAATAATCTTGATTTAACAAGAGGATCGACTATTTGATAGTTTACATGTGCGAGTGGGTAAGAGGATAGAGGTGATGACAGAGTCATGATGGATGAAAAGGTCATAAGGTCATATCGAATCCATATGGGGGTAAAACAAGATCACAAACGTACAACATCGTAGGTCAAGATTATTCATAATTCCCTTATAGATGTGACTTAATAATCATGGTATGACTCAACCAATTTTAACTTTTTTTCCAAATAAAATTAAGCTAACACCTCGACATAATCACTATTGCTATAATATCATAGTTTTTATTCAGATCATCATTTGGATTTCCCTTTGGACCGGCATTCAACCCTTCATATGGTCCCTTATATGGATTTTTTGTAACAATATGCTTTGTTGGATCGATTTGCTCCTAATCATGTAGTGAATTTTTCTAGGCTGCCATCCCACAACAAGATCATATAGAACAATTATCTTGAGCTTTTAATTGCACTCTTCCTTATTCATCCAATATTAGGACCATGTCATGTTGATTGCATTACCCTAAAAAACACTTGTCATATGTCAAATATAAATGAGTCTTTTATAAAAAAATAAAAAAATAAAGACAGTCAGTCTAATCTTCCCCCAAACCAAAGATATGGCTTGTCCTCAATCCATACAAGAGAAACTAAGTAATTTTAAAATAATTTAATAAAGAGTTCTCATCATGTTGTTATAATTTATGAGAAAATAAAGACTAACTATTAAATGGAATTGATTCAAATATGTTCATTCATGAAAAATAACATTGCTTAGAAAGATTATGTGAATAATCATAGTATAATTGGAAAATGCCATAGGAAAAACTAGTCATCCATGCCTCATTGTAAGGATGTCTTATCATCTTAAGAATATTTTTAGTTTACCCTAGAGTTTGTGAGATTTTATAGCTATGGGTCCCATTTCTAGGATAATCATATCCTAGGTATTAATTGAATTAGATGGTCGGATCCAAGCCCAACTTACAACCATTCTCTAATGACATCATAAAACAATTTGCCTAACGTGTATTTTTATATTCTAATATTATCATTTTCAATGAACCATGTGCTTTGTAGTGCATTAACCAGATATCTTTTACCTGATATTGCCTCGCTGCCAGCAGGCTTGTTCAGTACCTCGACGGGTTTATCTTGGTACCATGCAATCATAGCCCTGCTTCCAGCAAGCCTGTTCATTACCTCGATGGGTTTACTTGAATTTATAGAGATTCCTTGTTTTAATATGTTACTTAGCATTGAATCGCTGCCAGCAGGCCTGTTCAGTACCCCTGTCGGGTTTACTTCATACAATTATTTTGAGTATATGGAATTTGGTTGGTACTAGATGTTGGCGAAACCCACCAACAAAGCTTCGACGACAGGGGTTCCCACTCTGTCAACACCCTATAGCGCAATCTCCCTGAGCACCGACCCAGAAAGGTTTTACCCTACCCAGCAACGTCTACGAAGCAAATGAGGTCTCACCTGAGGCGTTTAAGGGAGAGTTGTCAGAACCGAGTTTTTGACAGTGAGAGAGGAGGATATGGGGATCCGACGGAGGGACACCATAACTTATGTAATAATCACACAATATCACAATATCACAGCATTATTCATGGGACATCATGCATTAAATAGTTACAGAACCATAGATTGCATCAACATAAAAAAAACAGATTGCATCGATATAGCAGGAAGAGACTAAATCACATCTATATTATGCCATTGTAACAAGACAGAGTTGTAGCATCATAACATACAAAAATTGAGCCATACTCATCGCATCATATTAAATTTGCACAAATGTACCGCATTACACAATCCTTCTCCAAAATCGGAGACTGCATACATCAGGAAGAAACCTGAATAAAATCACAGTTAAGACAAAAAATTCTCCATAAAACAGATCACACCAGATCTTATCCATACAATTGCGCACAATCGTTCTCTCCCAGATATCCTCAAAAATAGATCTATAAATAGGCTTAACCATTTACATTGAGGGTCCACTATTAACTGACATCTAACTTATACTGACCTATTGCATCAAAACTTGGTCAAAATATACATAAAATATTCAAAAAGCGGTCATTGTTCCGCTTATCACGCTGATCTGGCCTTGTGTGGTACCGTATGAGCATACGTAGCTTCCACGATGTTGCGCAACTCACTTACCCCAAATCCCTTTCCAATAGGCCCCCAACACAGTTTTGTGGCTCACCCTTGAGCCACATCAAGTCAATAGGGTGTGTGACAAAGTCTTGTCCTTAAAATATTCAAATTGCTACGCAATTTCATGAACCTGCAGCTAGACTTTGCTGGCAATACTCTGACAATTAGTCAAATTTTGTTGGATAGAGTGTTCCTCACTAGCCTTGTTGTTGATCATTTTTCAATTCTCTTGAACATCTTGGAGTGTGGTGATGGCCTTAATAGCCAATTGGCCACCAATTTCTTGGAATTCATCAAGCTGCTTGCAGTGCTTTTGTTGGCGTTCTTGTTCCCAAGTAGCTCGCTGCTATAGATCCTTCAGTTCTATGGCTCGGGTGATCTGCACCATCAACAGCATGGCCTTCAGCGACTTATTCAGGGTTTTTAGTTGGCCCTTTTCCTCTTGCACATACGCAATTAGTTGATCAAGTTGCTCATCCTGAACAATATTTTGCCAAAACTATGTGGTCGCCTCCATAACAGTTTCATCCTCTTGCTCCATGGTGCCGAACTGAGTGGAAATTTATTCAATGGAGGTCTTGCGCTCCACAACCTATTTCAGCATCGTTGTGGGTTGTACCTGGGCCTAGAGCAGCAATTTTTTATCCTGAAGTTGAACTAGATTTTGTACCAATCACTTGGACTTTTCAACTGGGGTGAGCCCTGTGGTGTTGTCAAAAATGTTTTGGAAGGTGTTAACCCAAAAATCCCCCACATAGCTCTCAATGGCCTACACCACCCATGGACACCATCTCACAACACTCATTTCACCCCATAAGACCTTCCATTTGACCCCCACACCTCCAAAAGAGCCCAAGGATGAAGAAAAGGGCTAAAAAACCCCAAAAAAGAGCCCAAAATAGACCCCCAGGAGCTAAAGCCCTCAAAAAGGGGCTAAAACCATGAAAGGGGCTAAAGTTAGGGCAGAAGGGGCTAAAGGCCCAAAAAACGGGCTAAATCCCTGACCAAGGGCTTAAAACCCTAAAATCCCTTGGAAAAACACTAAAAGGAGGGTGGGGGGTCACTCTCAAAACACTCCTCACTTGCCTATTGTTATGCTGCCTATGGATGCTTTGAGACCTCTTGCTCTCAAACCACCCACTCTCCCTCTCATCCATCTCCATTTCTCCAAGCCATTGCTTCCCAACCAAGAGAGAGGTGCTCCCATGAGCTAGGGCATGGTGGCCCATTTCCACCTAAGTGAGGTATAATCTCTTTTTATGCTTGTTTTATTTGTTTTTACTTTATAACCCTCATCTCCATTTGCAGGTTTTTCATTAACATTATTTGCAGGTTGTCTCCATGGTAGTATAGGTTTATTTTGCAGGTTGGAGGTGGAACCCTAACATAATGTGTGCAGAGGGGTTCAACAATGCTCCATCATCTCCTCTCTTTTATTTTTCTGTCATTAGCTATTAGATTCAGATTACTATTGTAGCCATTTGCTTAGATTAGCTTAGTTTCAATTCGCAGCTCTGTTCTTACCATTTATCATTCCATTTTTTACTATTTTCTAAGGGTAGAAACCTACCCTTTTTCTTTATAGGCACAAGGGATCCATTTCTGCCCCTGTAGTGAGGAGAAATTCTCACTATATAAGGAATCATAAATAGCTTTCTCAACTTCGATGCACCGGGCACACAGCTGCGCCTATTCAACAATCAAGTAGTCTTGCACCTTCTTAAGGTCGATAATCTCTTCAGCAACCTTCCACTGCAAATCAGCCCGTGTCACCTTCAAACGGTTGATTTCTTATAACTTTTCCTCTGCCAACTGCATGTGGACCTAGTTCAGCTCCTCTACTTCCTTCTGTAGCCTCTTAGTGGTATTTTGGGACTGGACATAGCCCTCAGTCAAATCATTTTGTCATGCTGCCAATTTCAATGCAGCACCATGCTGCAACTCAACCAATGCTATAGCTGATAGTTTGTTCAGATCCAAAGTCACGCTTTGGATTGGGTGCAGATGTTGGTGAACTTGTTCATTGTCGGCATCGATCACAGTTGGGGGAACTTGCACGTTCCTGGATTGGGGCTCAATGCTGATCGACGAGCTGTCCTGCAACAAAGATCTTGTTGATGGTTTTTTGGAAATAATATAAAAAATGGACTCTATTCTATCTCTTACCACACCAAATTTTTCATGGTTGGACTCGCGGATCACCGTATTTGTAGCCGTAGATGAATCCGTGACGTCTTTGATAAGTCGCTACAGCTGGTTTTCCATCCCCAATTTGGTACCACTACTTACCTCATACTCCTAATGCCATTTGGTGCGAATCTCCTCCTACATACGTTGTGATGCATCTTCAAGATCCATTGATGACTCATTGTCTGAGTCATGGGTGCTCAATCCCTATGCGGAAGGGTCTTTAGGGACCTCTGAGGGTAGCTCCTTAGCTAACTCCTCTTGACTCACCGAGACACATGAGTCCCTTGACTAGTCTTGTACAATAGTATCAAAATATTTCATGGTGACTTTATAAGGTAATGGAAGCCACTACCGATCAAGTTCCCGCCTAGCCTGAATATGAATGGAGTGGGGTCCAATAGAAAACCGAAGGATTCACTGATACTTGGCCATGGCGTAAGGAGAAAATCTAGGAATGGAAATGACAGCAGCTTGCAGTGCTTCCCAACAGATCCAGAAATGAATGGCACAGTTCGTTTTTCAACTGGGCTCTTCAACCCACCATAGGTTCTGATAGCGGGCACCGTGGAAAACCTTGACTGCCTCAACCACCATTGGTTGGTAGTATTCAGGTTCCACCCAGGAAATGAGAGCAATAAGAATCAACAACCAACTATAGGAAAAGGGTCTCCTGGTCTGAGTAGCAAGTGCATCTTCAAGCAACTGATTTAACAAAACTAGAGACCAATTCATTTGTACCCCCTTAGCACATTTCTAGGCACAGGCGACAACACCCGAATTGCATTGGACTGGTCGATTACCATGAACAACCTCGCTGGCTAGAATTCTTGCACCAATGCACACCGTCTGTGAGTTAATACTGTCAATGTGATAAGCGCGACCATCCCGTTGTAAACCAAAGCACTCCTTCAGCTGCTTCGCAAGTTTCTTGTCCGTATCTCTTCCACGCCGGGTCCTCCCTAGCCTTCGACAAACTAGTAATGCTTGCAATCATGTTGACTGTGATAGGGATTGACATATTCATAAAAAGCATCCCTCCATGGAAACACGCTAATAGTTGCTTCATACACACATGTGCTTCATTCAAGCTGCCAAAATGGGGCATATTGATGAGCCCCAATAACCCAGACTTGTCTAACCCACTGGCCCATGGTTTTAGAATTCGTTGAATGGGGCCACTAGGCGCCATGTGGATGGATTCATATGGCTCATCCCAGACATATTTAAGTAAGAGCAGGTCATGATCATCAAACTTGAGCCTGATCAATGTAGGGATGATATCAACTGAGCATGCCATCCCTTTCAGCAGAACTGGCAACTTGGGAGGGTACTTCTGATTCTTCGACGAGTATTGTGGCTTGGTTCCTAGATGCGTAGGAGCGATGTATCCCAAAATATCATGCATCGAGACACCCCGAGGTGCCGCAGACTCAATATCTCCTGAGCTTAACGGCCCAGTCTATGCAGTGCCTTTGCCCCGCATCTTTGGAGACGTGCGATTTTTCCTCTTCTCTGGTGGCGTAGGACTGGGTCTCTAAGTCTATCACTCCCACTTAGGAATGGACGATGAACCCACTGGCATACTCATGATATCTTATTCCACAACTGTGGGCTGAATGGGGGACTTGTACTCACTGGAAATTTCTATGGCGTTAAGGCTGCTCAGCATCCCTTACCCCTCTAAACCTGAAAATACACTCAACAACTCAAACTGCACTTCACTCAACACTCTACACATAATTCACCTTCTACTTCTGCTCATGCAACTAAATAATTCCATCCAACGCATCTCTTGTAGTGTTTTATAGCCACTTCCAATCCAAATCCATCATTACCAAATCTAACTTCACCATTATTGCTAAATCGGGTATTAACGATGCCAAATCCATCGGCAATCTTATGCTTCTAATGCTAGGATCACCAATTAATGCAGGTCTCTTCAACAAGTGGTTCCAGCCACTGGTCTAACTACCTGCATTTATTACTTGATTTAACCACCCCACAATCCTGCAACTGGTCAATCGATTACTGCTAACAATTTTAACCTTGCGCAGCCTCTTCCCTAGGGCTCGCCCTGCTGTGCTGAACTAAAATATTCATCTTTTTTTTTCAACACCTCAAGTGGTGCGCACCGCCAACCCTGTTCTATAGGGCTTCAAGTAACTCTCGTTAATGAGCTTCGGCAACATTGCGCCATCTAGTTGGTGTAACTACACTGCACTGCCAGATGTAATGGACTGAACAAGATAGGGACCTAACCAGTGCATTTGTAACTTACCTGGATGCTTGATGAACTTGTTGTCATAAAATAGCACCAAATCTCCTGTCGCAATTTTTTTTTCTTAATATGGCGATCATGCCATGCCTTCCGTCGATCCTTCGTAACCTATTGCTGGAAGGCTGCAATGAAACGATCTTCTTCAAGCTGAATCAATTGCGCAACATGTTCTTATAATTATTCTACATCATCCATGCCCGTCCTCGTGGCAATGCACAATATGGGAATAATATACTCCATAGGCATAATTGACTCTTGCCCATAAACCAACTTAAATGGTGTCTGACCTGTTAGCCGCTTGCAAGTAGTGTGATAGGCCCATAGAACTGCAGGAATTTTTAAATCCCAGTCATCGCAGTTATTGTTACATACCTTGTTCAGCGTTGTCTCCAAAATTTTGTTGAAGGCCTCAACAGTACCATTTACCTGCAAGTGGTATGGTGTAGTCCTCTTATGTTGTATCTGGATCTCCTCAGTTAGCGCTTTTACCATCTGGTTGACAAAGTGACTTCCCTAGTCACTCATCAAGATTCTAGGACACCCAAATCACGTCACAATGTTCTCAAAAATAAACCATGCTGATGTCGCAGTGGTACAATCAACGACTGGTGCAATTTTCACCCACCGATTCAGGTAGTCAGTTGCATTAATTATATAGCAAGTGCTAGTGCACTTACCTGGTAGATTGATAGGACCCACAAAGTCTACAACCCATT
The DNA here is from genome assembly GCA_001517045.1 of Pseudotsuga menziesii. Lineage (NCBI taxonomy): Eukaryota > Viridiplantae > Streptophyta > Pinopsida > Pinales > Pinaceae > Pseudotsuga > Pseudotsuga menziesii. Next base: position 121,143 of record LPNX010955469.1, read on the forward strand.
TATCAACCGGTTACAGAGTCACCTGTAGCACTAGTGGCATATCATCCCTCCGTGATGGTTTACCAACCCGTTGGTAGACATCACAGCTCCTTGCATAGTCTGTGGCATCATTATGCAACGTGGGCCACAATATCCCAACACGCAACACTTTTCATGTAGTAGCGCGGCCTCCATAGTGACCTCCCACAATTTTTGCATGTGCTTCTTCTATAATGGGACCTTGCTCATGTGGTAAGACACACCGTCTTTAATTCGGTCCAAGTTTATATAATTGTCCAGCAATTAGTTGAAAATCAGAGGCTTTTACGACCAGCTGCTTCTTTTGGCTAGTCAACATGTTTGTTGGGGCGACACTAGTAAACAAAAATTGAATAATTGGTGCATAGTGATCATCTGCGATGTCAACCCAGAACAATTGTGCCTCTAGCAAAACATCATCAATATTGGTTGGTTCTTCACCATTCACAATATGTGACAGATGATCTGGGCCAGCATTCAACCGTCCCGACTTTACTACTATTTCAAAATCAAACTCTGGGAACAAAAGAAACCACCTACAGATTTTCACCCCCAACATAGGATTATTGACTAGGTATTGTAAAGCAGAATGATCAGTGAACATCTTGAAATTTCCTCCCAACAAATAGTGCCTGAACTTTTGTAGAGCATAAACCATCATCAGGCATTCCCTTTTGGTCGTGGTATAATTTTGTTCAGCAAATGATAACTTTCTACTGGCATATGCTATTGGATGATCCAATTTGACTTCACCTGGCTGTGCAAAAACAACCCCCAGCGTAGTAGAAGAGGCATCAACATGCACATGGAATTATTTATTCCAATCAGGGAAAACCAGTATTGGTGCAGAGGCCATCTTGGCCTTCAGGGTGTTGAAGCTTCCTTGACATTCTAGAGTCCATTCAAACGCAGCATCTTTCTTTAACAAATTTTTGATGAGAGCGGTAATCAAAATGTATCCTCTAATAAACTTGCAATAGTATCCCATATCTCTGTAGAAATTCAGGCCAGCAATAGATTAATTTTACCCACAACAATTATCAATTGATCATGCAAAATTGCTAACAATGGAGACTGAATATGGAGCTGTAACACAAAATTATATTAACTGAGTGTACAATAGCCAACCTTGTAATAACATAGGTTTTTGAATATATAGAATACATCAAGAGATCGAATGCATAAGGAGGCATCCAAAACTAGCATAAAGCAGGCTTACCCAAAATAGGCAAATCCCCCATAGGTGTAAAAAGCTGATCCCAAATCTGTCATGAGGCTCACAAATTGGCAGGGGTGCATGGGAAAGCTAATGAGTGGTGGAATGGAATCTCATACATTCTTTTTCAGGGAGGAAAGAGTGGAGGATGAAAGGGGCAAAAAACAAGTTCACCTCACCTAGTCTTGCTTTCCTATGTGCCTTAAAACACTAAAAAAGTAGGCAATAAAGCAGAAAAAGTAGAAGGGCACCTAGGAGGCCAGGAATAAAGAATATTTGATTCCTAAGGCTTTCCCAAGCACTACATGAGTCAAATATGGCAAGTTTGACCTCTATGGATAGGCAATTAGCAACTTGCACATGGTGGGACTCATGAACTAGGCAAATAAGACAAAAATAAATGAGTTAATGTCTGAGTGGGTAATACTATGGGTTTGATTATTCTAACACCCCCCCTTAAGCCTGAATTTATGAGTAATAAATAAAAAATATAGGGCCTAGCAACAAGGCTTTGTCACCCTTTTACATACTGCAAGTCCATATGAAACAAGGAAAGAGGCAAAACCAACTTGGGAAAATCCTCCCTTAAACATGGACTGTAAAACAAAATTGTAGAATCTTGTCTCCACTCATGACTTTACAGCATGATCAGCAATCCCCAGTAGTTATTTGAGATTGTTGAAGGTCTTCTCACAAAATGCTTTGGTGAAGATATCAGCTACTTGTTCTGAAGATGAACAGAAGAGTAGGTGAATGGTGCCATCATGCACAAGCTCTCTGATGTAGTGCATGTGAATCTCAATGTGTCTGGTTCTCTGCTTCTGAACTGGATCTTTACAAATTCGAATGGTACTCTGTTTATCACAGTAGATGGTAGTTGAGTACTCAGGTTCAAAACCACACTCTCCAAGTAAACCCTGCAACCATAAACATTGAGTTGCTGCATTAACAACTCCTCTGTACTCAGCTTCTGTAGATGAGAGTACAATGGCACTCTGTTTCTTGCTTGACCAGATGATTGGCCCTTCTGCAAGCATGAACACGTACCCTGAAGTGGACTTTCTGTCTGTGCTATCACCTGCCCAATCACTGTCAGTAAATCCAATCAAATCAAGATCAGATTTTGCCTTATAGAAGATCCCATGTGTCCTTGTTCCCTGAACAAAGTTAAGGATCCTTTTGGCTGCTTTCCAATGGATCTCATGAGGCTGATCCATGAATCTAGAAGCCACACTTACTGCATAACAAATATCAGGTCGAGTATGTGTCAAATACAATAAACATCCAATCAATTGTCTATACCTCCCATTGCCTTGAGGCTGCAATGGCTAGAGCTAGCCTGGTGGAATCCATATTTGCCACTAGGGAAAAGGTCTCATTGTAATCGATGCCATGAACCTGTGAGTAGCATTTAGCTACCAATATAGACTTGTACTTTAGTGGTGAACCATCAGCATCAAATTTGTTCTTATAGACCCACTTACACTGTACTAGTTTTCTCCCTGGAGGAAGATCCACTAGCTCCCATGTGTTGCTCTTCTGGAGTGAGCTGAACTCCTCCTTCATGGAAGATTGCCATATTGGATCTCCTGCTGCTTCTTCATATGTTTGAGGATCAGACTCCAACATCAAATATCATTTTTCAGCAAACGTAGGATCCTTCATGCACAGACCACTCTCAAATTGAGATCTAGTCCTCCTTGGGTCATTGGGATCCCCAGCTAGCTCACCTGCTGCATGTAGTGTCTTGGCTTCCCATTTAGGCCTTGTGGGGCTGTTTGGGTCTGCAATAAACTCATATCCATCAGAAAAAATAGAATCAGCATGTTCAACAAACTCTTTACTTACTTCTTGAGGTTCAGGTGGTGAAGAGGCTTCACCAATTTCCACTTCTGCAACGGGTTCTTCTTCAAACTGAACACACCTTTCAATGAAGGCTTTGTTTGTGCTAAATTTTATCAACTTGTACCCTTTTGAATCTTCAGAGTATCCAACAAAAATACACTCTTGGCTTTGGGGCTGCAAATCCTTCCTCTTCTCTGTCGGGATTCTAGCCCATGCCTTTGAGCCAAAAATCCTGAAATGGGTCACATATGGCTTGTGCCCACTCCATGCTTCGAAGGGAGTCATGCCATCAAGGTGTTTGTGAGGCACCCTATTCTGGATATAGGCTGCAAAGTTGATAGCTTTGGCCCAGTACTTTGGTGGCAAAGTTTTGGCCTCCATCATGCATGTTTCCATCTCCTTCAGTGATCTGTTCTTCCTCTCAGCAACACCATTTTGCTGTGGTGTGTAGGGGATAGAATGCTGCATCTGAATACCTACATCTACACAATAGTTAATAAAATTAGACTTGACATACTCACCACCATTGTCAGATCTGAGGACCTTGAGTTTCCTTCCACACTGGTTTTCAACCAAAGCCTTAAAGACTTTGAATAGGCCAAAAACTTTAGATTTGTGTTTCATGAAGTGAACCCAACAATATCTAGAAAAATCATCAATAAAGGTCAATGCATATTTGTCCTGACTCATGGAAATATGAGGGAATGGGCCAGCAACATCACTGTGAATCAGCTCGAGGGGTGCAGAGGTTCTCTCATGACTAGCTTTCTCAAACTTATGCTCTGGGTGTTTTCCTAGGATACAGCCTTGGCAGACTCCTTCGGAAAATTTTATCTTGGGCAGCCCTATGACCATTTCTTTCTCACTAAGATCAGAATGACAATAGCCAACCCTGTAATAACATAGGTTGCTGAATATATAGAATACATCAAGAGATCGAATGCATAAGGAGGCATCCAAAACTAGCATAAAGCAAGCTTACCCAAAATAGGCAAATCCCCCATAGGTGTAAAAAGATGATCCCAAATCTGTCATGAGGCTCATGAATTGGCAAGGGAACATGGGCAAGCTAATGAGTGGTGGAATGGAAGCTCATGCATGCTTTTTCATGGAGGAAAGAGTGGAGGATGAAAGGGGCAAAAAACAAGTTCACCTCACCTAGTCTTGCTTTTCTATGTGCCTTAAAACACTGAAAAAGCAGGCAATAAAGCAGAAAAAGCAGAAGGGCACCTAGGAGGCCAGGAATAAAGTAGATTTGATTCCTAAGGCTTTCCCAAGTGCTACATGAGTCAAAGATTGCAAGTTTGACCTCTATGGATATGCAATTAGCAACTTGCACATGGTGGGACTCATGAACTAGGAAAATAAGACAAAAATAAATTAATTAATGTCTAAATGGGTAATACTATGGGTTTGATTATTCGAACAATCTCCCAGTGTTTCCCAGAGCATATTTACATTTTTCAGCGGTGGTAAACTGAGGATCAGCACAATCTTCACTGGATCTACCAACAGACCTTCTTTGCACACAATGTGCCCAAGTAGCATACCAAAGGGTGCACATAAAATACATTTTTTTGAATTCAATGCAATATGATGCTGCCTACACCATTCTAGCATCAATTGTAAATTGTCCAGATGGTCTTTAATCAGGACATAGATGGTCCAGTCATCCATATATACCTGCAAGAATTTTTGAATAAAATCTTTGAATACAGCGACAACTACGCGGGAGAATACAACGGGTGCATTCTTCAGCCCAAATGGCATGACGATATATTGGAAACAGCCCCACTCGATGACAAACATAGTATTATGGTGATCGTACTTCGAAATATGGATCTGGTGGTATCCCGAAAATCCATCTTTGAAGGAATATATCTCCTAGCCGCCTACACCTTCCAGGACTTCATTTGTAAAAGGGGTCAGGAACAGATCATGTACACACGCATCATTCAACTTTCTTAGATCGACACAAATACAGATTTCACTAGTCTTCTTGTCTTGGACCACCATCGATATTATCCACTCTGATTCTTCTATGGGTTCGATGATCCCAACATCGAGCATCCTATTGATCTCAAATTTCACGAGATCCTTGTATTGCAGGTTCATTCTATATGGCCTCTGGCATACTAGTTTTACATCTGGATTGAGTGGAATCTTCATTTCTTGGAATTCATGTAGCAAATCTATGATTTTGGCCATCGTCTCTTCACCCCAATAGTCTCCGACATTAGCAAATTTTGGATTCTCTGCTGACTCAATGTTAAATTTCTAGATCCTCAGCAGCTGATTCATCAAGTCCGTCGGTATTTCGGGAGCTACGACACCATGGCTTCCTTCGGACTCTAGAATATTAACATTCCACAGCTCCTCATAATCTTCAGGTTCCCCAAATAAGTTGTAGCACATCATCATGGATTGGATGGATAAATTTGCATGAGGATCAACGGGGTATGCAACAGGGATGGATTTTATTACTACATCCCGGATAATGTGTAAAGTGTTACATACCTCAGGGTTGGAATCCTGGAAGCTAAAAATTTGCACAAAGAAAACTAAAAACTCCTCCCAAGTGGTAATGGTTTTGCGCAATTCTACTGCCATGTACCAGGACCTTGGCATCTCTTCTAGAGTATGAACAAAAGCATGAACCCACTCATCTCTAGATTGCGATGTCCATAACATCTGACACTCGATCAAATGATTGGTGGGGTCATTTCATCCATCATATCTCCCAGTATGATACACCTCTACATCACCAAAGTGGACCATCATCAACCTGCGGCACTGCTCCTAGTCATGGATCGTCTGTTTGTGTGTCACCCACCATCGAGCCAGAGTAGCCTTCAGTGCTACATCAAGATCCAGTATCCTTTGTGATTCAAACACTTTCTCTTCAAATACTTGAAAGAACTCTGATAGCCCCAACAGTCCTTCATAAATAGGCAACTCGACTGTCTCAGTCGCAACATGTCAAAGAGACTATGTAATCAACCCACATTTTCTCAATGATATTTCATGCAATCGATTCTGCCAATTTTCTAGAGCATCTTCAAAATTAGAGGACGCAGAACTTGTGCTTCGCCATCCAAGTTCACCATCAACAGTAATATGGATATAGTCCTCGGAGATGTTATAAGCATGATCCCAACTTCTACTGACTTCATCCTTTACAAGTTCGATATGTCTTCGTCCTTCCTGAGGGTCCATAGGAGTAGTGACCCTAACATCCTAGTTTTCAAATGTCATAACACATTTTTTGAAGTTGATAATTGCCATTCTATCATTAGCCCATCCAATTCCTAGTAGCGCGGGATAGGAACCACCATCTCCTACAAGTTCTATCACATCAAAGTCAGCACGTGTTTTCATACCTTCAATGTCAACAACCAAGTTTGAAACACAACCAATGGGATGAACCTTCACCTAGTTTGCTAAACGCAGTTGTACTGGCAACCACCCCAATGTTGGCTTTCCCATCAATTGCTAGGTTTGCTTCATCAGGATGTTTACATTGGATCCAAGGTCCAAAATGATCAAATCAACCTCATAATCTCCAATCTAGACATTCATCCTCATCTCCTTGTTGGTCTTCCTTTTTTGTAAGGAATTCACAGTAGAATCCTTCACTGTCTTATCCGGGAGGTGCAATAATGTCTCAATATTGACAAGGGCATCCGAGTCCCTCGCCAATGATAGACAACTCTTTAAGAATTTGCGCAGGGTACCATGCTACCGTGATGGTCCTGCTTCTATGGAGGGGTCGAAAGTGGAAGGCATATCAATAATTGACAACTTACCCATATTTCTCCTAATTTCATTCTTTGCGTCGAAGAAGGTATCTTTCTCTGTTGCAATATCAAATGTGACCTTCTTCTTACCAGTGAGCCAAAATTGTAGCCATGGTCCATCATCTCCAGTTGTCACACCCGCACGAGTGACAATCCCAATGTCGACATTCTTCATCCATGGCTTAGCCTGAATAGTGGCAACTATCAATCCTTAGTTCAAAGGAAGGTTCTAATTTAATGGTTGATTCATTAGTTGGTTCTGTGTCTGAGGCAGGTTCTAATTCTGAGTCTGCGGTGGGACCTAGTGTTATATTTTTATCATTTAAGCTAGCATTATCTTAGGATCTTTAACTGAGAGAATAAAAATCACAACAATCAAACATCAAAGAAAATGGACACAAATATTTTCCTCGAGTAAACCATAAAGGAGAAAACACCAAAACTTCCTTAGAAATAGAATCAGCACCAAAAGTAAAACCCAAAAATAGTAAGATGATCTCCCAATAGCAGTACTCTCTCTCTCTCTTGTCCTAGCGACTTCTTCTCTCTCAGTTATGTGCTACAACTGAGTGTGAGTGAGTGTGTGATAAATAGAGAGGCTCACTCTCTATTTATACTAATTCCTAACTTGACAATAACTCACTAGGGCCTACTTCTCTAGGATATTCTAATAACCCTAGGGCCCCACAACTATGGGGAATTTAACCCTTGATCAATAGGAGGGTTACCCACAATGACTTTACATGACTTGTTTACATTATATAATCTCCTGATAGGAACATCGGGGCATGACATGACTCAAATACATTACAGACACTTCCCGAAATAAACATCAGGGTAAAATACATAAAATATAGAAGTGAATACATTCCAAAGTTACAATTAAATCAACACTCCCTCTTAACGAGGAAGGTATTCTCTCGACACAATTTATCAGCACAAGTATTCTTCTTTGTATTATCTGGATCATCGTCAAGTTCTCATCATCTTCATCTTCAAGTCATCTTCATTACTAGATCTAGATCATCACTCAATCTGGATCATCTCTGGATCTAGATCATCACTGGATCTGGATCATCTCTGTATTTGGAACATCTCTACTGGATCATCATCACATGTGCTATCTATCAATTATTCTCGTCATAGGAATTTCTACAGAGCCATCCATTTTTCATGCTGGTTGTAGGCCTAGTCTTCATGTAAGTCTTCTTTAGCACTTATATCTGACCCTAAGTCAGAATGGCCTGCCCAGTACTTACATCTGACCATGCGAGGAACACATCCAACATACATGTCATAAAGGCATGCCCAACACTCACATATAACCATGAGAGGAACCAATCTAGTCATCTATGTCAGAAAGGCCCAGCACTCACATCTGACCATGAGAAGAATCAATCCAGCATTCATGTCTGAAAGGCTCTGTAGTTACATTTGACCATGCGAGGAACCAATCCAACATAAGGGCTCTGCACTTACATTCGACCATGCGAGGAACCAATCCAACCTACATGTTGAAAGGGCTCTGCACTTACATCTTCCCATGTGAGGAACCAATCCAACATACATGTCAGAAGGGCTCTACACTTACATCTTCCCATGTGAGGAACCAATCTAGCATACATGTCAGAAGGGCTCTACACTTACATCTGATCATGTGGGAACACATCCCACAGTCACATCAGAATGGCTTTACACTTACATATGATCATGTGGGAACACATCCCACATTCATATCAGAATGGCCCTCTTCTCTAGGCTAAGTATTCTTGGTAACTGACCAGGTGCCTCCATTCTCCCAGAGAATGGCCTTTAGCACTTATATCTGATCATGTGGGAACACATCCCATAGTCACCTTAGAATGGCTCATCACTTACATTTGACCATGGAAGGAACCAATCCTCTCACCATGTCAGAATGGATCACAGACTCATCACTTCCCCTTGGAGGGAACCTCGATCTGGAGAACACCAAGCTTCTCCCTAAAGTACTCAAACTTCACTCTGGCCAATTTCTTGGTCAACACATCAACTATTTGTTCGTCTGTCACAAAAAACTGGAGCTTCACTTATCCTCTCTACACCATATCCCTTATATAGTGATATTTGATCTAGATATGCTTCGACTTGTCATGGAACACCGGGTTCTTCGACAACTTCATACAACTCTGGTTGTCACAATATATACAAGTAGCATATAACTGGAGATCAAACAAATCAGACAGTAGATTCCTCAACCATATTGCCTCACAACTAGCTGAACAAGTTGTGACATACTCTGCTTCAGCTATACTCAGTGCCACGCAGGATTACTTCCTGGTAAACCAAGAGATCACACCTGATCCCATACTGAAGCAACACCATGAGGTGCTCTTTATATCGATGGCACTATCTACCCAATATGAATCAACATAACCTTCCAGGTTAATCTTCTGATCATCCTTATACTTGAGCCCATAATCAACTGTACCCTTTAGGTACCTTAGATGATGCTTTGCAACAATCAAGTGAACATGTCTTAGATCGGTCAGGAACTGGCTCAAGGTGTTCACAGCAAAGCAAATATCTGGTCTTGTATTCATCAGGTACATCATGGAATCAATCATCTGACAATACATCATAGCATCAATTGTCTCTGATGAAGCATCACTTAGAAGCTTCAAATTCGATGCCATAGGTGTGGTCATGGCCTTGCAGTCCATCATCTTGAATCTCTTCAGGATCTCTACTGCATACTTTCGTTGTGTGAGGGAGATTCCATATGCATTATGCCACACCTCCATGCCTAGAAAATAGTGCATCATACCCAAGTCCTTCATTTCAAACTTAGCAGCAAGCTTCCTCTTTGTATCAGTAATCAACCCATCTCCAACTGTTACAAACAGGTCATCTACATACAGTAGGAGAATCACTAGGTTCCCTTCTTCAACCTTGTAGTAAAGGTTGGAATCTTCTTTACTTTTGGTAAATCCCAAACTGGATAGAAATCCATTAATTCTACCGTACCATGTCTTGGGTTCCTGTTTCAAACCATACAGGGCTTTCTTCAACTTACACACATGAGACTCCCTGTCATGTGTCTCAAAACCGAGTGGCTTCTCCACATACACTTCCTCTTCCACTACACCATTAAAGAAAGCAGTCTTGACATCCATCTAGTGTATCTTCCATTTCATCACTGCAGCCAGAGAAAGTACTGATCTAATGGAAGTGTATCTGGCTATAGGTGCAAAAGTTTCTTCATAATCTATTCCTTCTTTCTGGGAGAAGCCACGAGCCACAAATCTTGCTTTATATTTTTCTATGCTACCATCTGCAGCATGTTTTATCTTGTAGATCCATTTGGAAGTTACAATAGACTTCCCCTTTGGTCTAGGGACAAAATCCCATACATCATTCTTCATGATCGATTGATACTCCTCGATCATAGCATCCTTCCATTATTTCCTTTCTGTCGCTTCTTCATAGTTGGAAGGTTCTTTATCAATGAAGTCACATAATAAGGCTACATAACCGAAGTAGGGCCTGGTTCTTTTCCTTTCTCTCTGATTTTCTTCTGGAGCCCCATATATTTCTACACCCTGGATAGCTTCTCATACCCAAGTAGTTTTCCTCTTGTGAGGATTCTTCTCCTGAGGTGGAATTACAAGTTCTTGAGGTTCTTTAATTTCTCGATCTTCTTCCTAAATTTCTTCGTTCATGGTTGTGTCATGAATTCTGGGTACTTCTGTTTCTTCAGGTTCTTCAGCAGGTCTCTTTCTGGATTTGTTGTAAGCTGATTCTTTGTCAAATGTTACGTCTCTGTTGATGTCGATCTTCTTGAATCATGGGAAGTATATTCTATAAGCCTTCGAGCTTTCAGAGTATCCCACAAATATACCATTCTTTCCTAAAGGATCTAACTTTTTCCTCTTTTCTTTTGGAATGTGTATGTACACTTGACAGCCAAATATTCTGAGATGGATGACTTCTGGTTTCTTGCCAAAGAATACTTCTTTAGGTGTTTTTTTTCTCGAGTACTTTATGCGGAGTATGGTTCTGTACATACACAGTTGTTCTAGCAACTTCTGCCCATAGATGCATAGGAAGATCTTGATCATGAAGCATTGCCCTTGTAGCTTCCATAATCGTTCTATTCTTTCTTTTTGCAACCCCATTCTATTGTGGATTATAAGGAGTGGATAACTCCATCTCAATCCTTGAATCTTTTCATAACTCTTTGAATTCATTTGATGTGAATTATCCACCATTATCTGATCGAAAGGTCTTGATATTCTTTTATGTGTGGTTCTTGATCAAGGCTTTGAATTCCTTGAACTTACTGAATACTTCATCTTTGTTCTTCATAAAGTATATCCATGTCTTCCTAGAAAAATCATCAATGAAAGAAACATAGTATACATACCCACTTAATGATCTGGATGACATCGGACTGCATACATTGGAGTGAATGATTTCCAAGATTCCTTTTGATTTCCTTTTGCTACTTGGAAATGTCTTATTTGTGTTCTTTCCTTTCGCACATCCTTTGCAAACTCCTTCATGTTTTGTCTACATTTCTAGAAGTCCTTCAACAAATTATCTTGCAAGTGGTAGTGCTCTATAGTGTACATGTGCAAGCCTTCTATGCCAAAGTTCATTTGGCTCTACTGAGTCATGAACCAAAGCTTGTTCTGGTTGGCCCTTCAATTTGTATAATCCTCCCTCTTGTTCTCCAATTACTGTTTCATCGTCAATAGTCTTTCCATTTGGCCACATGAGGATTTGGCCATCTACATCCAATGTAGATATGGAGAGAAGATTCTTCTTTAGTCCTGGTACAAACAAGACATCCTTCATTTTCATAGACTTTCTAGAGTCTAGCTTGTAGGAGGATTCACCACTACCTTTTATGGGATATTGGTAGTCATCCCCAAGTTTCACCTTATGGGGTGAATTATGTTCGGATAGTTTCTCAAATGATTCCTTGAATCCTGTCATGTGCTTGGAAGCCCCACTGTTAATAAGCCAATTTTTTCTTCCATGTGTGACAATTCCCGTGAGAGAAGAGATCAGAACATATTCTTCATCCCTTGAAGAGTCTTCACTTTCTTGTTTGACTCTTTTTCTAGGAGGATCATCATCCTCAGCAGTGTGAGCATGATGTCTTCTTTTGGAGTTCTTCTTATTCTTAGAACCACTCTTACTCATGGGACAATTTCTAGAAAAGTGTCCTCTTTCATCACATGTATAGCATCTGAGTTTTGATAGATCTTTGTTTGTTCTTACAAAATTATCTTTCTGGTGAGAATGCTTACCTTGGTGATGATGATTGTCCCTTCTAATTTTCTTGGAGTGTATTGTGAGAGATTGATCTTCATTTCCCATATTTTCTTCTTGATCTACTATTTGAGATTCTTCTTGTGAGCATTCTTCCCACATCCTACTGAACTTGATTAGCTTCTTTCTAGCACAGATTCCTTGGATGAAAGAATCCCATGACCTAGGGAGACCATTCAAGGTGGTCATCACAATTTCTGCATTCTCTACTTCTTCATCCACTACTTCAAGTTGTTCTTTGATCTGGGAGACCCTTGTAAAGTATGACTGTATGGTCTCCTCATTCTGGATCTTTACATTCTTCAACTGGTTCCTCAAATTCATCTTCGGGTTTATGTTCTTCCCTTCAAACAGTTTGGTCAGGGCATCAAACATATCTTTAGGTGTCTTTAGGGAGAACACCTGTGGTATGAGGTGATCCTTGATTGAATCAGTAATAATCCTCTTAGCCATTACCAATTTCTTCTTTTGTAATACCTTAGCATCATCTCCCTCTGGAACTGGAACCTCTTCAATGATGTAAGAGTCCAACTCATTTTCTTCCAGGACCAGGGAGATCCTATACTTCCAAGCTCATAAGTTATCATCTCCCTCAAGATTTTCATCAAGCTTGGTATGATGAGACATCTTAAAAGAGAACCACAAATGGAAATACAAAATATTTAGATCTTCCCAAGTCAAGATGTTGGAATTGGATCTGGAGCTGAATTTCTGTAGTGCTGGTCCAAGAGCAGATTAGGGTTTGACTTTCCCAGAGTTCTACCCAAACAAAAACTTTGATCTTGATCTCTAAACTTTTATTTTGAGGAGGAGATCAATCCAGGCCTGGGCTCACTCAAAAATTCCACTATTGTGGAAAGCCCTAATTTTTGGCAATAGTGTTGGGTCAAAAACTGAAAATGCTCAAAATCAGATTCTACTTCGACAGAAAAATGCGCCCTAGAGAGGAGAGTCAGCACAACCTTCTTTTGTTGAAAATATGTGCAGAGAGATATAAAAAGTAGGAAGCCCTAATTTCCATAGCTGCACAGTGTCTTCTTCTCAAGTTAGCTCTGATACCATGTTAGATTTTTATCATTTAAGCTAGCATTATCTTAGGATCTTTAACTGAGTGAATAATAAGAACAGTAATCAAACATAAGAGACAATCGACACAAATATTTTCCTCAGGGAAACCATAAAGGATAAAACCCCACAAATTCCTCAGAGATAGAATCAACACCAAAAGTAAAACCCCAAAATAGTAAGATGATCTCCCGACAGTACTAGTCTCTCTCTCTCTTGTCCCATAAACTTCTTCTCTCTCAGTTATGCACTACAACTGAGTGTGAGTGAGTGTGTGATAAATAGAGAGGCTCACTCTCTATTTATACTAATTACTAACTTGAAAATAACTCACTAGGGATGACTTCTCTAGGAGAGTCTAATAACCCTAGGGCCCCACAACTGTGGGGACTTTAACCCTTGATCAATAGGAGGGTTACCCATAATGACTTTACATGACTTGTTTACATTATTGAATCTCCCAATAGGAACATCAGGGCAAGAAATGAATCAAATACATTACAGACACTTCCGAGAATAAACATTGGGGTACAATAAATATAATATACAAGTTAATACATTCTGAAGTTACAATTACATCAACACCTGGTTCTACATTATTGGCTGGTTCTGCACTTGCAATGCAGGCTGATTCTAATTCTACACATTTTGTAACTGAGGAATTTTTCATGCCTACCATTTTGCAATCAACTGAGGGAAGCTTTCAACATTATGATCGTTGGCTCCATAGTATGTGCATTGCACATGAGGGCACTCCCTCTGGTAATGCCCAAATACCCCACAGGTGTAGCATTAAATTGATTCATGACCTCATCCTCTTCCATGGCTAAATCCTCCTCCTCAACCTATGAGTCCTCCATGGAATCCTCCTCGGACTCCTCCTTGCTGATACTGCGGTTGGGCCATTTGTTGCTGCTGGACATAGTGCATGGCTTGAACATATTGTGGTTGATTATACTATAGTCATGGTGCCTGGTTATACTGTGGTTGTACCACCATTTGTGGCTGTGGTACGAACTGCGACTGCACTATAAACTGTTGCTGAGGTTGTGCAGGGACAAATTGTAACAGAGGTGGTGGTGTATATGGTACCTGTGCTGCTGGTTGTACTACTTCTGGCTATGCTTGTGCTATCCGGGGGTCCTCCCCTTTTACAAAGTATGAATCATACATCCTTTCCTGGAGAAAATCATAAGTGCGGTAGTTTTTGTCATCATGTCCAACTGACCGACAAAATGTAAAGTACAAACTTTCTACTTTGGTAACCACCTTCTACATGTAATCACAGTTCTCGTGTTGATGCCCATAGACCTGATAGATGCGACACCATGGTGCACCAGTACCACTCAACGGATTGGGGGCCACTGACAGCAAATATTTCCGAAACGTTGGGTAAGTATCCTTGGTATGTCTTCTTGCATGGAAACGGGTGCACCAAAGATAATCAAGATCTTCCTTGGCCTTTTTGAGGTCTTGCAATCATAGCATCAAATTGGCTAACTGGGCCTGAATCTGATTCATTCCAACGATGGTTTCCCCTACTGGTGATGCCTCCAATTTCATCGCGTTCTCCAGATCCTAGCTCTGCGTCGCAATATTTTGTTGCATTAATGGCTGTCGAATATGAGGGACAAGTTCCATGATAAACCATTATTTATGCTGAATGTTCCTCATCTGAAAACTAACTCGAGCCATCAATGTCTTAAATCACTAATCATCCCAAATCGTTTCATTGGGGAATTGTTTGATCTCTTTTAATTTAGTAATGTACTAAGCTTCGGACTTCGGCTTCTTAAATTCCTTAAATAGCCCTATTATGATCTCATCCAATGTTTTTGCAGTACCTCCCTGAGGCACCTGTGTGAATCTCATAAACCATTCCAACGCGTAGCCTCTCAGAGTAGTGGCTAGATGACTTTTCTTGACATCATCATCGATAGTTTGTCAAGCAGTCCAGATTGCTTCACATAAGAACCAGTACTTCTCTGGATAGTCGGTGCCATTTCCATTGAATATCGGCAACTTCATTTCATCTCCTGCCATTCTGGACCTTCTTCTTCCTGCTGGTGCTCTATTACTAGACTGTTGCTGACACGTCGAGCAAGTCGATGTAGAATGCGTGTTCCTTCCTTGTGGTGGAGTAGTGCACAGAGAAGTAGACACGTTACTGCTGGGGTTCGATCCTGTCATTCTTCTGGGTGTAGCTGCCTGGGACTATATGTCCTCGTCATCACAAAAAGGTCGCTTCATCCCATGTGGTTGTTCTTCATGGTATCGCACTTCGACTTCAGCAGGAACTTCTCCCATCCTCTGCCTCTTTTCTTGAAACCTTGCTCCTCCCCTCGTACAACCACTTTTTTCTTTGACAACCTTTACATTCTCATCAGAACTCATTCCCATCTACCCCTTACTTCCTTATGCATTTCCCCCCTTTCTGTCGCAGTGCCTACATCCCCCACACACCAGAGTTCCACTCTTGGCCCATCTTTAGGATACCCTTTTCATAGAATAGTTTCTTAATCGATAGTTGTAGCGACAATAAGAATCTTCCTCGAGGTCCTCTAAAAAAATCCTTTTCCGCTTCGCTAAAAGATTTATTAGTATCAACGGCAAACTCAGTGATGTATCCTTCTAAGATACTATCCAGCCATACCTCGACTGCTTGTGATTCCTTGTTGTTGGTTTCTTACAGCTCCTGGATCAATTCTGGGGTCCAGGATGTTGCCTCTCTTCCTTGAAAGTTTGTCTTCCGCTTAGCGAACTTTGCCAACCATTCATGCAAGAGCACAGGGAATTCACAAAAGATCTATTCATGGGGACCTTCGTGGATGTATCTATCCAACCAGTGGCCCGTCGACAACTTATGATTCTGGTTTTTGGCTTTAGAAAACTCCCACAACTTCAGATCAAACCATCCCTCGATATTTGATTGAGTCGGATGCTAGAACATATCCCCCTCTTATTTGCAACTCGGTCCCGGCAATGGAACCATTTTTTGGTGAAACCCACCAACAAAGATTCACCAACAGGGGTTCCCACTTTGTTAATTCCCTGTAGCGCAATCTCCCTGAGCATCGGCCTAGATAGGTTTTATCCTGCCCAGCAACGTCTGCGGAGTAGACGAGGTCTCACCTGAGGCGTTCAAGGGAGAGCTGTCAGAACCAAGTTTCTAATAGTGGGAGAGGAGGATATGGGATCCGATGGAGGGACACCATAACTTATGCAATCATCACATAGTATCACAATATCGCATCATTATTCATGGAACATCATGCATCAAACAGTTACAGAACCATATATTGCATGAACATAAAAACAACAGATCGCATCAATATAGCAGAAAGAGACTGAATCGCATCTATATTATGCCATTGTAACAAGATAGAGTCATAGAATCATAACAGACAAGAATTGAGCCATACTCATCGCATCATATTAACCTTGCACAAATGTACCGCATTACACAATCCTTCTCCAAAACTGGAGACTGCATACATCAGGAAGAAACCCAGATAAAATCACAGTTAAGAGAGAAAATTCTCCATTAAAAATATTGCACCAGATTTTATCCATACAATCACGTACAATAGCTCTCTCCCATATCTCCTCAAAAATATATATATAAATAGGCTTAATCCTTTACATTGAGGGTCCACTACTAACTCACTTCTAACCGCTACTGACCTATTGCAACAAAACTTGGTCAAAATATACATAAAATATTCAAAAAGCGGTTATTGTTCCACTTATCGCGCCAATCTACCCTTTGCGCAGTACCACATGAGCTTGCGCAGCTTCCACGATGCTGTGCAACTCACTTACCCCAAGGCCCTTGCCAACACTAGAGCGTGCTAAGCCTACTAAACACATAATTCAATTTTTAAAGCAAATCTTTTTTTTTAATTTCTTACATAAACTGGTCTTATTTATAGATCATGTCAAATGAGAATAAATTAAAGTTGTTCTTTGACCTTTCAGTATATTTTCTTCATAAAGGATAAGTAATATTCCCCACAAGCATAAATTTCACTTACTTCTGAGTTACCACAAAAATTCTTAAGAGACAAGTTTTGATAATAAGTATAGGATAAACTAGGAGTCCATAGGTATAAACTGAACTTCTGAAGAACATGATGATTAAAGTAAGTCTTTCAAGCAACTGTTCCAAAATCGGAAATGTACATGTCTAAATCAAAATACCATGTATAAAAGAATAGCAAATCATAGAATAAATGGTTAGGGATGATATACAAACAATTCTTTAATTGCGCTATAAACTTCAATTTTGATAGTAACCAAAAACAAAGAGTTAAGATATATTATGAGTGTTTTAGAGCACTTCCTTTTTCAGATAATACCTCATTAGCTGCTTATAGAGATAAATTACTCGTAATCAAACTACAAAACCACTTGTTATATGATTCATATTTATTCTTAACAAAACATCTACAAAATTCATAAGAAAAAGGAAAAAGAGTATTTCCGCTTTAATTTGACAAAACTGCAACAAATGATCATAGGATGAAACTTCTATATAAATGTAGTTAATTTTTTAGAAATAACTCTTACTTATTTAGGTGAACACAGCCATATTTACATATATACAAGTAATGGCATACCAAAATAACTTTAAGGATCAAGAGGAGGAGGAATAATTTCCTCTTCAACCATTCCATCTCCTTTTGCTGCAAGACATTTTGTACAAAATCTTATTTAGATATTGGTTGATGGTAAAGTCCAATTTTGTGTCCATTTACTACAAAGTAAATTTCTGAACCATCAATTATCTTAATTTCCATTGACCCATTATCGAAAGCTATAACTACTTCATATGGACCCATCCAACGAGTAGTTAATTTTCCTTTAAAATTTTTGTATCTTGAGTCAAATAACAATGCCCAATAGACAGTATTAAATTGTTTTTTATTTTAAAATTTATCATGCCATTTCTTTCGTTGATTCTATATTAACATTGTTCTTTGGAGTGCATCCTGTCTAATTTCATCTAACTCATTAATCTATAACACTCGTTGTTTCTGTGCTTCATCCAAATTCATGCCTAATTGTGCTGCCATACGAAATGTTTTAACTTGAAATTCAATAGGTAAAAGAACTTGTTTGCCATACACCAACTCATATGGGGGTATGTCTAGTAGTGTTTCTCCATGTTATCCTATAGGCCCATAAAGCCTCCGGGATTCTATCTACCCAATCCTTATGATGCAAGTGAATGGTTTTGGTTAAGATAGCTTCCAATACTTTATTGGTTGATTCTACCTGGCCATTAGCCTGGGGATGATAAGGTGAGGATTTACAGTGTCGAATTCCATACTTTGTGGTGAGTTCTTTCATTAATTTAGAAGTGAATTGAGAGCCTTGATCCGTGACAATTTCTCTAGGTACATCAAATCGAGTGAATATTTATTCATATATGAATTATACTACCAATTTCTCTATGGCCCTAAACAAAGATTTAGCTTCTACCCACTTATTAACATAGTCTGTGCAAACTAGGATATACTTCTTTTTACGAGACATGGGAGAAATAGGTCCTACAAAATCCAGAGAAAAGGCTCAATCATGACCTCAGGCTGTAAGAGCATCTGATTGGATGATGTAGGTCTACCCATTATTTGGAAACTATCACATCCTTCAACATATTTGGCAGCATCCTTAAAAATGCTCAGCCAGTAATAACCAGAATGCAACACTTTGTATGTCATTTGCTTATCATAAAAATGTCCTCTACATGGTCCATCAAGGCATGCATGGAAGGGGTGGCAGGTGCGGGAGGGATCCTTTTGGATCCTGAAGGAAAAATTGAACAAAACTTTGCTTGGGGAATAGGTTGTAGGACTAATAATGAGGCTGAATGGATGGCTCTTCTCCAGGGAATGATGATCCTTACCAACTCTGATCTCTACAAGGTTGCGATACTTGGCGACTCTAGACATGTCATATATAAAATGCTCAATGGATACACCACTGGCTCGATAAAATGTCATCATTTGTATGACAAAATCACACCTCTTCTATCCACTCATTATGAATTCTATCATATCCTTTGCTCAAATAACGTTGCTACCGATGACTTAGCAAATGTGGGGGCCTCTCTACCACAAGGGCATTTTCAACTTAATGGGGTTGATTCCCCTCCTAAACCTATACCCTAATGAACTTTGGGTTAAATATTTTAATCCCCATCGCATTGTTCATTGTGCCATGGTTAAATGTGAATACTCCAGCGCATAATTTGGATGTCCTACCGCCTCCCATGCCAATGTTGCGTGTGCCCCCACTCTCCTCGATCCCTGACGTCCTTAACTCCCATCTACTGCAACGTTATTGATATTTCAGATTGCACGCTCCAGGTCCTGTCATCCCTCGCATTATGGCCTCTTTCAAACTTCATTCTCATCCCCCATCTCTTTTGAACAGTGATCTAATCCTTGCTCGTTCTTCTTTCTCACTGGAGAGGACTCTGCTGGATGTAATAATAGGCGTAGATGAGGGATTTTTATAGGAGATACCGTGGGAGTATCTGCCTCTTTGCAGGTTGTTCATGAAAGAAAGGCTTGCCCTCGCTACCTTCTTCTCCTGTCATTGCTCTCCCCATGCTGGTGGTCCTCTGTGGTGTTTGAGTTCAGGTCTCGGGCTTAGTATTCCTGTTGGTGAGTTTTTTTCAGTTGGCAGCAATTTGATTCTTGGTTGCAACTACTCCGGGTGGAAGGAAGGAGTAGTAGGTACTCTTTCCTATAGGAGTAAGAAAGACTGTGATTATCTTCTGCGAGAAGTTAGCATTCTTCACTCAGTCCTTGGTGAGTTTTTCTGTGGAACTCAGGCTCAAAATTTGGAAGGTACAGTTTAGAATCTCCATCTCAGTTTCTCAAGAATAGATCTTGACACTTACATTCCTAGGAAAGGCAATATGAACCCATAAAATGAGAATGCAGGGATCGTAGATCTGAAGAAAAACCTCAGGCATTTGTATGAAATGATGGCCATAGTTATCATGGATAATAAGGAAATTGTTCAAGAGGTGAAGAGTATGGGCGAGGTGGTCAACTATACCTCCTACCAGATAAGTAACCACAACTCCAGAATTGATGACATAGAGTCCAACCTCAGGGAAATGATGGGAAAAGTGGACAGAATCCAAGAAGATTTGTAGCATCTGGTCAGCATGAATCAATCCAGTCAGGCACGCGAATCCCCTGTTGCAGTCCAGCCCATGGAGGAGGAGTTGGTAGTCCAGCCAATGAATCCCACAGACTAATTTTAAATGCTTTTCTTAGTTTATGTTTTTCTGTTTGTTCCTTAATCAACAGTTTATTACGGTATATACTACCACCGTCCATAGAATATATGTAAAAACCTTATGTGGAGTTCTTTGGTCTCCCCTCTGGACCAATTTTGGATTTTTCTTTTTTGATCAGCAAGAACTCTCAGTTTTGCATATTATGTAATGTATGGATGTGCACAACCTGTTTAATACTACCCTCTTTTTTTGTTTCTGTTAAAAAAAAAAGGCATGCATGGAGGATATCTATCATTTCATATTCCCGTACGCACCATCTAATAATAAGATCTGGGCCAATACGAAAGAGATCATTATCAACCTAGGAATATTTAGATCTATGTACTATAATACGATGCTTCTCAGGTGGGGAAAAGTGATTTGGTAATTTCCCAGATGCTAAATAATCGGCAATATCTACAAACCAAGGGGTTTGAATAGATACAGAAAATAGATGTTCATCAGGAAAATTGTCATCAATGGGTTTAGTATCGTCCTCATGTTGAATACGGGAAAGTAAATATGCTACTAAATTCTCTTTACTCGGTCGTTCAATGATAGTAATTTTAAATTCTTGTAATAAAAGAAGCCACCGAGTCACCCTACCATTAGTAATTGGTTTATTCATTAAAAATATGATGGCAGAGTGATCTGTATGCACAAAAGCTTCGTATCCTGTAATGTAATGGAGAAATTTATTGATAGAATAGACTACTGCCAAAAATTCTTTTTCAGTAATGGCATAAATTATCTCAGCATGGGTCAAATTCTTGCTAATAAAATAAACGGCATAAGGTGATAGGCCTTTTTTTTGGCCTAGGAATCCTCCTATGGCCGTATCAGAAGCATCAATGGATATATGAAAAGGAAGGGACCAATCGAGACCCCTAAGTATTGGTGCCACTGATAATTTAGCTTTTAAGAATTCGAAATCACTTTGACAAGATTCAGTCCATTGGAATTCTACATTCTTTGTAAGTAGTTTAAACATTGGTGAAGCTATTTTAGTAAAATTCTCAATAAAACGACGATAATAGCCTGCATGTACAAGAAAGCTTCTTACCTCCTTTTGAGTTTTTGGAGAAGGAAGGCCAACAATCACTTCTATCTTAGCAGGCCCTCCACCTTGATTCCTTGGGAAGAAACATGATGCCCCAAGACTATACCTTCCGTTAATAACATTTTACATTTCTTATGACTAAGGACCAGGTTTGATTCTTGACATCGAATCAGGACCTTCTCAAGGTTATCAAGGGCCTCTTGAAAGGTATTACCATGGGCTATAAATTCATCCATGTACACCTCTACACAGTCATGTATAAGATCAACAAAAATACATAAAACTGCATGCTGAAAAGTGGCAGGTGCATTACATAATCCGAATGGAAAAACTCTATAGACGTATGTTCCCCAGCAGCATGTAAAAGTGGTCTTATCTTGATCCTCGGGTGCTATTAAAATATGATTATATCCAACCCATCAAGAAAGGAAAAATTTTGTTTTCCTGATGGGGTATCTAACACTTGATCAATAAAGGGCAAAGGAAAATAGTCTTTAAGAGTGGCCTTATTTAACTCTATGAAATCAACACAAATACGCCACTTCCCTATGAATTTCTTCAGGACTACCACTAGAGGAAACACCCATTTACTGTCAGAGATAGGATAGATGAAACCAACATTGAGAAGTTTTTGTAACTCCTCTTTTACTATATCTTTTAGAGCAGGATTCATCCTCCTCTAAGTTTGTCTCATAGGTGGAATGGCTAGATCCATGTATATATGGTGAATATAGGTGTCAGGGTGTATACCTTTCATGTTAGTGTGTTCCTATGTAAATGCTCCAGATTTGTTTTTAAGGACCTTAAGCAATTGTTCTTGTTGACTCTTGGTTAACCGTGCATTTATGTGTAAAACCATTCCAGGGCTGACTTCACAAGGTACAGTATAAGACCTTGTGTGCTCTTCAATTGCAAAGACACATGGTGTTTCTACAAATGTTGAGAGAGCCATATTTTCTTGAAACTCATCTCCAAAGATCTTATCGAGTTGGTAAAAAGACTGCAAAAAATCTATACAAGTTGTAGAAGAGACAAATTGGTTCAATACATTCTTAGTAGTTTTCTCCTGAAGTGCCCAGCAGTAGTCACTAGGAAATAAGAGATCTTCAATATTTTCATCCCCAAAGGGGCAATCTAACCACCAAAACATTTCAATTACAGGTTGTGTTGGGGGATATAAAATCAGTCTCTGTGCAGACAACCCATTCGAAATGGTAATTTCCCCATCCCTACATCCTATAAAGGCATTAGAAGTGGCTAACCATGGTCTCCCTAATATAATAGGATGTCCTTTAGAAGTATCCTTTGATTCTATGACCATAAATTCGATAGGGTATTCCTGTGAAGCTACTGATACAATAATATCATCTAGGGCTCCAGCAGGTCTTACCGTTGTACGGTCTACTAGTTCTAGGATTGAAGGGGTAGGTCGGAGAAACTATCCCAACTATAAAACTTCTCAAACTGTAGTCGTCATCATATTAATGGTAGATCCTAAATCAATAAGTGTATTATCTATAGCGGTATTATTTACAATCACAGTTACTACTGGGGCCCCTAGATTTTTATATTTTGCAATCCGAGATTGGTCTGTCATACATTCAGACATCTCTCCTATAACATGAATTGTGAGGGGGTCTTTTTTCTTCTTTCCTGGCCGCTTAATGCATAATTCCTTTATTACCTTGTTGTAAATTGGTATATCCTCAATAGCTTGTAGTAGAGGAATTTTGACACATATATTCTTTAATTCGTTCATAATGTCATACTCGGGATGAACTACGGGTTTTTCTATTGCTAGTCGCTCCAAAAATTGAGGAATCCTTTGTTCTTAAATGGGTTCTTGCTGAGGATGGGTATGCACTAGGATATTTGGAATATCCACATCCTGTAGAATAGCATCATTCATGACTTCATTTGAATCTTGTTGGCCATTTTCTTCATGAATGATGACTAATGATTTGGGTTTTTCATTACAACTCTTCAGGATTGTAATTGTATCTCATGTATAGGTACAGTCAAAAAAATGTAGGATGCAATAGTTTTCAAATCAATGTTGTTAATATCTTGAGCTGGCTTATTATTTGGATTAGGTATCGGTTTTGCAGGTAATAATGTAGGTCGTGGAGGGTTTGTATTTTGGAAGTGATGAGGTTGTTGTGTAATAAGGGGAACTGGAGGCACAAACCCTGGTAAAAATTGTTGGGCATTGGCTAAGTTATGAGGATACGGATAATTAGGTGTGGAGACAGGTGGTGGGTGGGGGTAGGATTGTCCCCTCCACCTCTGTGGCCAATACTATTGCTGAGTAAAATGAGGAGGGGAAGGATACTGGGGTGGCCAATGCTTCCAACTTATAGCTTTACACTATTGAGGTGGTTGGTAAGGTTTGTAATAAGGTGGAGGTTGTGGTGAAAAATTCGGATATAGTGGCAAATCCATTGGTTTCCAAGGAGGCCTCCTAGATGTTTCACCAACATCACCACTCTTGTATATGGATTGTAACCTTGGTAACAATGGGAAATAATTTTTTGGATGCTATTTCATACAAATGTGACATACAGAGATGTTATTTAATGGGCATTCATGTTGGGGATGTTTGGTTCTACATATAGGACAGAAAATACTCATTGTTGCTCGTTCCTCATCTTGCCTTGTCTTAGCTTGTAACGCATATAGTTGGGAAACCATTGCTCCTAAAATATTAGTTTTGAACATTTCCAATAGGTTTCCTAATTCCATCCTTGTAACTCCTCTTGAACTAAGAGTATTTCCTTTTAGATTCATACTATAACACTCCCAAGGATTCCTCCCGCCTTTCCCCCTACTTCTGGAGTAATTTCTACATATCTCCTCGATTTGTGCAAAAGGTTTATGAGAGATATCATGGGATGCCATGATATTAAGTATTTCTACTAGGTCTTCTGAGATCCCCTTAAGGAAGAGTGTTCGTATTGCTTCTTCTTGAAGGTCATTACATTTATATTTATTTAATGTATAGATAAATCTTTCGAATAATCTTCCAAGATCTCATCTTCGAGTTGCTGTATCTTAAAGATATCGTTTCGAGAGTCTCTTGGTTTGCAATACTCTTGGTACTTCCATAAGAATGTAGTTTTCATATCTTCCCAAGTACTAATACTAGATTCTCCTAATCACATGATCCATATTAAGGAAGAGTCTTTTAATGTAGCCGAAAAAAGTTTTAATTTATGGGCATCTTGTAGATAGTTATAAATTCTACAGAGGATGTCAAACTCAAACAAAAATGTGTCCAAATATTCATTACTTTTCCCATAGAAATTAGGTAAGGAGGAAGGAGGGATGTTCTTTATATTTATATCTTGTGCAGTGTCTAAAATAGGGAACCCAAAGGTATTCTCAGTTTGGTTTTCTCCTTCTCCTTCATCATTTCTAACCTCGACATTATCTTCATTCTCTCCTCGTCGCTCCATGTAGGTTTGATTCCTAAAGAGTGTGAACCTAGGAGGCTCCTTTCGAGGTGATAATGGGTCATCTCAACGTTCTTTTTTAGGGGATATCTTCCTATGATCAACTATGTTTTTATTAGGTCCTATAAGAATGGTAGGTGCTACTGTGGAGGTTTCTATCTGTGAAATAACTGTATTTGTTGAGCCACCAAAGAGGGCTTGTACCCGGGCAGGATCAATGAAATCAACAAAGTTAGGATTCCCTACTAATGAGAAAGTTGTATTGTTAGGTTTCTACACTAGTGGAGGGTTGAGGGTTTCTGAAGGTTGACCTTCTTGAATTTCTTCATCAATGGGATCCTTAGGACTTCCTGCCAGGATTTCTTCCCCGTCTATGGTTTATCCTATAAATTCTTTAGGTTTCCAATTAGAACTAATTCCTATGTGGGTTCTCCGATACCTTTCTGCTAAGTTAGTGGTTGGGGTATTTCGTCCCTCGTAAATGTTAGTAGGGATTTTAATAAGGTTTTGAGAATTATCTCTAACGTATCTACCCTTAGAATCTCTAGGTCTATTCATGAAAAACTGAACTAAAGGGAAACCTATGCTACTAATACTACTACTACTGGATTTGTGGGTGCTTGTTATAACAGATGCGCAGGTTCTTACCTCTTGTCTTACCGCTCCCCTGCCACCAGTCTATTACTAAACTTCATAAGGGAATTCTACTTAATCTACCTTACTGAACAACTCCCTGACAACGGCGCCAAAAATGTTGGGTGCTATAATGTCTTAATTAATTCACCTAATATTTAATTATCGACCGAGGTTGGTAAACTTCAAGTTGACACAAAGTATAAGTGAAGGTATAGGGGTTCCTAGGGTGTCGTAGAAATATTTTAACAAAGAAAATATCGAAATATCTTTCAAAATTAAAAACTGAGTCAAATTCTATAAATTCAACTAGAAAGGTAATTAAACCAAACAGAGTGCTATACTAGATCAGTATCAAGCTATACTACTCTATTCTATAGACACATATTGAAAGATAAAAATATAAAGAAGCAAACTTTAAGAAAATAAACTTCCTTTTTACTTAACTATTCCACCTCTTAATTTAAGAAAGCTTTATAAAAAACTTCAAAGATTAACTATACAATGTATTATAACAAAATTACAACAAATGGAGACACTTTTACAAATTCAACAACTTAAGCTATTCATACAATTAACAAATGTACATAATGGTAAAACTAAATTATCTAATTCCACTCTCGTTGGTTGTTTTGTGGATATGCATTTACTGTGATTGGAACTTGAGGAGTAGTCTCAAAATGGATTTCAAATGAAGTAAATAAACTGAATGGAATCAAATCCAGCTTAACTTCGACAAACATGTGCAAACTAAGGAATGTCCAATTACAGGTGATGGTAAACATGGTGATCTATTCCATAAGAAAATAATTCTTAATTAAAAAGATATTATGAACAACTAACCTAATAAGAGACAAGATTCTTTTTTAAATATTACCTTCATAAATAACCAATTCAAATGTAAATAAAATCTAGCTTATAGACAAGTAACAGACCTTAATAAAAGAAGTAAGTAGAAAACTTAAAAAAGAAGATTTAATTGGAAGCAAGTAGAAAACTTAATAAAGAAGATTGAATTATGAAGCAAGTAGAAAACTTAATAAATAATTGAATTATGAAGCAAGTAGAAAACTTAATAAAGATAACTCTTTTAATACCTACTCTCTAAGTCTCTTTAGTCACCACACAGTGAAAGAAACAAGTCCTACTACTATAACCAATCCACAAAGTGCTAGTGTACTTCTCTAGAATTTTAACATGTCTAGCCCTAAACTTAACATACACAAGGATAAATCAAATCAAACTAAATATGTAATTACAAAGCATCACAATAATATTGAAGAAAGAAATCAGAAACCACAATAATCCAAAACACAAGACATAACTCAAAACATAGGGTGAAAGGAGAGAAAAATAGGAATAAAACTTTAATAAATACTTTAAAGAGTCTAACCTAAGGGTTTAATAATAAATATAACTATTATATAACTACCACAGTCAAAATATAATAAAAAAGCTAAAGAAACGAACTTAAAACAGATTAAAAACACTAAAACATGAATGAAGGGCTGGATAACAGAGTGGAATATAGATATGAATGACACGCAGAACAGGTTGTCTAAATGATATTATGCATGAAGAAAACACTAGAATTTTAAGAAATAGTTAATCTAAATGATTTCGAGATCAACTGATTCATGCGTATGATAATAAAATTCAAAGGAACAAGAATTAAACCTACTTAGTAATTAAATTCAATCAGTAAAGTAACTTAAACTAATTCATAATTATGAAGAAATCATTACTCATTGAACTATTAAACAAACTGAAATATAAATAAATAAATTTATAACAAATCATAAGTAAACAGAACTGAACCTACTATAACTTGATCCTACAATATCAAAGCAATCTACTCTATGTATTTTCCAACATAAAACTAAACAGTAAGCTGGAAAAGACTGAAAAAAGGAAATTGAAAGAAAACTTATGCACTACCGGTCACTTAATTCATGAAGGGAAACTACATTAACATCATAACATCAAAGTATAATCTATGCTACAAGAAATAATGACATAAAGGATTGCAGAAACTGAATCACATACACAAATTATAAATGAGACTACGCTAATTGCAAAGAAAGAGATAATGAAAGTACACGAAGATGAAAACCGTTGGTTGATGAGGGGCCCTCTAATCAATTAGGGTGGCAAATTGATCAAATCTTACATGAACACGATAATAAACAACATAAATGTAACTTCTATTAAATTGAGGAACAATAATACAAATTTCTTTAACAATGACTGATTACATGCATACACTGGCTCTTTCTAACCTTGCACTCGTGTGGAGGCATTTACATATTTATATCGTTTACATAAGTGCTATCGGATAAATCTACTCAATTAAAATCAATTCAAATCTCCCTATTCCAAGTGGATCTAGAACAAATCAAATACAGATACAATCTACTTTCCTAAATCAATCAGAGATGCAAAGCAACAGATAGATCACCTACCTAAAATATGCAGATCATCTTCTCTCTTTGTTGATCCAAGCTCCAAAATATTCAGATCTATAGCTGCAAGACCCTATAAAGCATGTGGAAACAAACAAATAGCATATGCATATCCAAACATATAATTGATCTAAGCTAACAGTTAAGGAATAAATCTCTAAACATTATTAACATGACAATGTTTATGGAAAGAGATTTTTAATAATGTAATCAAGGAGATACATAGAATTACATAGGAAAGAACATTACAAACTAGCATTAACGCTGCAATATTCCATCCAACAATCCAAGCCAAAGCCTCCAAAGGATGATAGGGATCACCTAGAAATTCCACCAGCATAAGAGTACCATAGTCCTTCCTCTCTTCCAAATGGAGAGAGGGTTTAATTTATAAGGCTAAAGGGATAGAGTAGGTTGAGGATTAGGAGGAGAGATCAAAGGGATCTTCCCTATAGGTTAGGAACTGAATGCCACCTCACCTAGATAATAAGGATATACGTCCACCTCATCCACCTTCGAGAAGGGTCTCAAATATTCATTTTTTTCCCTCAAAACACCACCGATGCAATTTCCAAAAAGGGAAAAAGCATCGTCGATGCTCCTAGTAGTGGGAGACAGAGCACCGACACCGGTGCACCTAGAATGAAAGGAAAAAGCACCTTCGGCACTCCTAGCATGAACGAAAAGAGCACCGACCTTCCTGAAGAGGGAAAAAAGCAGGAAAATCTCAATCTCAGTCAACTTTAGCAAAGAGAAATTTGGGGATTAGGCAAAGGGTTGACACATGGATCAAGAGTGCAATATTTTGATGTAACAAGGAGTGAGCAAGTTGACCCTTTAGTGGTCGAACGCTCTCTAAATTTAGTCAACCATTACTACAACCAACTATTCACATGCCAACACATAACGTTCCTCTTTATCCTTCACGCATTGATTCTCCATCGTGCGTGATGTGGCATGAAGGTTCTCTTTGGCATGGACTGGTGGCGTAGTTTCGAGCTTAGGAGCATGTTGGTGATTCTTTTAGAATGAGGATCGTGCTACCACCCAGATGCATGGACAATAGGCAGTTTGCAGACCATTCCATGCTTTAAATTTTGGGAATCTATCATCAACAACACATGGTTGGATCGACGGGCTGAATGGTGAGCTGGACAATGAGCTGGATATGCTCTACGCTAGTACACATATCTAGGATGGATGTGTTGTCTATTCGTTGGCTCGTTGAAGACTATGGTATGCAATAATGATTTCATACATTAACATATCTTCGAATATCATCAATTTAACTAATAAAATCGTCAAAATAATAGAAACAAACCATAATTTGCATAAATCCAAAATATAGTCGTATCTGGGGTTGAATAGTGAGATGCATGACAGAAAACATGAGAAAAGGTGGCAAAACGTATGTCAAACATGTAATTTAACAGTAAAAAATGATAACAAAACTAGGATCAACAAGCCATTTTAAATGGATAAATCCTATGGATACGAGACCTCCACTGGCATGAGGTTTTTATTATATCTAGAAAGATCTACTTTGAGGATAAATTGAGAAAGAAAAATAAAAAAGGAGTGATTTATAATTAACTTCTTAAGGACACTTAAACATGGTAGGTAATGTTTCAAAATAAGATTGTTGCGAAATATAACAGATGAAAAAGAACAATTACTTGACGTGCAAACATGCAGATCAAGATTACTCCTTACAACTATCTTAAGACTAACTCATCAAATAAAATTGGCCAGTGTTCTGTCCGAAGTACTAGAGATACACAACAAACCCAAGATACAATATTAATTCACAAAACAATATTCAGAGATTGATAACCGATCATCAGTGGAATAAAACATAATGTACACCAAACAAACACATTCACTTGATACACAATACATATGTCAATTCCAGTACAGAAACATCAACACAAGAACTAACATATCCATAAAAGAGATCTGATAATCAATGATCCAACAGGTTAGGAGATTAGTTATAATTCATAAAAAAATATTCAATGAATAACCATGGAACATAATATGAGATAACTACAATTTTATTAATCTGCAAAACATTACAAAGTAGTAAAACCACAAACTTTCATGTTATGTTTCAGGTAGTCTTGTCTCCTATGTATTCCTTAATCCTTTTCTCTGAAAAGTCCCCCCATCCTACTTGGGAAATTCCATCCTTAAATAAGATTACAGATTTTACAAGAAAATAAAAATTCCAAAACATGGGATTACAAAATCAAATAGTTTTAGGATTGGCCAAGGGCAGAACACCACTTGGCATATAGGTCCATAAGTTCATCAATCTCCTGGAAATGGGCATGCCTCAAGTGGATTTCAGTTTTACAAATTTGGGAGGAATCTCCCTCTTTTTTTTATTTTCTTCCACTCTTTCACGAACACCTGTATTCAATCTATCAAAGCATGAGGAACCTAGATCCATTTCCCAATCTCTTGCATCATTAGCCGATTTATTTATTGGTCAGTCCCTTAGCATCATCAAAATGTCATTCCAGCTGAAGCTTAGGCAAAGGCGCCTGACTAGTAGGATCCAAGATAGGCAAGTCCAAATAGGTTAGAAAAGTGTTAGCATCTGACCACCTTTGCTTGCAAGCCATCTATCCTTCATTGATTAGAGTCTCCACTGAGTCACAGATACCTTCCCATGTCTCAATGGTAGCCTCAGTCGTTTTGGCCTACAGTTTGTCCAAGATCTATAAGTCATGAGGTTTTTCTTTGAATTATTCTTCCAACTTGTCACTTGTTCAAAATACGTAGATGTTGCTCTCATGTGATTGTGGTGGGATTCGAGGGTTTCAGAATTCTTATTAAACTTGTCATATAACCCTTGCATCTCATTAAGACAAGTGTATAGATCTACCATGGCCTGTCAGAATTCTTGATGCACATTAGAGAGTACCTGTTTGAACTCTTCTGGTGTTAGACCTGGAAAGGAGAAGGCTTTTGAGGCTAGCTGGGCATCCTTCAATAGCTGATTAATGAGGATAATTTGTTCTGCTTGTTGCTGATTTAGAACATCTGCATTCCTAAGTTGTTGCTTAAGTTGTTCAGCCTTCTTTTACAACTACTGAAGTATTTCTTCTTGCTTTTGATTTAGCTGGTAAAATTATTTTTCATGTCTCTGCTCCACTGCTTCCAAGTCCAGTTTGGATTTCT
The DNA here is from genome assembly GCA_001517045.1 of Pseudotsuga menziesii. Classification (NCBI taxonomy): domain Eukaryota; kingdom Viridiplantae; phylum Streptophyta; class Pinopsida; order Pinales; family Pinaceae; genus Pseudotsuga; species Pseudotsuga menziesii. Next base: position 152,493 of record LPNX010955469.1, read on the forward strand.
ACCATTCTTTTTCTTTATCCCTAAGAGCCAAACTTAGTTGTGAAACTGAGTTAAATTTTGCACCTGCAAAATATCCCATGGAAGCTGCTATATCCAATGCCCCTTGTTGAATGTTAGTGGTATCTGACCTCCAAATAACCATATTATGGGCAGGAACCTATTTAGATGAACTTTCTCTGGCTCTCTTGGTTCCCCTCTTTATCACAGCTTTGTCCTTTTTTCTCCAATAGTATTATCCCATTGATACCACAACATCCTCTCCAAAATCTGCCATCACTTTTGATGATGAAGTGGCTTGGTGCTGGACGATAACCAGGGGATCGGTTTGGGTCTGAGTTAAGGGGATTTCTATGTTGAGGAGAGGGATATTCATGGGAGCAAAAACAGAGGTAAAAGTAATGGATGTGAAAGAATCAGATGTAGGCAAAACTTCTTTGTGAGGAAGATTCATAGAGGTAGAAGGAATGTTCACCTGAGGAAGTTGGGAAATTGGGGGCATTGAGATAGGGTGAGGTGGTGAAATGGGAATAGGAGAAGTATGAATAGGTGAGTCAGCCGAAATTGTGGGAATGCTAGTAGTAGCTCCCATAATCAATGATAGATGTATCTCAGAGTAGTATTTCTCGGAAAATGATGAATCTAACATAGTGTGAAAACCTTGGAGATTAGGAATGGATGACAGAAGGGTAGTCAAAATAGTTTCTGGGCAAGTAGCATGATCTTCCTCCACTTCTAGATCACTATGTACATCATGAATTTTAGTCTGAGCTGAAGATAAAGGAATCACTAGTTGTATAGAAGGATCTTGCATAGGTGCTTGCTCTAGTTTAAAAATAGGGAGCAAAGGCATCAGTTCTTCTTTTGTGGGTGCTTCCTACAGTTGAGTTTGTTCAGAGCTCACTTGAATCTTTTGTTTCTTGGGCTTTGTTTCATCCATCTCTGTTTGGGTTTACAGTTGGGAACTGATTTTTTCAAGATTCCTCTTGAATTCTTCCCCTTTATGCAACGTATCTTTCATGGAAACAAGATGAGGACTGAGTGGGCCATCATTGATACCTTTACCTTTTTCCTTGGGTTGAGCAACAAGGGAAGCAATGAAACTTGCTTCCTGTTCTCTTGCTTCCTTTTATGTTTTATCCTTTTGAATATTTTGTTTTATCTTGATTTTATCTTCCCTTTCATGCAGAATTCTTATCTTGAGATCCTTCTAGTACTTGTACAAATGGGACTTGATATTTGAATCAATGATATTATTAATTGATTCCTGAAAATCTATAACTACTCGAAACATGGAATCATTAGGGTCACTTTCGTGAGCATAATGAAATATAACATGCTCATGTGTAAAGAGGTTCACCAAATAAGACATTGGGTCATGCATTCTCTTGGTTTCCTCTCTCAAGTTCATAATAGAAATTTATTTACCCAACAAGGCTGCAAGGGTGGGATTCTGTAGCACAAGAGAGTCCAGAGACACATGAAATTTGGGCCAATCCCTTTTCTTATGCTTAGTCAACTTGGGAAAAACTGCATCAATGACAGTCTGATAGGAAAATTCCTGTAGCACCATGTGGTTAGGAACTATCATAGGAAGCAAGTGGACTGTATTGCTACCCCAAATTCTTATATAAGAGAAATATTCTCCTACGTACTAGTCACCATATAATGAAATTAGTGCCCTAGCACCTTCATAGAATGTAGGAGAAACATCCTTGAAAATTTTAAAATACATTGACCCAAGAAATAGGTCACATAGCTCATAAACCCGAGGATGAAGTTATCTTCTGACATATCAGAGCAGTATATAGATACAGGAGAAGATTTCTCATCCCAATACCAATTTAAAGTCAAGAAATAAGAAGACGTGCATAATGCATCCATCACAAACCCTGACATATAGAAGGCCGGCTTTTGGTTGGTCGGGGTTTTCTGATATTTCTCAATTTCTTCTCACAAATTGCAGGATAGAATTTGTGCCTAATTAAAAGAATCACCTGTAAGTAAAATATGGTGCACCATAGGAACCTAGTGCGCTCTGAATGAGGAACATTTTTGTAACCCATATAGCCTACAAAACATATATGCCAGTAACGAGAAAGGTTCTCTGAACCAGGAAATTGGATATACCAGAATCGAAGTAGGAATGACTGATGTTGGGTCTTCCGACCAAGATTTGACTACCTCTTCGTAATTGAACCTAGAGAGAGTTTCGTCGAAAAAGTTCGACGAGAGAAGTTGTTTGGGAGATCCCAAATCATAAGCCCTAGAAAATACATCAGGATGGAATGAAGCAACAAGGGTATTATCCACGTCATGAAACGAGCGCCCCTTAGGGTCAACATGTTCCAATGCCCACTTGATAGGGTCTGTATAGGGCATGAAAGGAGGTTTAGCAGCAATGTAGTGGAGCTGAGAACTGCGAATCTTGGGATAAGCGGGTTGGTCATGGGTAATAGAGGAAAAGTCATCATTGTCAAAGACGGAGTAAATTATGGACCAGTCCAGATATAAGGTATCAGATACGTGCCAACTAGTGTCAGTAAAAACACTGACACTAGGGTCTTTGTTCTTCTTCTCTTGAAGAGTTGTTTTTAACCTGGTGTTCTTGGACATGGTGGATGCCCTCTCTTATTAGATCTTGGAAAAAATGTCTGATAATGACATGAGTTCAATTTTAACAAAAGAAATGGTCAGGAGGTGAAACCTTACTGGTGAAAACACTCAGAATACCGCAAGTCCGTGTTCTAGGACAAAGAGAAAATGCATAGTAAAAACCCTAAGCACTGTGAAAAAGAACAGGAAAAATGGTAAAACATACTCGTAACTTTGAACTTTAAAATTCCAAAACCAAACTGCCAAAAGAACCTGGGCCGTAGATTTCATATGTGTTAAGTCAGGAACTTGTTTCTACATTTTTTATGTTCGCTTGTTATTTTTATTTTAGTTTGCTTATTTTCTTGAGTTTATCCTTTCACTTATTATAAAAATTTTGGTATTTAGTGAAATTTTTCGAGTGTTTTTTGCCTTTAGGTTCATTATTGTTTTTCCTTTGTTAGCTTTTGAAGGGTTTCAAGGTCATTATGTTGAGTTAATACGTCACAAATATATTCCAAAAGCATAGTTTAGCACCTAACCTGCATTCAAAATGGAAAAAAAAAAGTTAGAATAGAACCAAAAGTGATTTCAAATTATTCTGGTAGCGCAACTGCCAAAAATTAACACTGCAACGCTACAAGAAAATCATTTTTTGCCAGAATGGTCATTTTTCAGTCCGATTTTTTGGGGATTTCGCTCCTAAAATGTTAAATAAATCATTGGTCACATTTGATATATGTTTTGCCAAGTTTTTTTCATGTAAACAGACATCAGTCTCATTTGAGGGAGATTCTGGCAACTGTTCTGGCAACTGGATGCAAATTTAGGGCAAATGATGATAGTAAGCGAAATAAGGCAAGAATTTCAGGGAAGATGTTCTAAATTAAATATTATGGAGCTGGTGGAGACGCTGGAATGAAGACATCTTCCAAAAAACTGGAGGTTGCTGTTATAGAGCAGAGTTGGGGTTTTCAGGATTACAATGGAAATTAGGGCTTCCTGGTTTCGCCACCTGCAATCAAATTGGACATGGAAGGACACTTGTATAGCTAAGGTGGACAATCTGACAGCTCAGGCAACAATTTTAAGCAGCTGTAGCAGCGCATTAAAAGATATTCCACGATAACTGGTTAATGTCTGCCTAATTTATGGCTTTCTCCTTGAAGTCGTTTCTGTCAAAATTAGTTAAGGGAAATGTTAAATTATGTCTTTAAAAGGGATTCATTTTGAAGAGATAGTCGTTTAAGACATTCTGAGATGTTCTGATGAGTGGAATATTGAAAAATAGCTCTATATTGAACCATTCCTCTGCTGAAGTTTGAAAAGAGGATGGGGTGAAAAATTGTGCATTTTATGGTGCTTAAACTTCACAAAAGAGTCTGCTACTTATACACAGTGCAATGAAAGAGTTGAATAGCCGAGATTACATGAAGACCTATTCTCATTTTTGATGCTAAGACTACAAGAAGCATAAAATGAATAGATTGGAGATTGTTCTGTTTTATATATCTTCTCATCCAACAGACAAACAATCTTCAGTTAATCTGAGAAGCTGGTAGCTGAGATCATTTATGTAAATTTTTACTGTGCAGAGATTGTTCATAGGTGATACTAAAAGGATTTGAAGGTTAATTTTCGTATTAACACACAGGTGTTAGTATACATGCTGGACATTGTCAGTTTTTTTTGAATAAACAAATTGAGTGATAATCAAGTTTCATCATCAGTTGCAGTGAAGAGTCTGGAGTATTTTGAATGACCTAAATATCTTATACCTGTGATAAAACCTAGCCTGCATTAGGAAACAAAAAGGAGCATTCAAGGAAGATTGAGGAGTGCTGTTATTAAAACCCAAGAGGTTTGAAGAAGAAAAAGCATCTGTCAGGTTATTGACTAAACCCTAGGAGCCATACAGTTTTCAGCCCTTGAAGATAAATCGGTAAAAGTGGCAAAATAAATATTGAGAAATTCCTAGGCTGTGTAGAACTTTTCCAGCAGGCTGGTTGGCTGCATTTTTTTTCAAAAGAATAGATGGTTATAATACTGAGGTTTCCTGTAAGTTTGCACAATGCTACAATCAGGATATGGTGGTTTTTGACACTCTAAAGTTTAGATTGATAGTGGATCTAGTGGCAGAGGCTACAGGAATAAAAAATGAAGGTTAAGACTGAAGACAAGAAGGATTTTAAGCTTGAAGAAGTACCAGACCCTTTGAAAGATGATAAAGGACCTCAAATGTCCTTAGCTGAGATTAAAGGTAAATATTCATTATTTACTGAAAAGAAAGAGCAACCTATGCAGCACTTGACACCAGCAAAAGTTTCCAGTGAAGATAAAGTTGTTGTCCCAGAAAAAATTTATGTACAGGAAGAAGATATTCAAACCCAGCAAATGAGTCCCATCACCATTCTATCAGAGGATGAAGATTATTGGTTAGAGGAGGATCATCCCATTGCTAAAACCGAAGCTAAAGCTGAAACATGTAGAGAATTTTCTACTTTAGAAAACAAGAAAGTCAGACCTAGCAGAAAGAAGAATAAGGTTGAAGTGATGGAATTTGCTATAGTCAAGCATAAGGGAAATTCATCCAGAATAGGAGCAAAAAAAGTGAGAGTAGCTGATTTTGAAAATATAAGTTTGATGACTGTGAATGGTGTGAATATTGATGAAGCACTTTCAGTGAAACAAGGGCCAATACTTAGTAATTTGACCGGTGAAGAAAAGCACAAATTGAGAGTTTGTGTTAAAGTGAATTCTGATTCTGTTTCTATTCACAAAAGATATTGCAATTTACTCTGACTTAGGCTTTCAGCCTTCTACTTCCATATCACTTAAAAGTATCCCAAATTAAATTCAGATGCTAGAAGATGCAGAAAACAAAGTCTCAGCACTTATGAATGAAAAAAGGAGGCAGTAGAAACAGAATTCTGCTCAGTTTTTCCTGTTTTAGGTCATTGAAGTTAAATGCAGACCACGAGCTTATGGAGAGGAATTTTTGAAAAAAAAAGAGGTTTTTGTTCATAATATAACCATATACAAAAAACTCTCTCAGTTGTTCAACATATGTCAAGGTTTGAAAGATTCAGTTTAATCTTTGCAGCCTATTTTTCAGGGATTTTAAATATTTAATATTTTCCTGTTTTAGTGTTTATTTTGCCGGTCAGATTCTGATTGATTGAAGATGAATTTTTAAAAACCAAGAGAGGTTTTTTTCCATAACATACCCATTTACAAAAAAATCTCTCAGTTTTTACACAAGTGTCACTATTTGAGAGATATGGAATCTTTTTTGACACCTATTTTCCAGAAATTCGCCATATTTGCCAGGAATTCGATTTGCTATTTTTAGTCAATTAGTTGAATTAGTTAGTTAATGTAACTGCTGGGTAGTTTCAATTTCGACCTAATGAAGGGGATATATAACTAATTCTTTGTAATTATAAAAGAGGGACAAAGGGACTGAAGAAGGGTTCAATTTTTTGGGGAGAACTTCAGGAGGTCTTCAGACTTATTTGTGAGCTAAGTATTATGACTCTTGTATGTATTTGATGGCAAAATTATGAAATATATGACACTTTTTACCCTTCATTTTCTGTGTTGGCTTCATTGTTCAGCTTGTTTAGTTGCTTAACTGATAAATTCATTGCTGGTCTATGTTTGTATGTTGGTGATGCTTATCTTTTATGAATGAACTTCAATATGTGTTCTGTTGGATCTTGTTGATTATATTATGCATCTTTGTCATTAATTTCTTATGATTTAGTCCTTGTTTAGCTCATGGGTGTATTCCCTATTTTTCACCTGATTTACAACCAAGAAACATTGTAGAAACCCTAAACCTAGTTTGTTTTATTGAGTTTTATTTGAGATTGTGTTGGCTTGTTTCTTTGGCCTTGGAAACAATTTATGGCACAAAAAGTATGCATGAACGACTGATATCAAGGCCGCAAAATAGAATACAGGATTTGACAAGGTCCAATTTTCATGGTTTCTGATTTTTGAAAATCAGGAAACGAAAAATTATCCAAGAAGGATGCGGGGTTTCTGATTTGCGATATGGAAAAGGAAAAGTTAGAGGTCAAAAAGGTAGATAAAATCATAAATTAAAAACGATGTTACCGATATCTGAGAACTGAAATATCAGAAGTTGGAAATCGGGAGAACACTAAATAATTTTAATAGAACCAGAGTTTTCTAGTTTCCGACAATCGAAAATTGGAAATCGGAAACCAAAAATAAGAAAAGGGAATGTTATTTATTTGAAAATATAAGTTTTTCGGGATCCAAATGTCCAAAATCAGAAATCAGAAAACAGACTTCAACATACCTTCAAAAAAAAGGGACTTTCGCTTTCCAATTTCGGAAAGCGAGGAATCGAAAACTTTAAAAAACTATTTGAAAATACATAAAAGGGGTCCTGAAAGCCCAAAAATCCAAAAATACAAGGTTTACTGAAGAAATTTATTCAATCCAAACAAAACAATAAAGAACTTACAACTTGATAGTTTCCCTAAGTGAGGAATGACTAGAAAAACTAGTCAATGGGAGCCCCTATTTTGATGATTCAAAATGGGGATCTGTTGCAGGCAACAACAATGCTTTAAAATATGCTTTTCATAAAGCATATTTGAAAATATGATTTTCGAGATTCATCATGCCCATATTTATAAAAAACCCATGCCCCATCCAAACAGTGAGGAATATCAAAAATATCAAAACACAAAATTTGTAGCCCTCGACTAGACCTTTCCAACATTACCAAGAGATCCCTAATCTGACTTCGAAATAAAAAAAAAAAAATTATCGCAAAAATACTGTAATATTCTCTTTTTCCCTCTCATTTTTGCATATCTCTCTTTACCTTTTTCTTATTTAAGATACATTTTGCGCTTGGTAATTCCTTATGACTGACATCGACATCACCAAATCTGCATTGGAGCTCCAGACAAGATGCATATGGGACACTATCACCCTCTGAATCGGAAGTTGAAATTTAAAAGTTGGAGGTGGGAACAAAACTGTTAATCCACGAGCCAACCCCGATCCTGCCTTTGACAGTTAGAAGTTGGAAGTAAAAATCAAAATGAAAGTAGATCTTTGCAAGATAACCTTGATTTCTACCTTTGAAACTTCAATAGTTTGGAACTTCAATTACAAACTTATACAAAAATAGATTAGTCAAATACGATGCAATTGCAAGTTAAACAAAGGTAATTAAGCATGAATTGAATTGAACACGAAAAAACTAATATTTCCAACAAATTTCCAGGTAAAAAACCATTCAATCTTGCATCCGATCACTAACAAAATAAAAATCTATTCACAGAGTTTATGAAAGCCACCATGGGTGCATGAACATAGGTAGATAAAAAATATAAAACCATGTATGCATAAATATCAAGCTTCCATCTAGTTCAGATCTCATAGTCAATAATAATGTATAGGTTTCCAAGCAGTTAAACCATCAAATCCGCATGCAACCATTGAAACATATCCATACACATCAGCGGTAAACAATTCAGTCATAGAAGAAATGGAAACATCAGATAAGCATATTAATTTACACAATATAGATCACTTATTTTATTATTGTGCAACTGGATTCAACTGGACCATGTTCCACCCATCCTTAAGCATTGTCAAGCCAGATATCACTTTAACAGGACACCCCCAATCCAAGGCCATGGATCCATAGGAAGAGTTGCACTCAGGGATAGTTCAATTATCAGTTTGAACATCCACAACTCAATTCCTCATCACCCACTTTCTCCTCCACCTCACTACCAAGAAAAATGGTAACCCCTTCACCACCCAAGTTCCTCGGGACATCGCCATTCACCATCAGTGTTTACATGCAGGTATAAGACTAAGATAAGTAGTGGAAATAAAGGAACTATACCATATTTTATCAGGCCTATTTAAAATACAATATCCCAGTTCTCCAAGCATACAAGATACTAAGAAACTTGGCATCCAAGAAGCAACAACCAACTACCAGGCCCCCTCCCTTAGGAGATAAACCAAGGATTTAAATACAAAAAGAGGCGAAATGAACTCAAGGGTTTACTCATCCATCCAAGATACATTCAAATTCCATTAAGGAAACTCGAACTCCCAAGAGGAGTTATAATTTCCCCATGCACGGGATAAAAATAGTCACTGAGGGATCCTTTGTCCAAGTAGGGGTTACAAAACCAAGTGTAACTTTAACCAAATATAAGGCATCAAAGGTAACTCTAAGGTCTAGAATAATCACAAGTGTCAAAAGTGCTAGGAATTTCCCCATTCCCCTCATGCCATGGATCAAGGCCTCCCATACTATTTGTGGTTTTCGATGTGCCAATTGTTTTAATTAATTAATTATTTACAAAAATAATAATAAGTTCTCTAGGTTCTTAAAAACCCGTGTCCTGGCACCCACTTCCACAATAATAAACAGTTTACAACATATTACATGTGTCCAAGGGATTAACATCTAAGGTATTACATAATTTCTCTTTGAAAGGGATTCCACTGATGTTGTAAAGGATTCCCCCCACCTATATCGACCTACATCCAATTCCATTGGGCGTGTGAATTATTTTCCCCAATTGGAATTCCAATTGAGGGTATAAAATTACTACCACCTCCACCAAATAGTGATAAGGGGGTAGATCTAGCAAGCATGGAGGATGATTGAAAACCACCCATCTGAGTATTCTATCTTGTAGATGGGATTGTACATGAAACATGCCTAGTGGATGGAAAGGTATGCTCCCAATAGTAGTAATGGATGAGGGAATGTGTCCTCCATTCCAAGGAAAACCTTGGAAAAGTATTGAGGAATCTCCAAATCTAGTAGTAGGATTTGAAAAAATTGGGTGATAAGTCATAGAAATATTGGGAATACTCATATATGGAATCCCAGATATAAAAATACTTGAACCAAAGGGTGAGGATAATGGAGCACTCAAAGGTTAAGTTACCGCATATACCAAAGGTAAATTACTACTATCAAATGTAACAATAGGAGTTGTGCAAGCTTTTGTTACATTTTAAATATAAGCACTAAAGAGAGGAGGAGATAATCTTGATGGCTCCGACCTTTGGTTAGAAAATCCATCCATTCTTGTGTCAAATTAGAGCATTTTAAACCTCGTAAGAGAGATAATATGCATAAATTGAGATGAGTAAGTCACTTAGATTAACACTATATGAAGATCTAGAATTAATTATTTATTTTCAATGACTAAAGTTCAAAGAAATACTAATAAATTGGTTGATTAGTAGAGTTATGAAGGAACCAGCTTTCCTATAACATTGTTTTGATCCAACAATCAGTAGAAACACCAATTTTGACTCTTGATTCAATGAAAGTTCTGGTTACCTATAGCATAGGTAGATATAATGAAGCACAACCAGTTTTGATGACACTTCCAGTATTGAATATATCACCATATAAAGATGAAGGAACTCGTCTAAACCATAGTCCTTTGATTAGTCAGTGTATTTAATGCTACTCAGAGATCAACCAATTGAAGGCATAGTCCCAAAATCCATAAACCAGGTGGCAACCAATGCACATATCCCAAAAGAAGCACTCTCACTATTGTTTATCCTACATGATCCTATCTACCTACACTAGTGCATCTAACACAATTTTCATAGAGATTATTTCTGATAGACTATAAGTTAATAGATTAGATGAGAAGATACATTTTTATATTTAAGATTGAAAAGAAAAAACTAACCAAGCTAGTTCCTATATGTTATGAATTCAGTACTCGCTGCAATTATTATAGTTTAAGAGACCAAGTTTCTAATATTAATATATTTTATTGAAGACTATTATTCCTACATCTTAATGAGTATCTTTTTTGTTCCTATGTCACCTTGGATTAGGACCCATCCATAGGTGGCTACATGGACTTGTGTGGTTAGAATAGATTTCTTATTTCATGTTCACTTTTAGTAAACAAAGTAGATAATGTAGAACTCCTACATTTTGTAGAGATTTCCAACATTTATGAGAGAAAAATGTGAATGAATTATTTATGTAGTTAAGTTTGTCATAGATTCATTTTAATGTTCTCGAATTCGGTTTAAAATCGAATTATCATCTTCATTACGCATGGCATTTTATTATACAAACCTAGTGGAGCATTAATTCTCTGTCTGTTCTCATTACTTTCATGGAATGTTATGTGACTAAATGCTTGTATTTTGTAAGTTGATGGTAGGGTAGTTGGGAAGTTGTCCAAAAGGTTTTTCTAAAGATAGGTGAAGAAATTCTTAATGCTTGTTGTTTAAATTACTGATAAGGAAATAAGTGGTTGGTTAAATAATGAGATCGATGTTTCTTACAACCCATAGTTATAGATTGAATTTCCCTTTTCTTTTTATCAGAACTTTAGATGTTTTGTTTGATTAAGAGTAAAGTTACATGCTAGGAGGCGTAGTTATCTCTTTTTGTAGTTGCATATATTGTGCAAAACCTTGATAAATTTATAGAATCCATGGATTTATTATTAAACTAAAAGGATTATATGCAACATTCTTGTTTTTTTCTTATTCTAACGAGATACAATATTATTATTGATTTAACAATCTTTCTAAATCCCCCTATGACTAGAACTGATTTAGGACTATGTAGATATCATGATCCTTCTCTTAGACTATCCATAATTAATCTTGTACTTATATGGTGATCAATTGTTCCTGATCCAAATAAATAAAAAATATATCATCAATATGGTTTAACATGTCTAACAAAGCCTTCGGCTTAAATATATTCAATTCTAGTAAATTTTGGTTTAGAAGTGTTAATTCTCAAAATATTTGGTTCACTAAGTAACTTAGTAGATCTTGTTGGCTCCAAAAAACTAGTTATGTTTAATCTATGTCTCTAAGGAGGTGATGGAGGCTCCACCATGATCAGAGGAAATTATTTTGGATCTTGTTAGAATGATGGAGAGGTTTATATTCCACCCTTAGTATGTTAGTTTTTCAACATTAAGCTAGCATTATGTTAGGATCTTTACTGAGAGAATAACAAGTACAGCAATCAAACACAAGAGACAATGAACACAGTGTTTTTTATCAGGGAAACCATAAATGGAGAAAACCATGAAACTTCCTCAGAGATAGAAAAAACACAAGATGTAAAACCCCAAAACAGTAAGATGCACTCCCGATAGCAGTAATCTTCTTCTTGTCTAGCCCCACTGTCTTCTCCTTCCTCAACTATGCGTTACACTTGAGTGTGTGAGTGATGTGTGCTAAATAGAGATCCCAGATCTCTATTTATACTAATCCTAACATGACTAAAACCCTACTAGGGCCGACCTCTACTAGGAGAGTCTAATAACCCTAGTTCCCCAGAACTGCGGGGACTTTAACTCTTACACAATCGGAGGGTTACCCATTATGACTTGACATGACTTGTTTACATTATTGATCCTCCCGATCGGAACATCGGGGCATGACAACTTGACTCAAATACATAATAGATACATCCTAGAATAAACATCGGGTTACAATACATAAGATACATAGATGAATACATTCCGAAGTTACAAATACATCAACACTCCCTCTTAACTAGTAAGGTATTCTTTCGACACAATTTTTAAGCACTGGTCTTCTTCTCTATATCAACTGGATCATCTCGTCATCTACATATTGAGTCTTCTGAGTCTTCAATTCATTTTCATTCTTCGAATCTGGATCATCTCTCGATCTAGATCATCATGGGACATCATCACTGGATCTGGATCATCTCTTGATCTCGATCAACATCACTAGATCTGGATCATCACTCAATCTGGATCATCATCACTAGACTGGATCTGGATCATCACTCAATCTAGATCTAGATCTGGATCATCTCTCGATCTGGATCATCACTGCTGGATCTGGATCATCACTCAATCTGGATCTCTCGGAGTCATCATAACTAGATCTGGATCTCACCTGGCCATCATCATGTGTGTGCTATGTCGTCATAGGAAGTTCTACAGAGCCAGCCTTCTTTCATACTGGGTGTATGCCTACCTCCTTGTAGTTATTTGGTAGCCCTTACATCTGACCTACTCGTCAGAATGGCCAGCACTCACATCTAACCTGCTCGTCAGAAAGGCAGTAGCCCTTACATCTGTCCTACTCGACAGAATGGCCAGCACTCACATCTGACATGGAAGGAACTAAATCCTTTAGCCATGAACAAAATGGCTCTTCCCTTACATCTGACCTACTCGTTAGAATGGCAGTAGCCCTTACATCTGTCCTACTCGATAGAATGGCGGTAGCCCTTACATCTGTCCTACTCGACAGAATGGCCAGCACTCACATCTGACATGGAAGGAACTTAATCCTTTAGCCATGAACATAATGGCTCTACCCTTACATCTGACCTACTCGTCAGAATGGTAGTATCCCTTATATCTGTCATGGGAGGAACTTAATCCTTTAGCCATGAACAGAATGGCTCAACCCTTATATCTGACCTGCTCGTCAAAATGGCTATGAATCTCAATACTCATATCTGTCAAGGAAGGAACCAATGCTCTCACCATGACAGAATGGCTCAGCCCTTATATCTGACTTGCTCGTCAGAATGGCTATGGATCTCATCACTTTCCCTTGGAGGAAACCTCTATCTAGAGAACACCAAGCTTCTCCCTGAAGTACTCAAACTTCACTCTAGCTAATGGCTTCGTCAACACATCAGTTATATGTTCCTCCATCGCAACATACTGGAGCTTCACTGCTCTTCTCTGCACCATATCCTTGATATAGTGATACTTGATCTTGATATGCTTTGAATTGTCATGGAACACTGGATTCTATGACAACTTCACACAGCTCTATTTGTCACAATGTATACAAGTAGCATCCATCTGGAGATCAAATAAATCAGACAGTAGCTTCCACAGCCATACTGCAGCACAACTAGCTGAACAAGTTGCGACATACTCTGCTTCAGCTGTACTTAGTGCCACATAGGATTGCTTCCTGCTAAACCAAGAGATCACACATGATCCCATACTGAAGCAACACCCTGAAGTGCTCTTCCTATCGATGGCACTTCCTGCCCAATCTGAATCAACATAACCCTCCAGGTTAATCTTTTGATTCGCATCGTACTTGAGCCCATAATCAACTATACTCCTTAAGTACCTCAGAATATGCTTTGCAGTAATCAAGTGAACATTTCTCGAATCTGTCAAGAACTGGCTCAAGGTGTTCACAGCAAAGCAAATGTTCGGTCTAGTCTTCGTCAGGTACATCAATGACCCAATCATCTGACGATACATCGTAGCATCAACCGACTCTAAAGAAGCATCATTTAATAGCTTCAGGTTCGATGCCATAAGTGTGGCCATAATCTTGCAGTCCATCATCCCAAACCTCTTTAGGATCTCTACTTCATACTTCCCTTGTCTAAGGAATATTCCATCCGTACTTTGCCATACCTCCATACCTAGAAATTAATGAATCATACCCAAGTCCTTCATCTCGAACTCGGCACCAAGAATTCTCTTTGTATCAGTAATCAACCCATCCATACCTGTCACAAATAGATTATCTACATATAGTAGAAGCATCACTGGGTTGCCATCTTCAACCTTGTAGTAAAGTTTGGAATCTACTTTACTCTTGGTAAAGCCCAAACTAGATAGAAAGCTATTAATTCTGCCGTACCATGTCATGGGTGCCTATTTCAAACTGTATAGGTATTTCTTCAATCTGCATACATGAGACTCCCTGTCATGTGTTTTAAAACCAAGTGGTTGTTCTACATACACGTCCTCTTCCACTACACCATTCAAGAAGGCAGTCTTGACATCCATTTGGTGTATCTTCCATTTCATCACTGTAGCCAGAGCAAGTAGTGATCTGATGGAAGTGTATCTGACTATAGGTACAAAGGTCTCCTCATAGTCTATTCCCTCTTTCTGAGAGAAACCTCGAGCTACAAATATTGCCTTATACTTTTCAATGATACCATCTGCAGCATGTTTGATCTTGTAGATCCATTTGGAAGTTAAAACTGACTTCCTGTCTGGTCTTGGGACAATATCCCAAACATCATTCTTCATGATCGATTGGTACTCTTCGATCATAACATCCTTCCATTCTTTCTGTTCTGCCACTTCTTCATAACTGGAAGGTTATTTATCAATGAAATCACATAGTAAAGCTACATACCCAGAATAGGATCTAGTCCTCTTTCTTTCTTTGTGATTCTCTTCTGGAGCCCCATATCTTTCCACACCTTGGATAAGTTCTCATACCCAAGCAGGTTTCCTCTTATGAGGATTCTTCTCTAGAGGTGGATCTACAGGTCTTTGTGGTTCTTCAAATTCTCGATCTTCTTCTCGAGTTTCTTCATTCATGGTTGTATCATGAATTCTGGGTGCTTCTGTTTCTTCAGGTTCTTCAGCAGGTCTCTTTCTAGATTTGTTGTAAGTTGTATCTTCGTCAAATGTTACATCCCTGCTGATGTCAATATTCTTATATCCTGGGAAATATATTATGTAAACCTTCGAGCTTTCAGAGTATCCCACAAATATACCCTTCTTACCTGAAGGATCTAATTTATTCCTTTTCTCTTTTGGAATGTGGATGTACACAGGACAGCCGAATATTCTGAGATGGCTGACTTCTGGTTTCTTGCTAGAGAAGACTTCTTCAGGAGTCTTGTTCTCGAGTAATCTATGTGGAGTACGGTTCTGTACATACACCGTTGTTCTGGCAGCTTCTTCCCAAAGGTGCATAGGAAGGTCTTGATCATGAAGTATTGCTTTTGCAGCTTCCATGATAGTTCTGTTCTTCTGTTCTGCAACCCCATTTTGTTGTGGATTATAAGGAGTGGACAACTCCCTCTTAATCCCTGATTTTTTGCATAGCTCTTTGAATTCATTTGAAGTGAATTCTCCGCCATTATCTGATCAAATGGCCTTGATCTTCTTTTCAGTATGGTTTTCGATCAAGGCTTTGAATTATTTAAACTTACCGAATACTTCGTCTTTGTTTTTCATGAAATAAACCCATGTCTTCCTAGAAAAGTCATCAATAAAAGAAACATAATATGCATACCCGCTTAGAGAGTTTGATGACATAGGAATGCATACATCGAAGTGGATTATTTCCAAGGTTCCTTTTTCTTTGCTTTCACTGCTTGGAAATGTCTTCTTTGTATTCTTTCCTTTCGCACATCCTTTGCAGACCCCATCATGTTTTTCTTGGATTTCTAGAAGACCTTCAACAGCTTTGCTTGCAATAGGTAGTGCTCTGTAATGCACATGTGCAAGCCTTCTATGCCAAAGTTAACTTGGCTCTATTGTGTCATGGACCAAGGCTTGTTCTGGATGGCCCTTTAATTTTTACAATCCTCCTTCTTGTTCTCCAATTACTACTGCATCATTGATAGTCTTTCCTTTTGGCCACATGATGACTTGACCATCTATGAATGCAACTCGCATTCCTTTTGCATCTAATGCTGATATGGAGAGAAGGTTCTTCTTGAGTCTTGGCACAAACAATACTTCCTTCATTGTTAGAGATTTTCCAGAGTATAACTTATATGAAGATTCCCCACTACCTTTTATTGGATATTGGTAGTCATCTCCTAGCTTTACCTTGTGAGGTGATTCATGTTCTAACAGTCTTACAAAGGATTCTTTGAATCCAGTCATATCTTTGGAAGCCCCACTGTCTATAAGCTAATCATCACTACCATGAGTAATGTTACCTGTGAGAGCTGATATCAAAACATATTCATCCTTGCTTGAAGAATCTTCACTTTCATATCTGGATCTTTTCCTGGATGGTTCATCATCCTCTGTAGTATGAGCATGATGTCTTCTTTTGTTGCTCTTATTTACTATCTTTTGTTTGTTAGGAAAATTCCTTGCATAGTGTCCTGCTTCATCACAAGTATAGCATATGATCCTAGATACATCTCTTTTGTGAAAGTGCTTACCTCTGGAACCATGAGATTTTCTCTTGCTTGACTTGGAGTGAGACTTGGAGTGTACCGTAAGAGCTTGGTCTTCACTTCCCATATTCTCTTCTCGAGCTGCTATCCGAGCTTCTTCTTGAGAGCACTCTTCCCATAGTCTGTTGAACTTGACTAACTTCTTCCTAGCACAGATTCCTTGGATGAAAGAATCCCATGACCTAGGAAGGCCATTCAATGTAGTCATTACAATCTTTGCATTTTCCACTTCTTCATAATATACTTCTAGTTGCTCTTTGATCTAAGAATCTCTTGTGAAGTAAGATTGGATTGTTTCTACATTCTGAATCTTCACATTCTTCAGTTGGTTTCTTAGGGTCATCTTCCGATTGATGTTCTTCCTTTCAAACAATTTGGTTAGGGAATCAAACATAGCTTTAGGTGTCTTGATAGAGGACACCTGTGGGATAAGGTGATCCTTGATAGAATCAGCAATGATCCTTTTTTCCATAACCATCTTCTTCTTATGTAAGGCCTTTGCGTCATCTCCCTCTGGAACTGGAACCTCCTCATGAATGTAGGAGTCTAATTCATTTTCTTCCAGGACCAAGGAGATCCTATACTTCTAGGCTCGAAAGTTTTCATCTCCCTCAAGCTTTTCATCAAGCTTGGTATGATGAGACATCTTAAATGAGAACCTCAAATGGAAATACAAAATATTTTGGATCTTACCAGGTTCAAGATGTCGGATCTAAAACTTGAGCTGAAATCCTGTAGAGCTGGTTCAGGAGCAAATTAGGGTTTTTATTTTCCGGAGTTCTATCTACCCAAATGCCTTGAAATTTGTCCCTAAATTCGATTTTGGAGAGGAGATCAATCCAGGCCTGGGATCACTAAAAAAATCTTCTTTTGTAAAAAGCCCTAATTTTTGACAGTAGTGACAGGTATAAAACTAAAAAACCTCAGAATTGGATTCTGCTTCGACAGAAATATGCGCCCTAAGGAGGAGAGTTGTTCCACCTTACTTTTGCTGAAAATATGTGGAGGAATATCCACAAACTAGGAATCCCTAGTTCCCGCAGCTGTACAGTGTCTTCTTCTCAGGTTAGCTCTGATACCATGTTAGTTTTTCAACATTAAGCTAGCATTATGTTAGGATCTTTACTGAGAGAATAACAAGTACAGCAATCAAACACAAGAGACAATGAACATAGTGTTTTTTATTGGGGAAACCATAAATGGAGAAAACCCCACAACTTCCTCAGAGATAGAAACAACACAAGATGTAAAACCCCAAAATTGTAAGATGCACTCCCGACAGCAGTAATCTTCTTCTTGTCTGGCCCCAGTGTCTTCTCCTTCCTCAAATATGTGCTACACTTGAGTGTGTGAGTGATGTGTGCTAAATAGAGATCCTAGATCTATATTTATACTAATCCCGACATGACTAAAACCCTACTAGGGCCGACCTCTACTAGGAGAGTCTAATAACCCTAGTGCCCCAGAACTGTAGGGACTTTAACTCTTACACAATCGGAGGGTTACCCATTATGACTTGACATGACTTGTTTACATTATTGATCCTCCCGATCGGAACATCGGGGCATGACAACATGACTCAAATACATAATAGATACATCCCAGAATAAACATCGGGTTACAATACATAAGATACATAGATGAATACATTCCGAATTTACAAATACATCAACATAGTAAATATTAAACAAAATCAAACTTAAGTCCAATTAAAGCATAGAGATCACATCGCTAGAAAAATCCTTATAAATATCAAACAAGCAAACAATGGGCCTTTTAGAGTTGAGTAAGGGTTTATTAAGTCTCACAACTAATAACAATGGTGTAAAAGAAGTTACCAAGACATGCACTAACATCCCTTCTTGGTGCAATTCTCCCAAAAAGGTATGGGACACCCTCCATGGGTACTGATAGTTTGGTTCAAGATCTGATTAAGGTACTGTAGGAAGCCCCCTACAACCACCTAGGTGGTGTTTGTTGATACTCAACATCGACATGATTCTGAAGTGTCGAAACATGATGCCAGAGGTGAGCCTATTGAACCTTGTCGCATGATCATTACATTAACAAAATCGTGTCTAGAGCAATGTACATACTTTGTCCATGCTCAATTTTACTATTTGAACGATCATCTGGTTTTCATGTCTCTGCTATCAAGATATGTTATAGTCTATTTAGTGTTATATATTGGAGTTTTGTCGTTTATTGCCATACATGCCATCATGTAATGATTTTTATTATTGTGTTCATCTTGTTGCGTTGATCATATTCATATTTCAATTGACAAAATCCATCATCATTTGACTCTTTTGAAACTCAACCAAGGTTTTGACAAGCATATAAGTTACATGTTATTAGTGAAATATACCAATTTTATATCCTCCAATTTATTAATTTGTTGTTGATGTCCATCAACCATCTTCTAATCTTAACTATGTCAAAACATATGAGTTACATGTTATTAGTGAAATATACCAATTTTGTATCCTCCAATTAATTAATTTGTTGTTGAGGTCCATCAACAATCTTCTTATCTTAACTATGTCAAAAAAGTTATTATCTCTCCATAATTTTCTTCTCCTTACAATAAAATCACCGACATCCACCATTATGACAAATATTCCCCTTTTTCTCTTTATCCCCGCCTAAAACCAAAGGATTTTTCCTAAATCCCCTTTCAAATAAGGTCCCACTTTTTAAGACCATTAAAATATATTTGCATTCACTTTATCTATTTTCCTAAATATTTAAATATCCCCTTTCCCTTTGAAAATAAAGAAACAAGTGAAAGAGCAGCAAGGCTGCTTATACCTGTCGTTTAGAAATATTTTAATGCGATAATGTATATAAATTGAAAGTTGAAGTAATTATGAAACATTAAAAACTTGCAACAATGTATTACTTGTTGCTATGTTGCTTATTTTTTGATGTGACGTTATTAGTTGCTATGTTGCTTATTTTTTTATGTGAAATTACTTGTTGCTTTGATGTTGATGTGTTATTCATTACTTGTTGTAACTATGTTGCTTATATTTCTATGTCAAGTTAGTAACAAAGCTGCATGATACCCACCTCTTAAGAAAAGTTTTGTAAAAAATTAGTTGTAAAAGAAATGACAAGTAGATGATGATAAAATGTACACAACTACTTTTTTAATTAGTTATAGAGTAAGACCTTGAGATTAAAGATCCAAAATAAGTTTACTTGTAGTTGTGAATTTTCTTTGCCTACAGTTTGTTCCGAGAGTTCTCGTGATTTGGATTACCTCCTCATCTAGGCTTTCTTGTCAGTTGCATTTGTGGATAGGAAAATCTCCGTCACTACCAATTTAAGAATTAAGTTTATGGTCATTAGATGAATCATGGGAAAATCTCCGTCACTACCAATTTAAGAATTAAGTTTATGGTCACTCTCAAATCTTTATGGTCATTAGATGAATCATGGGAAATTTATTGCTTAGATGAGATCAAAATCTTAAATAGAAAAGGACTAATGCAACTCTATAGGAACTAACTAACGATATGGAGCATTAATTAAACTATCATACTTCTAACACTGAGTACAATGGTGGACAAGCTAATGAATGTCCTTACGTATATTATACCAATAGTAGCCCTTATAAAAAAGAAAGTAGCACAAGCACCAAAGCGACCAGCACAACCCTTCGAATGAGCCTCTTCCATGATGTCAATTTACTAAAGTTTATCAATAGAATGGAGAAGGACTCCACTAAAGAGTGTAAAATAGACTATACATTTACTATAAGACCTAAAAACACTTGAAGTAAGAGTACGTAAAGCTAAATATTCCTGGATACCCATAATATAGGGATTATATGCGTTATTACTATATGAATATATAGTAGAAGATTGAAATGACCTTTCTCCCACGAGGGATCAATAAACTCTTCATTAAAATAACATAGAGAATATAAAAGGTAAATCAAAGGCATAGAAATAAAATAGGATTTCAATAAGCATGTATAATAATACCCACATAAGGTGAATACTTTTTTGGGGATGTAAAACCAAAAGTGGCAGATAGGGATAAGTAAAGTAGTTGATTTATTTGTTCTAAAACGCTAATCAGGGATCTTCACAACAGGTGGCAACCTGTGTTATTTTAGTTAGCGCTTACCTGGTCTTTTTAGTTAACCTCAACCCACATAAATGGCTATTTAGACATAAAAATGCTTAATGATACACCTACACGAGGATCTTTATTTATATTTTAGCACTATAAAGCCAAAGGCAGAGCCAAACGAACAAAGCTTGGCTAACTTCCCCAACCGCAAGAGCCATGCCAAGAGAGCAGACAATGCTAAGTGCTTTTTACCGGCCGGCTGAACTTAAGTGAAGTGGTGTCAGAACCAAAATTATTAACAAGTTAACCAAGTCCTGTGCCAATTTTAACTACCCCATCCCAACACAGACAGACGACAGACTGAATGGACGATGGGCGATAGCAAAAATCATATACATAATAATTTATTTGTTCAAAAACGTTGATCAGGGATATTCATAACAGGTGGCAGACTGCATGGATGACCGAAATCATCTACATAATAATTTATTTGTTCCAAAATGCGGATCAGGGATCTTCATACATGGACAACAGGTGATAGCAAGTGGAGTATGCCGTGGTCACTACCTTTACCATCAATGGAATATATCAATCGAGAGGTCTGGTTGGCGAGCTGATTTTTTCTTGCATTTTCAGTTGGAGAGAATGCTGAGCTTGGTGATCAAATTCCTTACACGATTGTAGTGTATTCCTAAATGTTTCTGACTTTACTATGTCTGTTTCTTTTGATGCTTTAAATTCCTGAAATTTGTTCAGCATTACGGCATTTTTGTCACTAGTATGTATTAATTGAGAGGCCTGGTTGGCGAGCTGATTTTTGCTTGCATTTTCAGTTGGAGAGAATGTTGAGCTTGGCGATCAATTTCCTTACAGGGTTGTAGAGTATTCGATAAGGTTTCTGGCTTTAATATGTCTTTTTTCTTCTTGACGCGTTGAATTCCTGAAATTTGTTCCAACATTATGCCATTTTTGTCACTTGTATATATTAATCGAGAGGCCTGGTTGGCGAACTGATTTTTTCTTGCATTTTCAGTTGGAGAGAATGCTGAGATTGGCGATCAATTTCCTTACAGGGTTGCAGTGTATTCGGTAAGGTTTCTGGATCTACTATGTCTATTTTCTTCTTGACGCGTTAAATTCCTGAAATTTGATCCAGCATTACGCCATTTTTGTCCAGGTTATGGAGTGTTTGTTTTTGTTGAATCCTGCACCAATCTCAACACAAGAACCAAGGCCGCGTGCACACTGAAATTAAAATGTCCAACAATAGGTGTCTGGATAGCTAGATTGCACCTGTTTCCCTATGTTGTTAATCTCGTTGGGATTCATGAGCTCATAGAGAGGAAAAACACCTTAATATGTCCTTGCAACTATGAATGCATGGCTCCTACGTGAAGAGAGATGT
This sequence comes from Pseudotsuga menziesii, assembly GCA_001517045.1. Taxonomy (NCBI): domain Eukaryota; kingdom Viridiplantae; phylum Streptophyta; class Pinopsida; order Pinales; family Pinaceae; genus Pseudotsuga; species Pseudotsuga menziesii. The sequence goes on from LPNX010955469.1 coordinate 174,557, forward strand.
AATTCATGGAAAATCAATTAAGAAATAATAATATAAAACTATTTTAAGAGAAGTTCGAAGCAAGGGACGTAATTGTCAAAGATCAAGTGACACCTATAATAATAGAAAAATATTTTATTAAAAGTTACAAGGAGGAGACGCAGTTGTCATTTAACAAGAGCGTGAGTTGACATCAAGTGACACCTAGTCTATGCATGCTTAACTCATGGCCACCCAAAGAAATTTCGAATAGGAATGGAAATGAATAAATTTTTGATGCCGCAATACATTATCGGCCATGGCTGCTAACCACCAGCTATTACGCTAAAATGCGCGTCAACTGGGATTTTGTTGTCACAGCTAAAATACCCTGATTTGCTTTTGCAGCCCAGTAACTATGTCGTGGCTAGTTTCCATGGTCGGCAACCCAGATTAGTGAGAAAATAATACGCGTGCATGCATTGTTCATATTGGGCTCAAATATTGTTTCAGAAGATCCTTTGACAAAATCCCACTGGACTCCACTAACTTCCCATCAATCAGAGAGTTTAGAAACTCGAACAAAACAAGCGGAAAATAACAAGCCTGTCAAGAAAAGTAGACGAGGACCACGATCCAGAAGCTCGCAATATTGTGGCGTGACATTCTACAGGCGTACTGGACGTTGGGAATCACACATATGGTGATTTTTTTTAACTCATACAACACATGCCCCCATTTTCTTTTCCTAGAACCATTTTTGCAGTACTAATCATTTACAATACATTCCAATAATGGTCTGAAATTTGGTATCTGCAGGGATTGTGGAAAACAAGTCTATCTGGGTAAGTAAAAGAAGATTGTTTGTCTTCGGTAAATAAACTGTCGTGTATAGAAACATATAATTTTGGGGATTCCTAGGCAGATATTTATGGAGAACTCAAGGATTAGATGTGAAAACTTAGCCATTATTATTTCTTGCGATTACTTTGATCAGGGTTAATAGAAGAAGTTAATGTTTCTCTGCATCTGCAAAGTCATTATTCTCTGCTATAAGATCACATTTGTTTTTTCATGATTTCTAAAGCCTTCTTTCTACTCTATTATTATGTTGCAGGTGGATTTGATACTGCTCATGCCGCTGCTAGGTAAAAACATCAAACCAGGTTGTGCTTGTTTCTCCAAATATTTTAGTTACTTTTCATTGGGGTCAAACTAAGTCAAGTTATGACACCTTTTATTGCTGATTCATAGAAATTGATATTTTAAGTAACTGCCAGCATTCTGTCCCTGCAGAGCGTACGACAGGGCAGCTATCAAGTTTCGAGGAGTTGAAGCTGATATAGATTTTATTCTCAGCGGCTATCAAGAAGATCTAGACCAGGTTAGAATATTTTTGTGAATGTTTTTCAAGCCATTTTGTTCGTGTCGTTTTTTCTTTTCTTTTCCAAATAGATATTAAGTTGGTCGGATACATCGTAGGTAGTCGTTTGGATAGTAGTTTAGCAGTTGATATCTTGATAGGTTGTTGTTTTGAAAATTTTTACTTAATAAATAATCATGTTAATATGTTGAATTAATCTTATTTAATAATTAGGTTTCAATTCATTTTATTTATACCTAATTGTATGTGTATCACTATATTATGCTGTTAGTATATGTCATATTAATAAATTTCACGCCCAATTGGTATCGTAAGAGTAATTATGATGTTTATAATATATATATTTTTTACTTAGCATAGTGTGTTACTTTACAATGGACATGAAATCAACTTTAAATTCTCTCAATATTCAAAGATATGTCAATACACAAAGATAAGACGTGTGAAGATAAATTTACGCAACATTGTTGAGGCTTAAATTGTTTTTGTTTTCTCTCTTTTAAGCCTTAAAAAAATGAAAATTCTTTTCTAAGAAGAATTAAAGATTTTAGCTTACGTGTAACTTTCGAAGTACATCTTCTTGACGTGGAGAGATAAACTTACGCAACTTTGTGGAGATCTAAAATGTTTATGTTGATCTCTTTTAGGTAAAAAACTAAAATTCTTTTCTAGAAGAGTCAAAGATTAACTTATGTGTATGCTTGAATCTAACTTTCAAGAGAATGAACTTATGAATATGCTTATATCGAACTCTAAGTTTTTGAAATACCATTTTTTTTAAAAGAATAATACTTTGTATCCAGACCCTTTATGATATCACTGAGTAAATTGCCTATCTCTATTCATCCTAATAAGACGACATGTTAAACACCTCAAAACTTGAAGCATTTGACCGGAAAAATGCCCGGTCATGGGCAAAACGTCCTCAAATTCCAACGCTGCATATGGCCTTGTGATAAATCATTTCTTGTGAGTTTGCACAACATCGACGTGGAGCTAATCCTAAAAATCAAATAAAAAATTAATCCCGATAGCAGCAGATGTACAGTGTAAAGTAAACCATCGATCCAGATTCTGAGGAAACCATAAATGCATTGTAGACGGAATGATGAAAGTGGCAGCCTATTTGTGGAGCTAATCCTGAAAATCAAATAAAAAATTAATCTCGATAGCAGCAGATGTACAGTGTAAAGTAAACCATCGATCCAGATTCTGAGGAAACCATAAATGCATTGTAGACGGAATGATGAAAGTGGCAGCCTATTTTTTAAATTGGTCATATCACCCAATGTACATTTCACAGTTTTCAAATAGGAATTAATTGCAAGAATTAATTGCACAATAGATGGCATGTTTGTGTATTTTTCAATTTTTTTTTGTTTTTTATTATTTTTAAAAATTGATAATTATTTTGCACAGCAAAGGAAAATAGTTAAATCATTGTATTGCACCAATCACAAAAGAGATAATTTAATTTACTAAAATTTTAAAAGTAATTTTAATTTAAAAAATAATAATTTTAATATTACAAATTTAAAAAACTTTAATAAACATTGAGTTAATTTTTTGAACAAATGTTGGTCAATGGAATATAGCGACCAACCGATCGCTATATAACCTGCCGACGGCAGGTATAATAAAAATTAAAAAAAGGCTCTCTCCTTTATTCACCCCTTTCTCTCATAGTTCGATTTTATCCCCAAATCCTTTGAATCAAGTCTCTTTTTTCAAAATGAATATTTTACTCCGTCCTCTTTTGGGAAATCCATTTTGTCTTCTTTTCAACCCCTTTATAATCATATTAAACACATATGTATATGAAATTCCCTTCCCTTGAGGCGTGTGCATCCAAAACTCATTTAAAAAAAAGGAAATTGTTTCCCTATGTATATAAAATGGGAAACCCAAACCCACATACTAAAGGAGGGGAGGGAGAACCAAGGGAAGAAACAACAAGTGAAATATCAACGTGTAACCCAAGTATATTGTGGGAACATTAGTTCAACCAAAAAAGGTAATTGACGAAGAATGACATCATGAATTATGAATATAAAAGTGCAAGAGACGAACGTGGAATGAAGGTAATTGACGAATTAACACATGGTCAAGATGATTTTGAATATAAATGTTTTTTAAATGTTTTCAAGAATGTATAAGTAGAATGGAATGTTGGAATTATTTGAGAGGGAGTGAATTAGTATAAATATATATAAAATGAATTATTATATTAGTGAGAGAGTTTAATCTCTAAATATGGGTACCAACTTATTTTTGGCATCAACCTGATGCACAAGTAATAATTTGTTGGTTATAGGGACCAACCTCGATCTACGTGAGCATCAATTCACAAACTTCAGGCACTAACTTGAACATATGTCTGCCTTACTGCACAAACTATGAATTGTAGAAATCAGGAACCACCCTATGAAGGACTATGATCTCTAGTTGTTTCTTCAACTACCACTGAAAGGAAGCACAAACTTCCATATCATGAATTTACCAACTCCAACTAGAAGGAGGCTCCAACCCCCTAAGTGTTTTACTAGCTACCACTAGAAGGAAGCACCCACTCCCAAATTATATTTACTAGCTCCAACTCGAAGGAGTCTCCAACACCCTAAGTGTTTTACTAGCTACTACTAGAAGGAAGCACCCACTCCCAGAGTTTTACCAGCTGCTACTGGAAGGAAGCTACAAGTCCCTCTTCCTTGCCATGTCCTACCTCCCTGAGAATTTTTACTGGCACCTACTAGAAGCAAATCCATTATCCTTTCCCATTCCTTCCTCTCTTAGAAGAAAAAGTGTGTATATCAAATATGCAAATTACCTTGTCTAGAACTGGAACTGTTGTACCTATTCTGATTTTCATCTTGTCTTTGTTTATCTGTGTAAAAAAAATCATTTGTTTTAACTATGATGCGTAACTATATCTGCAAATTTTCTACACTCCTGTACTCCTCGGTCACGTCTATGATTTATAGGCCTCTGTCATCAATTGAGTATCACCTTCACACATCCTAAATATTGGTATCCTTTTATCTAGAGCTATTCTTGTTGTTCATCTTCTGCTTATTTGTGCAATTCAGTTCCACTGCATAAAGTCTCTTTCTGTGATGAACGAGCCATTGATTCCCCAAGAAAATGAAGCTTTCCCAAAACAAATTATCTTCAAGCCTTCATTCTACAAGCTTACTTAAACAAATCCATGTCTTGCTTATTTATTACCTTTCTAACTCAAGAGATGTGTCCACTTGTCGAAGGTCCTTTTACTTGAATAAATCCCCCCCTTGTTTGCATCTTAATCAAGTTATGATATGCATTGGCATGCCACTTATCGCAATTCAACTTTGTCGTGTTTGGCCCACATATTCCATCTTCCTTGTGGGACTTTTGCGCACAAGTTCATATCTCATATTATTCTTCACGAGTCTCGTACCCAAGTGGTATTTACACTTTTGCACACAAGTTCATATCTCATATTATTCTTCATGAGTCTCGTACCCAAGTGGTGTTTACACTTTTGCACACAAGTTCAGATCTCATATTTTTCTTCATAAGTCCCAGATTCAAGTAGTATTTACACACATATGCCATTTTTGGCATATTCTTCTTTCAAGGTTGTTATATGCACACATATGACCCATGTCATATTGGGATCTTTGCACTCTCTGAACTTATGCATTTCTTCAAGGTGACTTTGTATGATGATCCCTTCATTTTCTTTTGACATCAATAATAACACTTGGGTTCAACATTTTGTCATTTAATGTTGTTGCCAACACATGTCTTTTGAAATCAATGATAACTCTTGGGTTTAACATTGTGTCCTTTGACATCAATGACAACATATGTTCAACAATTACCCCCTTTGAAATTGATGTCAACACCACCTTATCACAACACAAACTTATGATAGGCTCCCCATGAAGGTGAGCTCTTCTTTTGTGCACAAAAGCCCCCCCCCTTGTGATTATGTCTTTGATTATTTTTTCATTTCTTTTGCTCGTATCCATCTTCAGTTATCTTCAATTATCCTCGTATTTTATTCTCTCCCTTTGGAATCAATGGTAAAGGGATTCTTTTTTCCATTAAATCCCCCTGGCTTCATGCTCATTACTTCATATCTATCTTGCTTTTGGTGTGTCGGGTCACAGATAATCCATCTTTGCATTAGATACACTGAACTATGCCATTTATCCTAGTCCATATTATTTTGGAGCAGAAACTATTCCTAGTTTCCCTCTTAGATAGTCGAAAGTTTCTTTAGGAAGTGACTCTGTGAAAATATCTGCAATTTGTTCCTTCGTATGCACATACTCCAACTTGACTATATTTTTAGCAACATGTTCTCATACAAAGTGATATTTAATGGGAATATTTTTTGTTTTATAATGCATTAACGTTATATCTAAGATATTCATCGCACTTGTGTTGTCACAGAATACTGATATGGGATGATCATACTCTACTTGAACATAGTTCAAAGTTTTCCTTATCCATAATACTTTCACACAACATGATGTTGCAGCAATGTACTCTACTTTTGCTATTGATAAGGACATTGATGTGTGTTTCTTAGTTATCCAGGAAACTAAGCACTTTCCTAAGAAGAAAGCGAATCCACTTTTTCTCTTTATATCATCAATGCTTCCTTCCTAGTCGACATCTGTGTATGATTCCAATGTAAGTTTGTCACGATGTGGATACCATAATACAATATCCAAGGTTCCTTTTCGATATCTGAAAAATTCTCTTCACAACCTAGACACGAGTTTGTTTGGGTGTAGCCTGAAATCTTACAACTAGTCCTACAACCTGCATTATATTTGGTCTTGAGGATGTCATGTATAACAAGATCCCTTTCATTGACCGATAGATATTTTGATCTACTTCATTTGCTTCATCTTCTTTTTGCTCAATATACATCGAGTAATCATTGGAGTGCATACCAGCTTGCAGTATTCCATATTGAATTTTTTCAGCATTTATTTTACGTACTTGGTTTGAGAGATGAAAATTTCATTCTTCAATTGAGATATTTGTAGCCCCAAGAAAAAGGATGATTCTCCTAGCATGGACATTTCAAATTTGTTTTGCATGTTTAGGGAAAACTATTGGCTAAGGTTTTCGTCACTACTTCCAAAAATAATGGCATCCACATAGACCTCGATTATAGTCATGCTTCAATCCTCAACTTTTATGTACAATTTTTTGTCTACATGATCCCTCTTTAATCCTTGCTTTTTCCGATATGTGTCTAACCTTTGATACTAGGCTCTTGGTGTTTGTTTCCGTCCATATAACACCTTTTTTAATTTGTAGACATAATCTTTATTATCCAAGGAAGTGTACCCTTTTGAATTTTCTATGTATACTTCCTCTTATAATTCCCCATTAGGAAGGATTATTTTACATTAATTTGATACACTTTGATGTTCTTGGAGGAGGCATAGGCTAAAAACATTCTTATTGCTTCCATTCGAGCTACTGGAGCAAAGGTTTACTCAAAATCTATTCCTTCAACCTGTGCATATCCTTTTCATACTAACATTACCTTGCTTATGACAACTTGTCCTTCCTCATTCAATTTGTTTTTGAAAACCCATTTTGTTCCTATGACATTTTTGTCTTTGGGTCTTGGAACAAGTTCCTAAGTCTGATTCTTCTTAATATGATTATATTTTTCTTCCACGAGCTTGATCCAATTCTCATCAATTTTATCTTCATTAAAACAAATTGGTTCTACTTGAAATAAGGGGAATAACTGCACCTCTTCGGTGCCATCCATCAAGAGTGTTCTTCTTGTTCCTACACCATCATTTTTATCTACTATGATCATATATTCTAAATGATTCTTTTGAAGAAATAAGTCGACCTGATAGAAAAAATGAGGAAAGAGGCAAAACCACATGGGGAAAATGCTCCATCAATAAAGGACAAGGAACAAAATGAAAAACATGTATTCATTATGTATTTTTCTTTACCTGAATGAGCTGACTAAACTACTTCTGGTGGAATAAATTGATGAAGAAGTTATGAACTCCATGTTCATGCGCTAGAGTGTAGTATCTGCAAGAAAGAAGAGGAGAGGCTCCTTGTAGCTCATCATATGATGAAGGAGGAGTATTACCTGAATGCTTATTGCTGCTAACATACTCTGATCTACAAACGTAATCTAAAAACAAAAATAGATCTGTGTATACTCCTTCCCAAAGAGTAAAAAATCCAATACAATCAGTTCCTTGTATAGCTGCAAAATGGTGAAATGGACCATGTGTCTTCCTTTCAAACTGTTGTAGCAACTTCCCAATTATGAAATGAGGATAAAATGAATCTGAAATATCAGAATTATTGTCATATGGAGTAGATAAAACCATAGGTATATGTTAAATTTTCATGAACCATAGATCTACAGGACTGAATGAAAGTTATGTGAAAATAAGGATGCAGTGGAATTGAAAAATCAATGTAAATTGAACAACGGATTCATGACACAAATTTCTCATAAATCGGACAAGTATTGCTCAGATAATCATTACATTAATTTTCATTAAAATATCAACAATACAATATTCATACTATAAAGAGAATTCAAATACTGTGGATAAGATTCGAATTCACCAACTCAAACTGGCTGGTTAGCTAACTTAGTGTGGAAATAATCACAATTGGAGGTCACTAGTTCAACTCTTGATAACTAATTCATTTCACAATCAGTTAACTGTGAGGTAGGTGGAAAAAATGCACCACACTCCCTTAAATCATGCAAACTAGTTCTAGGATTACTTCCAGTGAACTAACCGGTGGTTTATCAGAGCATAACTGATCATGAATGACTACCTACCAGAGACAATTGAAGGTAACTATTGGTGGCATTCAAAGAGGGTTCCTATAATGTAGGGATTGGAACTAATGGAACCCAAACTCCCGTTGGCACCAAAAATAAAAAATGTATATGACTCTTGGGCATGTCCCCCCTATTATCATGTAAAATGGCACTTCTCCGTCCGAGTACTGGCACCCAATGTGTCAGAACACAAAAGGAAAAATTGGATTGAAGTAGCCAAAACACTATAGACAGGCATGACCTTTGATACAACATTACTTTACCAGTTCAATATATTTTTGTTTGGACATTAGGGTTGAATACATGAATATTTGCATAGCAACTCAGGTATCATACATGAGTATGTGCATTGCAACTTGTGTATGCATTGTACCCATGGGTTTCCTTAAAGCAAGGCGTGTATCATATGAGACTTTCCTATATCAATAGTCATGTATGCCTTAATTTGAAGTTAAAAAATATAAACATGATTAGTCGAGGACAGTTGAGCCCTTAATCATACCTATCTCAACTTCCTCAACTATCTCAACCTTCGAAACCTCTCTCTTTCCTCATGTATAAATAGAGGGTAGGGGTTGAGGCTAATCAATCATAATTGATAGAGAAACGTTATGCTGGTGGTATGCCTTTAGACATCTTGGAGCATCATAACTCAATGTCCTTGGTTTGTAAAGGAGTCTAAGTCTCAGAAGTTGGATTGTGGTCTCATCTCATTTGTTTATCAATAAAGAAAGTTCTTCTTCCAATATTGTGTATTGTGCACTCTTGTATATTGTGTTTTATGAATTATATTATTATGAATATATTATTTCATTAACTATTGACATAATATATAAGATATTGCAAGAAGATATTGTTCTTTTCAAGTGCTTGGAGATACCCTGGAAGTTGTGGAAGCAACTTGAAGAGGAGAATAAAAGCTAGGATCGACCATCATAAACAAGGTATGCCCAGTGTTCTTCCTATTCCTATTTCAGTTTTAGAAATGGCTGATTGTCTGCAAGGTAGTTAGTACGTTGGTAACCCCAGAGGCCCTAGGTTATAAGGGTGTGTTTTCCTTGACAATACCCCCTTACTCTAGTAATGTGAAAAATACCTCCTAATCTAGGAAAAATAAGAAAATAGACAATGTGGGTGAAGGGAGGGTTAATTAATCCTAACACCCCCCCTTAATCCTAACTTTGGAAAACTTGGTCCCTGGAAAATGGTCCAAAAGGTCACCCATACAATCTAAATGCAATAATAATAACTTCTTAATACAACTGAGGAAATGGGGAAAACCTCATGGGAAAAAGCCCCCTCAAACATTAGGTAAATTAGGAAACAAGATTCTATACTTAAGAGAAAAAAATTATTCTTGAGCAAAAACTTGTGAAAATATTGCTGCAATTTGCATCACTATGGAGTAAATCAGAATGATGGTGATTGTGTGCACTAGCTTCCTGGGACTATGCATGTGAACTCTTCCATCTTCTTCCAATCCAAGGATAGATAGGAGAAGGAATATTTCCTTTATCTCTTGTTTCTGGAGGAAGAGTGACATGATCCACTGTGTTCTTAAGTGAGATGAAATGTTGATCAGTCCTTATCACCATGTAGAATCTATCTGGGATATTTTTGCACCTCTCTGAAGGAAGTGAAAATGAATGGGAAAGTGCAACATGTTCATTCTAATACTAGGACCTTGTTCTTCTTCTGTCATCTGGATCCCCAACAACATTGCCAGTTGTTTCAATGAGTTTATGGGCCCATTTAGGCCTCTGATTTGGAATAGGTGTTGGATATGTATCTAGATTCTCTTGAGGTTCAATATCAATATTATGATCATGTTGATCTTGTTCCTCATATTCTAAATCTGAAACATTAATGGCAACATTATCATAAAAAGGAGTAGACAAAATGGTTTTACCTCCCCTTTCTAATGGCAACTGAGACTATACTGGATCTGAGTATGGAATAAAGTGTGAGAATTCATATTCCTTTAATGCATGGTTTGCAACACCCTTCACTATAATATTCCCAGTTGAGATACTTGTGATCTCCATTGAGTCAGTACCAAATACTACTCGCTTTGGTGGGACAAATAAAGTTTGAGAATTCATATTCCTTTGATGCATGGTTTGCAACACCCTTCACTATAATATTCCCAGTTAAGATATTTGTGATCTCCATTGAGTCAAGACCAAATACTACAAATTTGCAACTAAATAGGGCACATAGAGTACATCTTTGAACATTCCATGTTTTAACTTGATAGAACCCTTTCCTTCAGCTCGAATTTGGGTGTCATCACCCATGTGAATACTCAGACCATCAGTAGTTTGTAATGAAGAGAATGATTCCCTGGATGCAACCATATGATTAGAGGCTCCTAAATCAATGAGGAAGGAATGTGATTTTGAACAACTAGCCTTCATTGCATGGAATCTCTCATCATAATCTCCAGTCATTTATCCAGATTCAGTCTTCCTTATGCCTTCAGGGAGGGAAATATTGTGTTTCTCAAGGATTTTTTCCATTTGATCAATGGTCTTATTCATACAGTACTTCTCTGTATGGTTACCTTTATTACAATAATATATTTTTCCCTTCTAATGTTTGTCCTTCCTAGATCCTGAGGCTTCAAGTGCTGGATCAAACTCATATTTTGGTTCAAATTCAGTGTTTCTTTTCTCTTGAACTTTTTTCTTCCTTCTTACTTACACATTCCTTGTCTCACCAGCTAAGAGATCTTGATTTGGACATGATCTGAGAGATCCTATATGTATAAGATTATAATTCTCTTGGATTAGAAACTTTGTGAAGGAATCAAGAGATGGAATTCGCCAATTAGGAGTAATCAGTCTCCCATAGTGAAATATAGAGACAAACACTGAGAATTCTGAGCCACGTTTGCTCATAATGGAGAGCACCAATTACTCATCCTTCTTCTCAATACCATATTGCTTGCACTGCATGACCACTGATTTGAATTTAGTAAAGAATTGTTATATAGTTTTGAAGTTGTTAGGTTGTAGTTTTATCACCTCATTCTCCAAGATATGGCCACTCATGTCATCCTATTTTGCAAACAAGGATTCGAGATTATCCCAAACTTATTTCGGAGGTCTGAGTCCCTCAAGGTGGAACAACAACTCCTTGGATATGTGGATGCACATGAAGCCAAAGGCTTCATCAAGCCTATTCAGAAACTTAGATTTCTCAATATACTATTGGGGTTCGAATTCTCTACCCATTGTCATCTTGTATAGGCCTTTGTTGCGTAAGGAAATCTGTATGTCTACTCTCCATTCAAGGTAATTGAAAGGAGTAAGGAACCTAGGAGTGAGAGCTGCTGAACTCTCCATTTCACAAATATATTGATCAACAAATCTTTAGAAATTCTTTGAATGTACCTGTAAAATAACTCAATTTGAATTTATGTTAGCTAAAACACCCTTCACTTTGACATGTGCACTTTTTCTAATTCAATCACACCTAGATAGAATTCTTTGGATGAATCTAGAGGGAGAAATGCAATTATTCCAGGAATTATGTGGAAAGCTCAACTACTTCTAGTGCAAGAATGGAAGTTTCATAGGTTCAAGGCAGGCATGGATACATTCTTTGATATTATGTTAAATTTTCATGAACCATAGTTCTACAGGATTGAATGAACTCTATATGAAAAGAAGGATACAATGGAATTGGCAAATCAATTTCAACTGAACAACGAATTCATGGCATAAATTTCACATAAATAAGACAAGTATTGCTCAGATAATCATTACATTAATATTCATTAACATATCAGTAATACATTAGTCATACAATAAAGAAATTTTGAATACTCTGTATAATATTCGAATTCATCAACTCAAACTGACTGGATAGCTAACTCAGTGTGGAAATAATCATAGCTGGAGCTCGCTAGTTTAACTTCGGATAACTAATTCAGTTCATAATCAGTTAACTAATGAGGTTTGTGGAAAAAAGGCACCACACTCCCTTAAATCATGAAAAATGGTGCTAGGATGACTGGAAATGAACTAACTTGTGGTTTATTAGATAATAACTGATCATGACTTACTGCCTACCACATACAATTGAAGGTAACTTCTAGTGGCACTCAGAGAGGGTTTCTATAATGTAGGGATTGACACCAATGGCATTAATGGAACCGAAACTCATGCTGGCACCAAAACTCAAAAGTTTAGATGACTCTTGGGAATGTCCCCCCTTACTCTAGTAAAGTGAAAAATACCTCCTAAGCTAGGATTAAGGGAGGATTAATTAATCCTAACAGTATAGTGTCTCCATGAGAGTATAGGGCCATAGTAGGAAAATGATGAGCAACTGGGTAAAATTGATGGATGTGTAAATATTAATGATAGATGGAGTTGAAATATAAACCATAGATTTTTATATGATATCCAAACATGTGTAACATAAGTCTAAAGATGACTAATGTCATAAATAACCAACCAGTAAAAAACAGACAAGACTTGAAATCAACATAAATAAATAACACTTCATAGGAATCCAATAAGGAATCAATTAGTGAACTTGGGGTTTGTATAGTCTTAGAAGTATTCAAAGGATGTGTAAATGGTATGGATGATGTCATAAAATGCATATTATCCTACAAAATTACTTCTAAATCAGATTCGTAATCATTTGAATGGAGTGAGAAAGAGTTGGATAAAGACAAGTTAGGATCTAGTGAGAAAAATAAGTATTGGGAGATGGATCTAGTGGACTGATAGGTGATTTATCTAAGAAAGACACTGATATTTCTGATTCTTATATATCATAGATATGAGAAAATTATTTAACTCTGGCACTCAAGGAATAGTTGATATTACCTTGGGATTGCGCACCATGACAATGTTCTGAGGATTCAACGGGGTTCTATAGTTCATCTAGCACATCAATGTTATGCTTCTCAAGAAACTGAGACATGATGTCCATCTTCTTCTTAAAAAAAATATTCTTAGAATGAAAAACATTGCTGCAATAATAAAACTTGTATGTTCTCCATTTCTTCTTGACTTTCTTCAAACCTTCATTAGTAGGTTTTGATCCTTGATCTTCATTATATGACTTTGGCTTCTTCTCTTTCACTATTTGATTCTCTTTTGAATTTGCATTTTTACTTCCTTGAACTATAAAAGCATGATCCTTTCCCACAGATATTTTAATATCTCCCATATAGATCCATTTGTCTTTCTTTTTTCCAAGTGAATCAAAGAATGTACTCATAGAAGGAATTTTCCAATTCGAAAGAACAAACCTAGTATCATGAAAAGTTGACACAAAAATTGAGTATTCAGGACCCAATTTTGAAACGATGGAAAGAATCAATTGATCTTCCTTCTTTTCAATCACATTGAGCAATAGAATACATAAATTTAATTTGGTGAAGAACCCTTCAGTGGAATCCAAACTGCTTGGACTCAATGAGATTAACTCATTCTACAATTTATGTGCTCTTATCTCATCTTGTACTCCAAGAGAGACTCAATTTTGGTCCATAATTGGTTTGGAGGGGTCAAACCATCAAGATGAAAAAGAATATTGGGATAAATTGAGAGACAAAGAAATCCATAGGCTTCATCCAATCTATTATTCCACTTATATTTCTCAACAAAAACATTGGGCTCATTCTATAAAGCCAAAGAAACTCTATAGAGTTCCTTACTGTGCAACATAATGCCGATTTCAGCCTTCCATTCATGATAGTTGTAAGGAGACGAGATCACATCTAAAGAGGAATCCATGCTTAGTTGTTGTTGTGCTCCTGGATATTCTCTCTACATCCTGTACAGACAAAAACTATGAGAAATACTTGTAAGCTCAATTCATTCTCTTCTTCAGAGAGGGATAGGATGTTGTAGGCACTCTAATGTAGAGTACTAATAGCTCCTTAACTCTGTAGAACTTGAAAATCTGTAAACTCTAATATAATGTAGAACTTTATAGATTGAGAAACCTCATGTTCTGATACCATGTATAAATTGAGGATCTAATAGCACGTGGAAACACATGATAAATATCTAGCTACAAGATATTTCTCACAAGTATGCACAAGAAAAATAAAGAGAGGAATAATGAGAATGAACACAAGAGAAGTGAAGAATGATAGTTGATTATTGATCAATGAATTGACGATTATTACATTGTTAATACATCCTTATAAAGGAAAATAGAGTTTCTAGAAGACAACTTATGCTATCTCATAAATCAGGCTTATTAAATATGATAACCCCCCATACGAAACTACAATACTTTCCAAATATGTCAAGGAGCTCAAAAATTGGATAAAGCATGAGTTATTGATGATGAGTGATGGAAATTATTAATAATCATGGAATATGGAGAGAAAGTCATGTAGTATGAGGTGGTCACAAAAGATGCCAGTTTCTAAGTTTGACTAGCTTTCCCTTATCCACTAAAAAAGAAGGATAAAGTTATCTAAAGGAAAAAAAGACAAGAAGGTGTAGTTTCTATTATTCGAAATCAATAAAGTTGGAAGAATCTAACCAGAATCAGTATAAAGGCTCTCCTGGGGTAAATATGGAAAGTATTGACCAAGTGGTGCAAGTGGAGGCCAACCACCTAGTCTAGAATATAGGAAATTAACCAGAAATGATTAAATATTTTTATCCTAAGTATGTAGTGGGTTTATAATATTCTAAAACCATTATACTATGGTGTTGTGGATGCTAAGAACTATATCCCGATTCCATGTTTTTCACATAAATCCTCAAACTCATTTGATGTGTATTCTCCACCATTTTTTGATCTTAGGCATTTAATTCTTAGATCAATTTATTTCTCGACAAATTCCTTAAGGATTTTAAAACATTCAAAAGTTTCTAATTATTTATTGAGGAATAAAACCCATGTCATTGATGTGAAATCATTTATGAAGAGCAGGAAATAATATTCACCATTCATTCCTTTGGTTCTTATAGGTCTGCATATATTTGTATGATACTCCTTTGTCAATCTTACTCTTGTTTGTTTTACATGTTGACCATTAGAGAAAATTTGAGGTTTGAAATGGGCCTCTTGATTAAAATAATAAAATAGTAGTTAAATCAATAAAATAATATTTATAAATTTTTGAAGAATAGAGTAACAAACTTACTTTTCTTTCTTCATATTTTTAACATATCTCCATGTGGTTTTACTTCAATTAGAACATGGAGGTATTTTCAAGAGTTATACACTTGGCGATAATGCCAAGCGATATTTTCTAAGAAATGATAGTAGATCCAAGGGGATCTTGGATTTAGTACATTTAAACACATGTGGAACAATGGAAGTGGAATCCTTGGATGTCTCCTTGTACTATGTATGATTCTCTCTAGAAGACATGAAGACCTGAGATGAATAATTTTGCAAGTTCCAAGAAGTTCAAGACTTGAATATATGCATTCTATTCTTATATGCATATATTTTCTGTATATATTGGGTTTCCTTCAAATTTTTCTTAATCTTTGCAATTTCCTGTTCCATTTCCTTAAGCAATTTCGACCCAAGTATAACTTTGTTCAATTTATCATCCCAAGTAACTAGTGTCCTTCGTTTTCTTCCATACAAAGCATCAAATGGAATCATTCCCAATGATTCTAGCTTCCTATTGTTATATGAAAACTCTACCAAGTGTAGATACTTTTCCCACTTTGATGGTTTATCCATCACATACATGCAAAGCATGTCTTAAAACACCCGATTTACCCTTTTTGTTTTCCCATTTGTTTGTAGGGTAGGTATGTTAAAGTTGAAATGTGTACCTAATTCTAAAAAAATACATTTCCAAATGTTTGAAGTGAACTTACTATCCCTATATGATATTATTTCCTAAGGAAAACCATGCAACCTGAAAATTTCCTTCAAAAAAATATTTGCAATGGCATCCATCTTATATGTGGATTTAGATGGTATAAAATGCGCTACCTTTGATAATTCATCCACCACAACTATGGCATAATCATGATTTCTAAAATTCATTAGAAAACCTTTAATAAAATACATGGAAATCACTTTTCATTTCCATTCTAGAATTGGAAAAGGTCGCAACAAACCTGTTGGGTATTGATGTTCAACCTTCACTTGCTGACATTCCATATAGTTAGAAATATATTCAGCAATGTCCACTTTCGTTCTCAGCTAAAAATATTGCTTCCTCATTGTAGCAATTGTATTTTGGTATCCTGGGTGACTGAAATACATTATTTTATGGATTTCATCTACAACAGTTATCCTCAAATATGCCACATTTGGAATATAAATTATGTTTTTATAAACAAGAAATCCATCACCTTTCAAAGGGTAACCTTCATACCTATTTTCTAAATTATATTTCTGCAATTTTTCTTTTATTTGGACATACAATTAATCTTCAACAATACAATCAACAATTTGCTGCCTCAAATCTGACTGGCAGGTATAAATAGTTTCTACATATATTGCATGTATTTTTCTGCTGAGTTCAGAGACCAATTTGTTTTCCTTACCCTTTATATGTCTGATCTCAAAATCAAATTCACATAAAAATTCCATCCATATTTCTTTCTCGATATTTAATGTTGGATACTTGAACAAATATTTCAAACCATAGTGGTTTGTCCTTAGCTCAAATTTTCTGCCCATTAAATAGTGCCTCCACAATTTCAAAGCGTGCACTATGGCTACAAGATCTAATCCATGGGTAGAATAGTTCTTCACATGTTATTTCAACTTCCTTGACTCGTAGCATACCACATGGTTACTGTAATGTCCCTTTTTTTGAATTTTTTTAAATGACCAATTTTTTCACTTTTTCCCAAATTTTGACCTTAACTAGTTTTGATGTCTAGACCTCCAAATTGACCCAAATGCTTCCAAATTTTATATTAAGGTACATGAATAATAATATAAATTAAATATAATTCTCATGTATGTTTTTTGACATCCCAATTAATTCTACAAACTTATTTAATGTTCTGTTCAAAGTAGGAGTATTTACTAGCAAATTGGGGCTCCAATTCCCCCTGGGTAATTGTCGGAAATGGCTTCACAAATGATCCCAAAGTCACTTGAATTTATGAAAATATGCTGGGTATGTGTAAGGTACATTTTAAAAGTCTCATATTCACCATGTTTTAGTTTATACAGTCTTTTATGTCTCTTTCCAAAAAAACGCCCAAGTCATAATTTCGACCCTTGGGGAAAATGCACCAAATCTTCTCCCAATGAAATAAAAATGAGTAAAATGGATTCCAATGCTTAATTAATTGTTGATTGCATGGGAAGACCCGGGTTTACTATAATTAATCAACAACACCCAAAACTCACTGGCCCTTTCAGCAACAGACCGCGAAGCGATCTGAAGTCTCACCCGAAGTGAATCTAATGGGTTGACCAAGACTCAAGTGTCTTGGACCAGGTTCTGTTCATCCTACTTCTTCTCTTCCTCTCTCCTGCATGCCACTAGATCAACTAGCTCCGCGCACCGCATGTCCCCTTCTGCTCGCAGGACTTTTTACCTGTGCGATGCTTAACCCCGCGCAAGTCGTACGATTTCCTCTCGCGTCGCACAACTTCCTCTTACTCACAATATTCCCAACCTTACCGCATCTCTACGCACCGCAGAACACCCATCCTTTCCTCAACGCTAAGCCCTCATCTCGTAGTATCTTGCACCGCAGCTCCTCTTCCAGTGCGATACCGCCTCTCTATGATATCTTACCACTACGACTTTGCGCTCTTAACGTTGACTGTGCCGATGTGCGAACTCTACTTCTCAAAAGTATATTGTGAGTAACTGGTCATTAGAGACAGACGTAAAGGAGTCTTTAAACAGCCTACTAAAATGATTCAACTTATCTTTATCCTCTTGCATTATCATGAGCGGAACAATACATACATTCATCTACAGCAACTAACATTACATGCATAATAACCAGTAACATTAAGTAAACACAGTCACATTCATACAACACATAACACGCAGATTTAACGTGGTTCACCCCCGGGATGGGAGCTACGTCCACCAAACTGTGCTTCTATTATATATCTTGAGGGAAGTTAGCACAGTCTGTTGCACTGCATATGCAGCGCGAGGTCTCTTCTAGACCCCTGTTCTATCTCTATATTGCCTTTCCTTCAATGTATCCTTCCCTCTCTGCTTTCTCTGTGAATGGTTACATACAGACTCAAATGACTCACAGACAACTAGGTGTCTGGATCGTTACAACGCAGTCTGTCTGACTGATTCCTGAATCTACAAAACTATCAACTGACCAACGATCTAACTGACTGATTAGCTAACCCTTTACAATACAAAAATGCAAGCTTTTATAGGTAGCCCGAAGGTCGTGCCATTACAACACTGTGGGCCTGTCCCAACAGTAAACCCATACCCTAAATAGTGACAGTCGGTCCTCTTTGTCCTTGAGGTAGCCGCTTCCCATCACACTGCAGCTCTCTGCAGTCTTCCATGCTTCCCGACACTGACCATGGGTACTATGCACCGCTTCTCTTTCTGTCCTTCACCTTCAATGCTTGAGCCTCGTTGCTCCTTCTTCTTTATGAGGGTCACTGAGCCCTCCTGTCTTCCGCCGCTGCCTTCAATGCAGTGGTTGAGCTTTCTTCTATCGGCCGCTCAGGTACCGTTGCCTTCTTGACTTTTCTATCCCAAAAGTCATGGTTTCCGGCTCTGCTCTCTAGCTGGAAACGTGCTACGCCGTCGTAGCTATGCCCTGTCCTTTTTCCGCCAAAACTTCTCTCTTTCCGCCAAAACTAGCAGCTTCTTCTGTAGCTGCGGGATCCTGCTCCAACAGTCCCCTAACACTTACTTGTGGCTCGCCCCGAGCCACTACCAGCAGGTGTCTCCTGTTGTAGCTTCTCCTTCGCCTCCTGCGAAGTTTTCTGCAACTTACCCCGAAGTTCTGCAACTTCATTCTTCATTACCTCGGCACGCTCTTGTGCCGAATCAAGCAAGGTTTGGTTGATATGGGAGTCCTCTGTTTGATCAGCTTGCTCACGGACGGTAGTGAACTCCTTCACCTTTTGCTCCACTGCATCGACTAAATCGGTGATTTGCTCCTGGAAGGGTTGAAGCAGGTCGGTGATGTGCAACTCCTTTGTTCTCAACTGCTGGGCTTCCTGCTGTAATTGGTTCATCTCCTTTGTCTTTTTCATTCGCTGAAGGGCTGCTAAGCTCTTAATATCTTCTTTCATTTCCATCGTGGTGTTCTCTATCTCCTGGATGTTCCGCTGGATATCCACTCGCTGAGGTGGCTCATCTAGCTCGGACCATGAGCTCATCGCATCAGTCAGTACTGATGTTGCTTCGTTGATGCGGGACTGCATCTGCGCAGCGGTGAGTCTAAAAGCCTCGATTCTCGCTCTCTATTCTTCCTGGGAGGTATCCCGTGTGCGAGCCTCAAGCTCGGCGATATGCGCATCGTGATCTGCCTTCATCTTAGCCACTTCTTCGTCCATTCTAACGACGGTATCCTCTAGAGCCTTTGCTCTGTCGGCTACTTTCCTTAGCTTTTGGGAAGTATCTTCCGCGAACTCAATGTTACAGCTAGGTAGTTCTAAAGCAATGTTCTGCAGCAGCCGAGAGAGTGCGTGATCCCTTTCCTGATATGCTTCTAGCTCACCAACCTTCTTCTGATAGCTGGTAGCCAGTGCTGCATTCTTTTGCTTTAGCTGTGCATTCTGCTTTTAAGTCGTGAGCTCTCGGGTCCGGAGTTCTGCGCTTATCTGCTGTTCAATCATCTGCAACTGCTCAGTATGGAATTCCACCAGGTTGACCTCAATAGGTTGGTCAAACTGCGCTGGTGGATCCTTCATCGTCGCAGGGAATCGGATGCTCCCTGGTGGAATCAACACAGTATTGAGTCGATCTTTTGCTAGACTGTCCTCGCGGGATATCGATGGTGTCGATTCTTCTTTGGCAGTTGCATTAGCCGATGGGATGTGCACCGCGGCAGTCTTCTCTATAAGTACTTTTAAGTCTTGCTGTTGCTTTTCGACTGCACTCTATATTTTCTCCTGCTGTTCCCTCATCGCATCCAATGTGTCCTTTAGTTCGTCAGATATCCTTGTTGCAATGAGTTCGAAATCCTCATCTGTTAATGTGGCCTGGGAAGGTGGCTTTGTGGCCTTGTGTTTTGTCTTCTTCTTTGTAGTGGCCACCTCTGTTGGCCCTCCTGCTGGTTTTTTCCTTTTTACTCCTGGTAGCGGTGCTTCCGCTGTTCCTGCTGCTTGGGTGTCCATTTTGTCCTTTCCTTTTTCACTTGGGTCTGTCTCCGCAGAGCCTGTTGGCAGTGGTGTGGTGTCTTCATACTCTCGTTGCCATTGGTTATCAAAGCCTCTGATGACATTCTCAACATCCTGTGCTGTCATCCTGAACCAGCCAGGATCCCAATCATCCCTTTTTGTCCTTTTCGGCCGTAGATAGATTCTATGGCTGTCTGCCATAAAATTGAGCTGGCTATCATACAGGTCGACGGTCTCTGTGCTGAGCCGTGGTAATTCCTCGATAGCTGCCTTCATCATTGCATAGTATTCGTGGAATACCATCGAATTGACGTGTTTCCTTGCTGGGCTGTTGGTATCCCATAAGCTAGCATAGCGGAAACCCCTGGGCGCTCCTCCTAGAATTTGTGGAAATTGTGTATTGGGGGGCTCCTTCCAGCCCACGAATGCACATAGAATAATTAACCAAGAAAAGTGGAAAGCGTGGTTTGCCTGATCTTGGGCTGCCAAACAATCTTCCTGAAGCATATTTAATAGAAAAAAGGACCAGTTAAACTGTTCTCCCTCTGTAACTTGTATAGCTAGGCTAATCACAGATCCTGTAACTTCCTTCGGTCGGACCTTGGTTAGCAATCTTCCCGCCAGCAGGCTGGCTGTAAATCTGAGTGTCTCGTTCTCGATACTGGTGATATCATAAGCCCTGCCTCCTCTCTGTAACTTGTATTTCTTTACTAAGGCCGGTGGTAACTTCGAATCCTTGGCCTTCCCTGATATCTGTAAGTCGGGGATTTTACCAGTTTTAGACAGCCCGGTGATGCGGTGGATCAAATCGATGTTAAGGTCGACCTTACAGCCTAGCCAGAGATAACCCCCATGTATACACGAGAGTAGGACACGTACCACAGCGTTGAACTCTGCACTACGTCCAAAGTGGGGTAACCTCAATAGATTGAGCAGACCGGTGGGCTCAAGAATCTGGACATGTGGCATGGGAACCAATTCCTCTTTTGCTGTCCTCGGGTTCTTCTCATGTCTAAGATACTGGTCTGATTTGAAGTGAGGGTATGTCTTACCATCTTCTAGGTTGTAATCTACGAATTTAACAGCAGCAGCATATCCCACAAGATCGCCATTTTCCTTAACTCGAGGATCTATTGGTGGGATAGGGACAGCAAGCTTACCAGTCTTGGAGAGTTTGACCTCTGGAGTGCCTTCGACTCGAGGGAAGAGGTAGTCTGCTCCATTCACTATGTCTTCGTCCTGCCCCAAACTGAACTCCTCTGGGAGCTGAGACTGGCTCCTTGTCTGTGGTGGTGGTCTGGTCTGTGAAGAACCCGATTGAACATTCCTAACTGGTGTTGTCATGGGAGCTGCCAGGCCAGTACGCTTGAATCTTTTCAGCAGCGCGTCTAGTGGTTTGTCCTCGGCCAGGAACCAGTTGGTGTGAGGCGGCGGGCTTGCAATGGCTACAATATCTGGAAAACTCTTTTAGCTTGTAATGGGATGGGCTCTGTACGAGGAAGACTGAGTTTGCATACTACAATTATTGGCTCTGTGAAAATGTAGTCCTTCCAATGAATAATGTCTGCTTTTTATGTCATGGATGATAGTCCCGGACGCAACGGTCATCTAGACTGAGCTCGTTGGTCATATTAATTGCATGGACAAGACCACACCGGTTACCCGATCCTTAATAAATTCAAAAATCCGATCAAATTTCCCTCGAAGTGTGTGTACCAGCGCCAGTCTCGTCGAAGATTTTGTCAAATCTAGAAACTTAATGAGGCCTGTCGCCAAATCTACGGTAAGGGATACCGGTCATTTCCTCATTAACTGCCTGTCAGACCGTGACTTGACGGTCCACTGTGAGTTTCCAAATTGGACACGTGGCACGGTGACACGTGGCATTGCTGCGATGTAGCCTCCTTGTCACCTGCGCAACCAAATATTTTTTTATTTTTATTTTTTTGAATCGCGCTGGTGCGATTCCTCCTGACTAGGCTATCTACCGGTGTAGACTAGTTCCCGGTGTGATGCCTCCTTTCAACTACACTGGGCATCTGCACCTCTATAAACTGTTCATGCTATGACGGAGAGGTGGGGAGGGTGTCACTGTAAAGCTTAAGCCTACTGCCATTAATCCATGTGGGAAGAAGCTCCCCGTTCAACTGACTGAGTTGAACAGCACCTCCTGCTGTGACTTGATGTATCTGATATGGCCCCAGCCAATGTGTTTTGAACTTCCCTGGAAACTTCAGGAATTTGCTGTCATACAGGAGCACTAAGTCTTCGATCTGGAAAGTCTTATTCTTAATGTGTCTATCATGCCAGGCTTTTTCTCGTTCTTTCTGCACTGTCTGATGGAATCCAGCGATGAATCTGTCTTCTTCCAGGGTAAGCAGCTGTGCTAACCGTTCCTCTACCGTGGCTATATCAGTCATCCCAGTAATCTGAGCGAATCTTAAGCTAGGAAGAATATACTCCATAGGCATAATAGCCTCCTGTCCATATACCAAGCTGAAAGGTGTGTGTCCCGTAAGTTTCTTGCATGTGGTTCTGTATGCCCATAAGACAGCGTTAACTCGAAGGTCCCAATCGTTCCTCTGGCTATTACAGATCTTGGTGAGAGCATTTTCTAAAATCTTATTGAAGGCCTCGACCGTACCATTAGCTTGTGGGTGGTAGGGAGTGCTCTTATAGTGCTGAATCTGGAATTCTTCTGTCAATGCCTCAATAGTGCTGTTCAGGAAGTGTGTGCCTTGATCGCTCATCAAAATTACTGGGCATCCAAACCTACTGATGATGTTTTCAAAAAGGAACTGTGCAGCTGTAGCAGCATCACAATTTCTTACTGCCTTGGCCTCTGCCCATCTGGTGAGGTACTCTGTTGCAGTGATGATGTATCTCGCACCAGTGCGCTTCCCGGGTGGGTTGATTGGACCCACAAAATCGATAGCCCATTTGTCGAATGCGCGCAGCGTGACCTGCGGTCGCAGCGGCATTTCATCACGGCGTGAGGGTTTTCCTACCCTTTGGCAGATATCGCAGCATCTACAGAAGTCTTTTGTGTCTTTATGCAGTGTAGGCCACCACAAGCCTGCGTCTAGAATTTTCTGCGCGGTCAGTTTTCCTGCAAAATGTCCTCCTGCGGTTCCTGAATGAGCCTCTTTGATAATGGTGTCTTTCTCATATGGCATCATGCATCTGCGCAAAACTTCATCCGGACCTAACTTGTATAGACATCCTGCAATGAGGGCGAAGTCTGCTGCCTTAACAACCAACTGCTTCTTTTGCTGTTTAGTAAAGTCGTCAGGTGCTACTCCTGTGATGAGGAATTGAATAATGTCGGCATAGTACTCATCTGCAATCTGTATGGAAAACAACGACGCATCTGGCAGATTGTCTTCTAGGTTACTGGGCTCTTCTCCTGAGTCTAGCCACGACAAATGATCTGGTCCTGCATTCAGTCTGCCTGGTTTCACAATGATCTCAAAATCGTACTCCTGGAAGAGGAGTAACCATCTGCAGATTCTCCCCCCTAACACTGGTTTATTGACTAGGTACTTCAATGCGGAATGATCAGTAAACATTTTAAATGAGGCACCCAATAGATAGTTCCTGAACTTCTGTAACGCATATACCATAGCTAAACCCTCCCTTTCTGTTGTGGTGTAGTTCTTTTCTGCTGTTGATAACTTTCTGCTGGAATATGCGATGGGATGATCAAGATCCCCTTCTCCTGGCTGGGTTAAGACGACTCCTAATGCGATGTCGGATGCATCCACATGTACATGGAAAGTCTTAGTCCAATCCGAGAATACTAGGATGGGTGCTGTAACCATCTTCTTCTTAAGTATGTCTAGGCTCTGCTGGCATTCCTCGTTCCATAGGAATTTTACATCTTTTTTTAGCAATTTCTCCATTGGCGCTGTAATCTTTGCGTAGCCTTTGATGAACTTTCTGTAGTACCCGGTATGACCAAGTACTGTCCTCAGTTTCTTGACTGAATTAGGTGCTGGAAGGTTTACAATGATAGCGATCTTGGTGGGGTCTACCATCAAGCCTTGTCTGCAGACAATGTGACCCAACAAGATACCAAATGGTGCACAGAATATACATTTTTTGAAATTTAGAGAAATATGGTACTGCCTACATTTTTCTAACATCAGTCTTAGATCGCCTATGTGCTTATTGATTAACCCAAATACAGTCCAATCATCAAAATATACTTCCAAGAATTTATGAATGTATTCTTTAAATACAGCAACTACTACTCTAGAAAATATAGCTGGTGCATTCTTAAGACCAAAGGGCATTACCGTATACTGGAACGAGCCCCACTCTGTTGCAAATGTGGTCTTGGATCGATATTCTGGGTGTATTCTGATCTGGTGGTAGCCTGAAAACCCGTCAGTGAAGGAGTAGACCTCTTGTCCTCCCACGTTGTCTAATACTTCATCAGTGAACGGTGTTGGAAATGGATCATGAAGTGATGCATCGTTGAGTTTTCGCAGATCAACACAGATCCTTATGTCCCCTTTTGTTTTATTCTCTTGCACTACCATAGGGCTAACCCATTCGCTTTCCTCTACTGGTTCAATGATGCCTGCTGTTAGCATTTTATCAATTTCATCCTTTACCTTTTCTTTGTATCGCGGGTTCAATCTGTATGGACACTACTTAACTGGTCTAGCATCCTCCTTTAATGGTATCCTCATGACTCCCAAGTCTCCAAATATTCCCTTCATCTCTGTGAACTTGGTGGGAAATAGGTCTTGATAATCATGTAGCAGATCTGCAATCTGTCCAACTATTTCATCATTCCAGTAGTCTCCAATAGAGGCAAACTTAGGTTCTTCGTTGGTGCCAATATTGATCTTTTTAATCTTGATGGGCTCAGTGATCGCTGGAATCTCTAGCTGTGGTCCTTCCACTTCGCGAGTGCCTTCTGATTCTGGGATGTTGGTATTGCGAGGATCCTCATCCGCTTCCTCTGATTCCGATGTGAAATTATAGCATTCCAACGCCTCTTCTAGCTGGATAGTCCACTCAGGTTGGACTGGTACTGAGATAGTGTGATCCTCAAAAAGCTTAGTCTTGATGATATCTAGGGCCTGGGCAACACTTGGATGTTCTGATTCAAATGCAAAGGTGAGTAGGAAGCTGTCTTTCATAAGCGGCCATGTGGTTGTTCCCTTGCGTAGCTCGGTCTCTGTGTACCAATTCCTTGGAATTGTGTCCAATGTGTGAATGAATCTGTGAACCCATTCATCCTCTGGAATTTCCGACCAGTTCTGTTCACATATCTGAATGTGTACCCTGGGGTCAGTTTCTCCTGTGTACTTGTGCTGAGCATACCTTCTATCGTCAGAAAATATGATCGCCATCAGTGTTTTGATGTTATCCCATGATGCGATATTTTCTTTATGCGCATACCACCATCTTGCAGGTGTAGCTCTAACTGCAAGGTCCATAGCTGCGATCCTCTGTTCAGGGGGAGTTTGTTGCTCAAATTGTTCGAGAAAATATTGGATGTCTGTCAAACCATGATATGATGGAGTCTCAGCGATATCGTCACCAATCCATTGCAGTGACTTACTTATAAACGCACATCTGCGCGATGATACTTCATAAAGTCTGTTCTGCCAGTTTTCTAGACCAACATCCGAATCCGATGCGCATGAGCTGTCGCATTGCCAACTAATATGCCCTTCTGCAGTGGGATTGATATAGTCATTTTGGTTTGCTGTCATCTGGTAGAGACTCTCCATATTATGTGCCTCTTCCTCTGCTCAGATAGGTTCGATATATCTAGGTCCTTGGTAAGGATCCAGCGGTGCGATGACCCGGATCTGCGCATCCTCAAAGGTCATTTGTCTTTTCTTTAGGTCAATGACAGCTTTGCTGCCAATTTCCCAATAAATACTTAGTAGTGCTGGATATGGTCGACTGTCACCAATGATTTCTATAACCTCGAAGTCCACAAAAGTACAAACTCCGTCAATATCAACTGGCACCTGCGATAATCGACCCAATGGCGATACTCGCTGCTGATTAGCTAATCTCAGGTGGATAGGTGATAGGGCTAACTGAGGACTACCCATCTGTTCCCATGTCTGCTTGGTTAGAACGTTCACCTCTGATCCCAGGTCTAAGACAACCTCATCCATTTCAAATTCACCGATCTGGGCTGTGAATTTCATCTCTCTTCCTGTCCTTGCATGTCTTGTAATATTATGGACAGCGTGGTGTGCACTGTCCGAGAGAGAGGGTTGCTGACACTGATCTATCATACGCTGTAGCTCACCAACAGCTTTATCGTTTCTTAGGAGTTTCAAGCAGCTGTGCAGGAAGGCTTGTATACTTCCTGTCGATTCATCTTCGTCACATCTTCTGGATGTGGTAGCCTGCTGTGCCTGCTCAGGGTTATCGCTACAAGGTGCTTGCTGTGGTACGCCCTAGATGGCAGTACTTGCGGTCCTGCTAGTGTAGTTTCATCAAAGGAAGCCTTAGCTTCGTGAAAGGTCTCCTTATTCTTCTGTAGGTCGAGTGCAGTTGCTTTAGTAGGAGCTCTGCGCACCCACCCCTGACTTGTGTTCTGTCCGGTCTCCTGCGATGTGCCACTGGTGGAAGCACCGCTCCGAGTCACAATGTTAATTGCTGGTTCTGGTTCCTTAGGTTTAGCAGCAATAAGCTGGATGTTTTGGTGTGCAGCTGGTTTAGGATCTCTGATCTTAGCTATCAAGATGGGACATTCCTCTATGGTATGATCGTAATATTTGCAGTAATTACAAGTAGTAGTGGCGTTCTGGTAGTCCCTAGCATAGTGTCCGACAATTCCGCAATTATAACAAGTGACTGGTCCACGACCTTGACCAAAGCCTCCTTCTCTTGCGAAGCCTCCTCCACGGCCTCGTCCTCTGAATCCTCCTCCTCGGCCTCCATACGGCTGAGCCGGCTGTGTTCCTGTTGCTGGACCCTGTGTGTCTGCTTGGACTCTGTACACATCCTGTGTTCTTTCTGACAGGAGATCATAAGCTCAGCAATCTTGTGGATCATGCCCGACGGATTTACAGAAGATACAATAGATATTTTTAGGTGTCTGTACATACTTTTGAAGCAAAGGGAATTGCTGAGGTGGATGTCCTTGAGTTCTACATATTTCACACCATGGCCCTCGTGTTCGTGGTAAGGGGTTAGGAGCCCCTGACGCTAAATATTCTGCAAAGACCGGACAGTTGTCTTTACTGTGGCCCTGTTCTCTGCACTTTATGCACCATATGTCTTGCATAACCTCTTTCCCTTTTTTAAGTTCATGTATCTGTAAGGTGAGGTTGGCCAACTGGGTCTGTAGAGTTGTCATCCCGGTACTGGTTTCTGCTAAAGGTGAAGCCTCTAGTTTCATGGCCATCTCCAGCGCCTCATCTTGAGTAGTGAGTTTCTGTTGCATTAGTGGCATTCTAATATGAGGGAGTAGCGCTGCAATAAACCATTCTTTATGCTGCTCCGGTGCAAAGTCAAAACTTACTTGGTCGATAAGAGCTTTGAATTTCTGGTCAAAGTCCCATACTGACTTTGATGGTAGCTGTTTAATATCCTTAAGCTCTGTAATGCACTGAGACTCATATTTAGGTTTCTTGAACTCTTTAATCATGGCGTTCTTGACCTGGGCGAGCGTCTTGGGTAATGTAGTATACTTTATGTACCATGTCAAGGCTCTGTCTCTGAGTGTGGTAACCAACTGTACAAGTTTAAGGTTATCATAGTGGATTGTTTTAATGGTCCACATAGCTTCGCATAGGAACCAATTTTGTTCCGGATCTTCAGCTCTTGTACCTTTAAAGATAGGTAGCTTCATGTCGTCTCCCATTCTATTTCTCTATGGTGGGTTCTGACTGACGGGAGTACTACCACTCAGCGGTGTAGGTGAAGGTGCTGTAACGGGAGTAGGTACTGACTGTGCTGATGTGCGAACTCTACTTCTCAGAAGTATATTGTGAGTAACTGGTCATTAGAGACAGACGTAAAGGAGTCTTTAAACAGCCTACTAAAATGCTTCAACTTATCTTTATCCTCTTGCATTATCATGAGCGGAACAATACATACATTCATCTACAACAACTAACATTACATGCATAATAACCAGTAACATTAAGCAAACACAGTCACATTCATACAACACATAACACGCAGATTTAACGTGGTTCACCCCCGGGATGGGAGCTACGTCCACCAAACTGTGCTTCTATTAT
Source organism: Pseudotsuga menziesii (assembly GCA_001517045.1). Classification (NCBI taxonomy): domain Eukaryota; kingdom Viridiplantae; phylum Streptophyta; class Pinopsida; order Pinales; family Pinaceae; genus Pseudotsuga; species Pseudotsuga menziesii. The sequence goes on from LPNX010955469.1 coordinate 203,238, forward strand.
ATATCTTGAGGGAAGTTAGCACAGTCTGTTGCACTGCATATGCAGTGCGAGGTCTCTTCTAGACCCCTGTTCTATCTCTATATTGCCTTTCCTTCAATGTATCCTCCCCTCTCTGCTTTCTCTGTGAATGGTTACATACAGACTCAAATGACTCACAGACAACTAGGTGTCTGGATCGTTACAACGCAGTCTGTCTGACTGATTCCTGAATATACAAAACTATAAACTAACCAACGATCTAACTGACTGATTAGCTAACCCTTTACAATACAAAAATGCAAGCTTTTATAGGCAGCCCGAAGGTCGTGCCATTACAACACTGTGGGTCTGTCCCAACAGTAAACCCATACCCTAAATAGTGACAATCGGTCCTCTCTGTCCTTGAGGTAGCCGCTTCCTGTCACACTGCAGCTCTCTGCAGTCTTCCATGCTTCCCGGCACTGACCATGGGTACTATGCACCGCTTCTCTTTCTGTCCTTCACCTTCAATGCTTGAGCCTCGTTGCTCCTTCTTCTTTATGAGGGTCGCTGAGCCCTCCTGTCTTCCGCTGCTGCCTTCAATGCAGTGGTTGAGCTTTCTTCTCTCGGCCACTCAGGTACCATTGCCTTCTTGAATTTTCTATCCCAAAATTCATGGTTTCCAGCTCTGCTCTCCAGCTGGAAACGTGCTACGCCGTCATAGCTCTGCCCTGTCCTTTTTTCGCCAAAACTTCTCTCTTTCCGCCAAAACTAGCAGCTTCTTCTGTAGCTACGGGATCCTGCTCCAACATTAATGAACATGAGAATTGAAATAAATATTAACTACATTCCATCCATCATACATTTATTATAGATACATTCCTCCATTAGAAATAATAAGCATTACCATGGCATATATCAAAATGGAGTGGAAATGGTCATTGTTTGCTCATTAAAAGTCATTTTGACATACAATTATTGGGAATTTTGACTTGAAAATTTCTTATAATTAAGAAAATAGAATATTTAACTGATTACAATCATAAATGGACAATTAAAGGCTCTCCCAATTCGAAATCATCAGCATTACAATGGTTCACAACAAGATAGTGGGGAAATGGCACTATTTCTTCATTGTTCAACATTTTTACATGAATTATTTTGGGTATTTATACTTGAGAGTTTTATGAAAATGAAATACATAAAATATACATTATAACATAATATAATTTGAATTATAATATTCCCCAAAAATATCAATAGCTCACCCAAAGCGCAATCCCTCCATTGGCATGAATATGGTGTGAAAACTGGAAATAGTTGAGAGAGAGTGTTGCAATAGAAAAATACACATGATTTCCTATAGATTAAACCTAAAAATAAGACTCCATTAAATCTCCATGAAATACCTGATTGTCCTTTCCAAACACCAACTAGGATGGGATCTTTCACCCTCGAAATTGGCTTAAGCAAGAAAACTAGTCATCCACTAGCTCTCACAATTCACAAATGACAATTTCACAAATGAGAATTTCACAAATGAGAAAAAGCTTCTTCTCATGGATTATACCTATATTTTATAAACATTATTAGCCTTATAATATTCCAAATCCATCCATAAACCAAATCCAAGTCGAATTGGTGTGGATGCTCATGCTATGCCATGTGGCCTCTCTCTTCACCTTCCCTCTTCTCCCAAATTTGAGTAGGAGCCTCTTGGCCTTCTCCAACTCCCAAATTCGACCTGTAATATGCCCTATTCAGTTGTTACATGTCATTATGTTAGTATTTCATCCTTTATATCTGAACTATGTCATAAATGTCATAGAATCTCCATCATTGGTGTCATAGATGTCATAAATGTAAGGGGAATCTAGCCAAGTGTCCATGAAACTCCCATTTGGCTCTTCCTCTCCCATGTAAGTTAAAATTCATCCCAAATTAAACCTATGAAGTATATGGACAAGTATATTAGCCTTATAATCCATCCAAAAACATTAGGCTTCCCATATATTCAAATTTGCAAGAGAAAGACACCATTTAACATAGGAATTCTAGCTAGTGTGGGCCCCATAGTCTCCATGTGTCTTCATTCTCCATTGCCACTTCCATTTTCTCTTGTATTTATTTAATAAGATACATTATTAAATATTTATCCCCTTCTAATTTCTAAACATCATTTATTATCCCCCTTATTCCAAATATCAAAGCTTCCACCCCCAACCTACGAAACTAGTGATTTTCCTCCTTGGAAATTATTTGACTTTTAGCATCCATTTGACAAATTTCATGAATATGGAAAATGTGATTTGGCCATTGTGACCCAATGAAAAATTTGGTACATTACAAATCCTCCCTTCCCAATATTTCTTTTCCTTAAGTAATTTCAAACATGGTTGTTGAAGAACCTGCTTTCTGTATGATTCTTTGAAGTTGCCACTGAGCTGCCCACCTTGAGTCTTTGAGATTCCATGAAGATTTCAAAGAGGAAACACCATGCTTGCTGCTGCACTATTCTGATTAACATCACCTTAATAAATGGGGAATCCATCTACCATACTGCTTGTTTCCCAAATAATTTGAAATCAATGGGACTAAAAACTATCCCAGGGTCCCATTGCTTGCATTGCACTCCAACAATTAAGAGTGCTCTCCAACCCATACCATTTGGAAAGAGAATTCCTAGATCCCATTTTCTTGTATGCATTCTTCCAAACATCATGAGTGCATAATATATATCATCAAAGTATATAAAAACATAATAAGAATGTACATCAAGGAAGTGCCTCACCAAGAAATCATGAAAGTGCTTATACCTCCCAGTGAGTAGACTACCATTTTCCAAGTGCATACATGCTTCAAGTGACCAATAAAATCTTCTCCAATGACATAGGTGAGGATCCCATGTCCTATAATGCTGCTCCCAAATAATGTAATATGCATCAAAATAATAATCAGCCATTTTTTCTTTCATCCAAGAAGTGAATGAAGAACCTCCACCAAAATATGAACCAAATAAGGAGCAAATAAAACACGAAGACTTCAAGTGTCTCAAAGAAGTCTCATCAATACACCCATGAATATGTATATCATCATGAAATAAAAAAGGATGTTGCTGCCAATAATAATTTTCCTCAATCATATCCCTCTTCACCCAAGTGTTGGATGAAGTTCCTCCAACATCAAATGAACCAAGTGTTGAGCAAGAAAAACCATGAGTCTTCAAGTGACTCAAATAAACATCATAGGTGAACCCATGTAGATGTGTATAATCATAATGTAAACAAGGATGCTGCTGAAAATGTAAATAATATGGTTCTCTAATAATTCCATCATCAAAAGGAGAAATAGAATTTCCATGCTCTTCATGTGGCACCATAAAAAAGAAACCTTTCACCCATACTTCATTAGGATGACTGCTACAAAAATTAGAAGTGTAGGATGTAGGAGAAATATCCAACTCACCCAAATTATCAGTAAGTGAAAAATTGTCCTAATGTCAAGGATTCATAGGGGTATTATTATGCAGCTCCTTCAAGAGTGTGAAACCTTTGTCATTGATTGGTTCCAATGTAGAGGAATCGTGTTCTTCTTTAAAAATTGCATACCCTTCATCAAGAGACAATTCAAGTTCCTCTTCCACCACATCAAGTGTTTGGATATCTTCAAGTAAATATTCAAATACATCAAGTACATTAAAATTTCCAAATTTCTCATAATCCACCATGTCATGAGAATCCTCCAAACAATCTACTTTTTGACAATCTCAAACATAGGAGGAAAAACAAGTGTCTTGCAACTTTTCAAGAAGTTGCTCATTTTGAATTGTGAGCTTATGAATAACTTCATTATTCTTCAAGTAGGATTCATGTAACCATTCACTAAGCTCAATGAAATTTTTTCTATAAAAAATCAAAGACATGAAATTACATTTGATGTTGCACATTGCTCTTTGGATCTTCTCCATGTCTTCAAGGAAGGATGGCTCCTCCAAGGAAGTAGCTCTCCAACAATAATTTGATACCAATGCTTGAGTGTCATGGATTATTATAAGAGCCTCTTGGATATTATTTTCATTCATATTTAAGGACCCTTCAAGAAAATGAGGCTCTTTCAAATGAACCTCCTCATCTTCTTCCTTCTTGCTTGGACCAACTTCATGAAGCTCAAGTGGTGATGGGGAAGTTGATCTTCTTTCTTCTTCAACTACTACAAGGTTTTGATTTTCATGTTTAATGGAATTTTGGTTTGCAGCAACATTTTTAAATCTGATATCTATGTCACAAACATATATTTTTGAGCACCCATCACTAGGTACTCCTTAGTTCAAGAATCCATCAGTAGATGCTCTTTGTTTCATTTCCAAGGTAGCATGTGTCTCAAAATTATCTTCAGTATTTTCAATAAAAACTTCTTCATACTCATGTGATGTCTCTTCATATTTTTTAGAGTCACTTGGGAGTGAATTTAGATCATATTCATGTACTACTTCTTCTACTCCACCTATTTCAGAACTAGGTGGTTCATGGGTCTCCTCCTTTTGCTCCTTCAAACAAGCTGATGCATTTTTCTCCTTGGTTTTCTTAAAATCAATATATTTTTCCCAACTTTGGATAGCCAAAAATTAAAATCCTTTCATAATATTCTTGGTCATGTCTTCAAATATAGGTTCCATGATTTTTATTATCTCCTCACCATCATATGAGGTTCTCTTTTCATGCCTAGTCATAGTTTCCAAAAAAATGTCTTCTTCTCCTACTTTTTTTTTCCTCTTCAACAAAAGCACTTTTGGGTTTCAATATATAATGGTGGTCCTTGAATTATTGTACTCATAAATATCAAACCAAATCAGGTGCCAAGATCATGCTCTGATACTACTGTAATGTCCCTTTTTTGGAATATTTTTAGATGACCAATTTCTTCACTTTTTCCCCAATTTTGACCTTAACTAGTTTTGATGTCTAGACCTCCAAATTGACCCAAATGGTTCCAAATTTTCTTTGAAGGTACATGAATTATAATATAAATTAAATATAATTCTCATGCATGTTTTTTTTACATCCCAATTACTTCTGTAAACTTTTTTAATGTTCTGTTCAAAGTAGGAGTCTTTACTAGCAAATTGGGGCTCCAATTCCCCCTGGGTAATTGCCGGAAATGGCTTCACAAATGATCCCAAAGTCACTTGAATTTATGAAAATATGATGGGTATGTGTAAGGTAAATTTTAAAATTCTCATATGCATCATGGTTCATTTTATACAGTCTTTTATGACTCTTTCCAAAACAACTCCCAAGTCACAATTTCGACCCTTGGGGAAAATGCACCAAATCTTCTCCCAATGCAATAAAAATGAGTAAAATGGATTCCAATTCTTAAGTAATGAACATGATACTTTAAATACACATTAATTACAGTCCATACATCATAAATTTATCAGGGATACATTCCTCCATTCGAAATAATAAGCATTACCATGGCATTTATCAAAATGGAGTGGAAATGGTCATTGCTTGCTCATTAAAAGTAATTTTGACATACAAATATTGGGAATTTATAATTGAAAATTTCTAAGAATGAATAAAATATAATATTTAACTTATTAAAATGATAAATGTACAATAAAATTCTCTCCCAATTTGAAATCATCAGCATTACAATGGTTCACAACAAGATAGTGGGGAAATGACACCATTTCTTCATTCTTCAACATTTTTACATGAATTATTTTGGGTATTTTGACCTAAGAGTATTATGAAAATGGAATATATATCATATACATCATAACATAATATAACTGTCATTATAATATCCCCCAAATAGATCAATAGCTCACCCAAAGCGCAATCCCTCCATTGGCATGAATATGGTGTGAAAACTGGAAATAGTTGAGAGAGAGTGCTGCAATAGAATAATCCAAATAATTTAATGTAGATTAAAAATGAAAATAAGACTCCATTAAATCTCCATGAAATACCTAAGTGTCCTTTCCAAACACCAACTAGGATCGGAATCTTTCACCCTCGAAATTGGCTTAAGCAAGAAAACTAGTCATCCACTAGCTCTCACAATTCACAAATGACAATTTCACAAATGAGAAAAAGATTATTCTCATGGATGATACATGTATTTTATAAACATTATTGTCCTTCTAATGTTCCAAATATATCCATAAACCAAATCCAAGTTGAATTGGTGTGGCTGCTCATGCTATTCCATGTGGCCTCTCTCTTCACCTTCCCTCTTCTCCCAAATTTGAGTAGGAGCCTCTTGGCCTTCTCCAAATCCCAAATTCAAGCTATAATATGCTATATTCAGTCCTAAAATGTCAGTATGTAAGTATTTCAGCCTTCATATCTGAATTGTGTCATAACTTTCATAGAATCTCCATCATTGGTGTCATAGATGTCATAAATGTAAGGGGAATCTAGCCAAGTGTCCATGAAACTCCCATTTGGCTCTTCCTCTCCCATGTAAGTTAAAATTCATCGCAAATTAGACCTATGAAGTATATGGACAAGTATATTAGACTTATAATCCATCAAAAAACATTAGTCTTCCCATATATTCGAATTTGCAAGAGAAAGATACCATTTAACATAGGAATTCTAGCTAGTGTGGGCTCCATAGTCTCCATGTGTCTTCATGCTCCATTGCCACTTCCATTTTCTCTTGTATTTATTTAATAGTATACATTATTAAATATTTTTCCCCTTCTAATGTCTAAATATCATTTATTATCCCCTTTATTCCAAATATCAAAGCTTCAACCCCCAAACTAGGAAACTAGTGATTTTCCTCCTTGGCAATTATTTGACTTTTAGCATCCATTTGACAACTTTCATGAATATGGAAAATGTGATTTGGCCATTGTGACCCAATGAAAAATTTGGGACATTATAGTTACCTTACATAAGAGATACTCCAATTAATTGACCATAAGCATCTATACACACCATAAAATATTCTTCGGGGTTTACAATTTTTAAAATTAGATCACTTATGAGAAGCTTCTTCAGCAGCTGGAATATCTCTTCACATTTTGGTGTCCATTCAAAATTCATCCCCTTATTTTTCAAATAAGTGATTAGGTGAGAAAATTTAGAGAATCCTTGAACAAACCTCCTGTAGTATCCAGCAAGACCCATAAAATATCTCACGTTGGTCACATTCCCTAGAGTTGGGAAATTCATGATGGCTTCAATATTCTTGAAATCAACTGATATTCCTTCCTCCAAAATAATGTGACCCAAATAATGAATCTTATTTTTATAAAAATAATATTTTCTTAGATTGGAATAAAACTTATGCTTTCTTAGCAATTGTAAATCCATTCTCAATTGTTCTTCATGCTCTTCTTCATTCTTGGAATAAATAAGAATGTCATCTAGGAAAACAAGAACAAACCTGTCCAAATACTAGTTGAAAACACTATTCATGAGGCACATGATTGTATATGGTGCATTGATGAGACCAAATGGCACCACCAAAAACTCATAGTGACCATACCTTGTTCTAAACATTGTCTCACTAGTACAAAATGAGAGACAAGTGACAAAAAAATGACAAAAATCCACATATAAATTACTACTTTTGATTTGGCGATCACTGGTGGCTAATTTATGGTCTCTTATCACATGACAAAAAAAGTGGTCATATTTAGTTTTCTCATTTATATCTTGTCTAATGGTCATTAATTTGGTTGTATATTTGGTCATTAATTTGGTTGTATATTTGGTCATTAGATGTTTTGGCAGAGTAAGGGTGCTATGACTGTGGATGTGAAATGAGGGGTCTCCACCACTTATTTATAGTTTTTTAGTGGTGGAATGCTAGCCCATGGTTTTTGGAAACCACGTGGTTTAGGGCAGCTTGTTTAGGGTTTTTGCTGTTTTAGGGCTTTCCTCCTTTTTCCTCATTATTTTTATTCCTTTTCTTCCCTTTTGGGGATTTTTGCTATTTTTAGAGGAATTTTGGTTTTTTTTGGAGGAAAAAGGGGTTTTTTGGCCTTTTGGAGGCATTTTAGGCCTTTTGGAGGCTTTTTAGTGGGATTTTCAGGGAAATATGGTAGGCAAATGGACAAATGAGCCATGTGGTGAGGTAGATGAGGTAGTTAACCATTTTTGGGTGTTAACAGATTGCCCTCTGATGTGCGAGGGAAGGAGCTCATCGTATGGCCGATGGACATCATGAGTCATATTTGGTTTGTCTTGTGGGGATGGAGAAGAGAAGGAAGCAGCTGAAGTCCGGGACACCGATCTCAAACCACCTGCAAGGACTGAAAAGTACATAACCTCAATAATGGATGAGGGATCATCTGATAATATGGACGTGGCGGGCATTCCCATGCTCGTATCAGAATATAACATATAAATGGTCCTCAAATACTGGATGAGGAAAGATCTCCATAGATAGACGAGGCGGGCATACCCATGCTCGTATCAAGATACATGAAAATAACTGTGAGCCCCGAAAAGAGGGACCTGTAGGATACATAGGAACTGCTG